>VWZS01005847.1:1634723-1746846 GCA_013397075.1 Rhabdornis inornatus | reverse complement strand
TGTTGCTGCTGCTGCCGGGACGCGGCGGGAGCGGCGGCGGCGGCGAGCCAGGCGGACCCGGCCCGGCCATGGACGAGCAAGCGGGGCCCGGCGTCTTCTTNTTCTACCCCCCCACAACCTCCGGCTCCGGCGGCCGCTCCCCCTCCGTGTCTCCCGTCCCTACGCAGCTGGAGGGGGAGCGGCCGCCCCGGGCGCTGCCACGGCTTGTCGTCTTCCCCGAGAGGGAGCGGCCGGCCGGGCTGTGTCGCTGCCCCCGAGGGCGGCCGCCTCCTGTGGCGGCCGGGCGGGGGGTGGGACGTGGCGGCCGGCCCGGCGGGGAGCGGGCCCTGCCCGGCAGGGAGCGGGCCCTGCGCGCTGTGCCGCTCTCGCCTCCTCCCCGGAGTTTTCCGGATGCCCCTCGGGGTCGGCCGCCCCAACTTGTCACCAGTTTCATAAACCCTGTTGAAATCTGCCCCCGGCGAGCTGCGCGCCCCCGTCGTGCCGCTGCTCCGCCGCTTATGCCGCGGCTGTCCCCGGCCCTCGGTGCCGCCCCGCCCGCACAGGGGCTAGGCCCGTGGGACCGGCTGGATCCCCTTCGCTACTGTGGGGCACGTTATGTAGTGTTTTTGTTTGAAAAGCGATGGGGTTGATACGCTCATTAATGCATGAAAGGACTGATAGTGATCTTGTGGTTAAAGAACTTGTGAGCTGCTGGCCTAGAGCCATTGCTGTCAGATACTTCATGATGGGCGCGTTGCATTAACTCCAATAACAGTCGATAATGCAACCTTCGTTCCCCTTAGTTGTTTAAAGAAAAGTCCTGTGTTAAACCTTAACGATGTCCATGTTGCTAGCAGCCCACTGTTTGGTTTTCATTTGGCCATGTTTGAGACTGAAAAGTGCCTACGGGTTTCCTTTTTAGGTCTCCTTTCTTTGTCTCTTTCTTCCTGTCTATATCTTCTTTCTATGGCTTTCCTTGAAAGTACAGTCTTCGTCAGGAGAGTCCTGAGTCTGTGTAGCAATGCAAACCACTTCTCTGTTTTTTTGGTTATTGGGTTGTTTGTTTTTTTTTTTCCATCTTTTTAATTTTACTTTCTACAGTAACATCAAATAACTGCTCTGAGAAGAGTGGTAGATGTGATGTTCTTTAACGAGCGTTCCCCTGTAGGAATTTAAAGGAGGTGGTCATGAGAACAAGAGGGTAATCTTTACTTCAATATCCATGATTCAATGAGAAATTGGTTAATAACAGAATCATATTTCTATTCATTACATCCAGTAAATACTGTATAGAAAGTTACTAGCTTAGCTATGTATGGCTATGTAATAACTTCACATGTCGTATATCCAGTGGAGGCCCATAAATATCTTGACATATATTCATAGCTGGTACAGATATCAAATATTGCTTTGGAGAAAAAAAAAGTCTATTTTACCGGACCTATGAAGTTTTGCCAGTGCATTAAAATAATAATACTTTGCATATTTATCATATCCTTCACCAGCGTGCCATCCTTCCTCCTCCCCCAGGTATCCCTCAAAAGCTTGGTGTTACAGATGAGACAGGCGGAAAGAAATTGAGTATTTAGACTATTTGCAGAAGTCATGTAGTATCAGTGGCAGATAACCCCATCACAAGTCGTTTGCTTGAATGCCTTTGACTCTTGCCAAAACATCTCAATAAAGTTATAATTAGCTGTGGCTGGCATTGCCGTGAGCTGTAATAGCATTTATCTGCTGCAGAGTCATGTTCAGGAAGGTGCAAAATTCTTGGCTATCTCTACAGACATCAGGCATTAACGTCTGCTGTGACCATTTGCAGATGAATGTTCTTGGATCCATGTGAGGGGTTTGTGGTAGGGGTTCAGCAGCTACAGGGTGGCTTTTAGAAATTGTGCACCTGAAGCATGAGCAGTGTTAATTGAAGACCTGGTCTGTGCTCCTTCTGAAGTCCTTTGTTGGCCTGTATGTTTGGAAATGTTTAACAGAATAATGGAAATTTGAGGTTGGACAGTTTCTCTCGACATAAAGATGCAGTGCTCCTCATTGTACTTTTATCCAATGCAAATTCCATGCTAGATTATCTATCTGCTCTTGGGAAGCTGTGGGGCAAAGGTCTTAGTATCCCATAATTTTTTCCTGCAATTAATCTTGTTTCTAGGAGGTAGACTTCTTTTATCTCTGGTTCCTTACCTGCCATGATATTGAAATACTTGGGATACCTTATGCCACAGTATTCCTGTGCTTGGCTTCTGCTCTGTAGCTGTTGGTTAGTTCCACTCCACCCTCTCTCCAAGAAAACACCTTGTAAATCAGTCCCATTGTGATTTCCTGGCTTCCTTTTCTTCCTCTCTGGGCTTCTTTTATTTCCTCTTTTTCTTATCCTTCTAATTAACTGTGTGGAACTAAATGTGCTGGTCAGGTAGAATACCTTTCTGTTGTGTTCTGTGGTGCCTGTTCAGGTGACACACACCCAAGCTCATAACATATGTGAGTTAGCAGGCCTGGCAGCTTAATCTGTTCTTAGTTACTGGTCTAGTACTGCCTTTCTAAGGCTTCTCTCCCTATCAGTGCCTATATTTTGCTTTCCCTGGCTAATACTCATGTTTATTCTAATTTTATAATTATTTTTCTTGAACCTTTTGAAATTATTGTTGCCTCTATTATATAATTTTCCTCGTTCAAGGCAAAAGAGGACTTCAGTATTTATATCTATGCTAGCGTCGTTAGTAAGCTGTGTATATCAAATAAGAATGAAAACAGATTAATATGGGGTTCCCCTAGATGCTTATCTGCTGATTACATATTTAACTTTTAATGCTTGCTTTCTGTTTACTGTACTTTGACATCTGCAGATTGAAAAATTATCCTAAGAATAGACTTTCGTGATGCCCTGTGGAGTAATTAACTAGGATGAATACTGAAGTTTTTAATCCTCATTTAAGTATTCACAAACAGTGCTTTATGGCATTATAGTCTACTTTCATATCTTTTCAGAAATTAGTGATTTTCCTGTTCTTAGGTTCTTCTAGCAGCTGCTTGGGAGAGTTGACAAGACAATGTTTCCTGTTCTGCAAGTTTTAAACTTCAGGTTTTTTTGTTCTGCATTTTTCTGGACTGACACAGAGACATTTCAGAGTTGTCATTATGTGTTGGACAAGCCCATCCGAAAATAGCAGAGGGTTGGATCAAATGCATGTCCAGGGCACTGAAATCCATATCTTTGCTTGAGGCAAGCAGGGGTTGAACTGCCTCCCATATTGGTGTATTGCCTTAACCCTACATCTTCTGACTGGTTGGGAGTGACTGTCTCTTGGGGATGTTATTTCCCTTTTAATTAGCCATCTGTCACCCCTGGGGGAGCGATAGGAACTCTGCCCCGGGGGCTGGGACCCCGCAGAGCCGAGTGCTGCCAATGCTCGTCCTTGTCCCAGCGAGCAACAAGGCTGGATGAGCTTGGAAGGTGTGTGGGGTGTGTGTGTGGCTTTTGTTTTGACTAGAAATGTAAGCAGTGCATATGTTGCTGTGGAAAGTTCTGCTTCTGACAAACATTTTTCTGGCAAAAGTGCAGATTTGCAGACATTGGTATTTCTCCGCATTTCACAAATGGTTTAAATTGCAACAAACTGCTGTGCTGTATGTAACTGTGTTTGTGGACAACCCCCCATCCTGCTAAGGAATTTTCTAGCTTTTGTCCTCATCACTCCTGTAGTTTTCATTTCCTCCAACTAGTAACTTGTTTTTTTGGAGTTTTAGCCTCCATACCAGTGGTGGGACCTGATAGCGTTGCATAAAAATTATTTTTCCTGGGTAAACTTTCCTTTGAAAAGGTTTGCAAGGAAATTAGGGAGAATGGGTGGATACAATGTACTTGTGTTTCTGCAGCTTTGTTAAAAATAGTCCTTGTAAGACAGTGCCAAAAGAACAAGAAAACAACACCCAAATGATAGGGAAAGAGATAATGAAATGAGATAAAATGTGGTTAAATGATAGCAAGCAGCTGTAATAGAAGGAATGTGATAGAAGTAGTAGATAAGCACTTGAGTTGGGGTGTGGAAGTCAGATTTAGTAATGTTGGCTCTCTGGGGGGGGTCATGGATGGGGATCGTGCCCCTTGCTGCTGCTTTTCTGCTGCAAGTGGCAGGCGATGAAACCAGGCGTGCTACTTGGTAAGATTATGTCCTTGGAGATAGACAAGTTAAAGTAATGAGGAGAAGGGGCAAATCAGACAGATGGCTGGGGCTATTTATAGTGTTGTTTAGGACGTTCGTTACTTGATTCAGAAATTCTTGATATTTACTGTTTGTTGGCTTTCAGATAACGGTCTTCTTGTTAGATTAAATTTCTAGTTAGAAGTTGTTCTGATAGCTGTATAATCTGAAAACGTTCAGAGAAAAAGTAATGAGCAGTGAGTTGGTGAAATCACTTATTAAGTTAATGGAAAAATCCTGAAGATACAGTTTGACCAATAAAATAGAAGATAAATGCAAATTGAAGAAGTTTTGTATAAGATTTTCATGTATGGTGATGTGGGTCAAATTTCTGAGATTCTCAGTGAAAGATGAACTGGCAGAAGTGCTGTAAAAGTCTTGTATAAAATATTTTTTCTCATAAGGTAGATAGTACAAAAGAACCACCAGTGATTAATGTTACATGCATTTCCACTGCAGAAATGCAATTATTTCAACTTTATTGTTTTATATACAACAGATAAATCAAAAGAAAGGCAGAAGAAAACAAGCCATGGCCACAATACTGAGGTGTGTTTATTTGGGAAGAATGATGCTACATGGGCCTTGGTGGCTACCAGATAGCCTCTCTTTCACAAACTTTTTTTTTTGCAGACTTTCTATTTGCCAGATTCATACGAAGCAAACTGTATTCTCCTCTACCTATATGCATGTTTGCCAGCTAATTCTGTTATGATCATTGATATGCTGTCACAGCTTCTTTTATTTAAGCCAGGAGGACCAGTGAGAGTAAATGTTCAGTGATCTTCAGAAATTTGGAAATTTGTAGAAATAGAATCTAAGTACAAAAGGATGAAACAGTGTTTTTGCAGGTGTGTTATCAGGTTTTTATAGTTTGTTTTTTTTTTTGCTTAATTTTTCTGACCATTTCCTAGCATCAGATATTTCAGTTCTTCTCATATCTGTCAAACCTGTAATTTAGTTTAAATGTAATTAAAATAGATTTCTTAAATAACCTAAATCCTTTAGGAAAATGCTGCTGTAAATATTGATGTAGTTTATGTGATCTGGAAACAGACAGGTTTATGATGTTACATTGTGTCCAAGTGGTCTTTAAACTTTTAATGGAAAGTTATACTTGCAAAAAGAAAAAGGCATTTTCCTGTTTTTCATGATTGAGCAAAAATGGCATTGATTGCTGTGTTCTAGGTGGAAAACTTAGGTTTTCAATGTCAGGTTAGCATATGGTGAAACATCTGAAGTGTCTTTATTAATGCACATTTTTAATTAAATTGGTATCTCTGTCCTATTCAAAATGTAGCCCTTCTTTTTCTGTCGAGGGTCTTGGCTCATGGCAATTTTATTGCATCATGGATAAGTAACTTGGCACTGTTTGAACAACAAGTTGCAAATATAACTTAGCCTTTATTGACGTTTCAGTAGACACAGAAACTTTATTTACTAATTTTAGAATGGTCTGTGTAAAATTCCCCAGGGAAGATCATGTGAATTGCCTGAGATTTTTGGTTCATCTTAATTTAATGCTAAAAGAAGTGAGACTGTACAAATACCCATCCTTAACTAAAGCTGTTATCAGTACACGGTTTTCTGAGAAAATAAGTATTGGTCAGTAATCTACTAATCTATTTGGCTTCAAAAAGCTGGCAAAACTTGTCAAGTCCTCATTTATAAGTTTCTTGGTTAAAGAGTGCCAAAATCTGACTTTAAAGTAGATGAGGGATTCTTCTGTTTTAGTTTTAAATGCTGAGAAATGCTTGGATACCTGAAAGAGTTCTTTGGAATAATTTCAAGAGTGCTCAGAATCCAAACTTTGTAGACAATAAACTAGAAATAAAAATACTCTGAAGTGTGAAAACAAAGTTTCATTTTATCTGAGTGACCTGTTCTGCGTGGGCCATAGATGAACTCATCCAGATATTGTTTTCCTATTTGAAAAAAGTTTGCTATGTGCTCACTAGTATTGAGTATTTTTAAAAATAACCCAGTGATAAAAAAGTTAAATTGAACATTGCAGTGTGGAAAGACTGCATTTTTTCTGGTCTTAGCCAGGAATATGTTTCCCTTTAGTGCAGTAACATAGAGCAGGATTGCAAAAGCACTGGAGCAAAAATGGCATGCATAATATTCAAATCCTGGCTTGTAAACAGGAGGTGAGAACAAATTAGAAATAAAACTAAATATAAATAAAATCACTTATCTTTGTATTTGTTTCACTTGATGCCCAAGTCAGCTCAGAGTGGTTGTGCATGCTTGAATGCCCGAGTATTATATCCAGGAGTAGTAGATCCTGGATGTAGGAGTGAGGAACAGGAGTGTGCCAATTGCCTCTGCAGATGCTTGTGTGGTCAAGTCTGGTTCACTCCTCTTTCTGTTACTGGGGCCAAATCTAAAAAACCTCCTCCAGATTTTTTCTCCCTTGTCTTGCTATACCCTAAGTGATTCATTCAGCCTGTGAACTATCATTGTCTGTTTAAATGTGGGCCATGAGTCTGTTTATCAGGCCTGGTGCTGACTGCTGTCACTGCATTTCTGCTGTTCTTGTACAGCAAGTGGAAAGGAATTTGAGCATTTGCAATTTAGACTCTAGCTCATAATATGCTATTATTTTGTGACATGCCATTGCAATGTTACTTATAGAATTACATAATAGAATTAAAAAATGTGCTCTTTTTGTGCTTATATCAGTCTACGTGGGACGTGCTCTTGAGTCAAAAAAAAGTTAATGTTCACCACTTAAGTACGTGTACCACAGAAATGACTGGAGGTTTAGAGAAAATTTTTGCTTATGAAGAATGATTAAATGAGCTGACTATACATTGCTTGGCAGCTGTTTTGATGCTTAAAATTGCTAGAACAGTGAAAGACAGCACTGAAGAGAGGATAAAAGAAAGACTGGCTATCCGAACAGAGATCTATGCAGTGAAATGCTTCAAACTGCAGAAGGACAAGTCTTCCTGTTTTTGAGATGCCTAAGTTGGTTGTCAAGGTATTTGCAATTATAAATTGTGAATAAATTCTGGATCATTTATTAGGAGTTTTTCAGTCTTTTTGAATTTGTTTTTCATTATTTTCTCATTGAAAATGTTTGAAAACAAAGAACGTAAGTAAATGGCATTTTCAGCTGTAGTTTTTTACTGTAAACTAAATCTTTAATTTCTTTTGGATGATTTTTGTGGGTTTATCTCTGATGCTAGTTTTAGGACATCTCTGACAAGTCCACAAAAATAAAGTGCCAGTACCAGATCGTGCTGTGCATTGGTCTCATGAGGCGCTATCACGCAGCGTGAGCATGTGAGGGATAAATGGGATGAAGTACCTTCTGTGTGGGGTGAAGTTAAACATGCCTTGGTGCCTGCCAGTGCTTTCAGCCTGTGGCCCCACTTCAGTTTTGTGTTATCTTAAGTGGCTGCAGGAAAAAAGCTTCCTAGCCTCTCTTGGCACAGAGTGCTAGTAGGTGTGTGTAGTGATGTGAAGTATGGTGCCTCTTAAAATTGTTCCCTAGTTGTACTAGACCATTGATATTTCCCTTCCCACCTCCCTCTCCTTTCTTTTCACCCCCGGGCATGCCTACACTTATTTACAAATATACTTAAATATGTAGTGCTTCAGTGAGCCAGCTATAATCTAAAATACTGAGTACCCTGGCAGCCTGCAGAATCCTTCTGGCAGATCTTGGTAGACCGGTTAGCACAACTCTTCCAGATTGATTCATCTCTAGAATGTATTTAGTTATTGTAGCTATCTGCATATTTTTTCTAATACTTTCCCTGCAGTCGTCGTCGTCCCCCCCCCGCCTTTTGCTCTCTTTCTCTCAACCTCTGAAGATCTGGTTGTTGAATTATGAAAGCAGTATGTAGAGAATTGTCTTAGTAGTTCTTTGTCAGATTTTGCCTGTTGACCTTTAAATGCCCATAAATTTGAAGTGAGATTTACTTTAAAATATTATGATAAATATTTTAGGGAAGAATAGAAAGGCTTTTTATCATTTTTGAGTCTTATGAATTGAAAAAAAATAAATTGCCTTTTGACTTGAAATAGTTGTAAAATCAGGAGCTGATAGAAGTTGATATTAAATGTGCACCAGTTGTTCAGTTGTTTAGCAGTCATAGCATGTTTAATTTTTAAATTTCCTGTTGAAGAGGAATATTTTTTTGTCTGCTGCTCTCAGGTAGTATCCAGGTGTAAGCCTAAAAAGATGTCTAAATATAATATATTTTAAACGTGTTTGTTGTGCTTGCTGATTTAAGGAATTATAAATTTCAGTGTAAATTTTTAAACACTGGTAAAATCTGGATTTACTGAAATGTGATTTCATTATTTAATTATGTTGTAACGGCTGCTAAGCCTGTATTAGGAAAGTCAACAACATTTCAAAAAAGAGTTGTTTCTAGCCCAGTGCTACGTGAAACATTGTCTCAACTCTTTGCTTCACAGTAATATGGCATTAGAGTCTTTTGGGGAATTTTGTGAAACAGTAGCGGTGTTGCCTCTGGAAATTTTTTTTATATAAGAATGAATGTTATTTTTAAATCCTCTTACTAGAGAAGTGGAATAGTTAAGGTAGCTACAGTGCTGTAACATAACCTAGAAGTGTCATCCAGTTATGTTGCAGTTGGTCATACGAAAAAGTCAGTGAGATAAAGTGGAAAAAAAATACCAGAGTCAACAACTGCAGCTGCAATAGACTGTTCCAGGCATGTCTTTTCCCAGTGGTCTCTGGTTTTGTGGCAGCTATTTTTGTTTGGTTTGATTTTGGTGTTTTGTTTGTTTTGTTTTGTTTTCTCCTTTGCTCTTGATTTTAATTTCGCAGTTGAGTTGGAATACAGTAACTTGTAGCACTTAGCCTGGAATAAACTCGAGGCGGATCCTGCCTTGATTCTTGCTGTGGAGCCAGCGGGGCCGGGTGCTTTATGGAGCCGATGCGCCCCACCCATAAGGCAAGGAACAATATGAGGTTTTGCGTGATCCCCGCAGGTGATTCTGGGGTTTGCAAAGACTGGCTTACAACTTGATGCATTTTAACCTTATTGCCTAGAAGGTCAATTGTTGCAGAACCTGTTTTTTGGGAATATTTGCGAATTCTTGACATTTTTGGCAAACTTTCCCAGGAGTGGCCAAAACACCAGTGTAGAACAGTGTTGCAGATTACTCAAAGTGGAAGGGAATCTCCTTTGCTCCTCTACTCCCTTAGGTGTAGCTCGGGTTTCAGATTAGACTTGGGCTAAAGCTACAGCCGTGGGAAGTCACCTGTGGTCTCAGTCCGTTAGTAAAATTCTGTCATTTATGCCTGTAACATAAGAAAACTGTAGTTGTGCAGCTCAGTTATAATTTTCGTCATGGTTCAACCCACACCTCCTGCACATTAAATGTTTGCACAGACATTTAGACAGGTGTTATCTATGTATTTTAATTTGAAATAGTGATCCTACAGTTACCACTGTATTGTTCCAGAGACTGAAAAAATACTGCTACATTTCATAATTTGTCATTGTTGGTATTTAAACTCATTGTACTTGTTTATTCAGTTTATATTTATCTGCAAAGTGTTTCTGGTTTAGGGTACGAACATTTAGGTTCCTTTGCATATTTTGAGTTAATTGCCAAAAGAATGAAATTTTGAAGAATGAAATCTGCTGAAGACATATGAACTGTTAGAATATTATTAGTAGTATAAAATTTCAGTTATTATTTTAATACTGTCCTTACGTACAACATAAGTAAACCTGAATATCATCATTAAGAATTTCTCAAATAACACTTAAGCTTACATGTATAACTGATGTTTATTGTCCACTGAGGCTGACATAACTGTAATTACTCAGTACGTGTATGAATGACAGATAGGGATTGTTAACTTCTTATGGAAAAGAAAGGGAATATTTCTTTGTGTTATGAAAAGGACCAAATGTAAGTATTTTCACTTCCAGAGCCAGAATCCTTCAAAAAGAGTCATTATTAGGCATAAGGATGCGATTCTGAAGAAAAGCATGAACAAACTATGCTAGAAACTCCCTCTTAAAAAAGGAAGCTGTTAAAATTACTGAGAAGTTGCATTTTTAAATTTAGTTTAAGCTGCTACCAGTGGAAGATGACTTTAGCCTCAACTGTTAGCACAGTAATGCTGCTTTGACCTTTGTAGTACAGCAGTGTGTGAGCCGCCTTGTTTGCCAACCTTCTGGGTAAAAAGGCATCATTCCAGTGTGTTCAGTCAGTTCATTGTTGGCTAGAAATTGCTTGCAGACAGCAGGTCACGTAATAGATCACTTCAGCTTGTGTCCTGATGGCATTGGATGATCTTGTTCATTCCAGCTAAATACATACTTACATCATGATTTCTGGTTTTAAAAGTGCGTTTTGATGTTCTCTCCCTTTTGACCAGAAGGGCACGTGTTTAGTTCCTCTGGGCCTACATGGAGCTAGGGAGTGAGAATCTGTGTGTCTGTACAGTTACTGCAAACTAAGTTATATGTTCCTGAGTTATATGTTCTATGTTATATGCCTGAGATGTTCTTCTTGGGAGGGATGCTGACCTTGTTGAGTTGAGATGCTTCTCGCACAGTTACATTCCTCAGGGTAGGAAATGCTAACTCCAGCATCAGCATTTCTTTCTTCTATGCCTTTCTCTAAACCTGAGCATAAAATTGACATGAGAATTCAATTGTTGTTCTTGATGCCAGAGTGAGAGATCTCTCCTTTGATTCAGTTGACTTCTTTTTTTTTTTTGGAATTCAAATGTGTTTCCCCTGTTGAAGGTGAAGACTTAGTTGGAAAGCAGCCAGTGTTTTTCTCTTGTCGTAACCTGGCTGGTCTAGTTGGTGACTGGCAGTTAAGGATCCTTCAGGTGTCTGTCAGGCTATTTATTGGCTGTACTTGAGCAATGAAATTATGTCAGCTGGCGTGGTATTTTAGAGCAGCTGCTATTGCTGGCCACCACCAAATGGGCTTTCGGAATAAGATTGATCTTACATGGTCGCCAAAATTCAACCCAGTTAGTTGTGTGCCTTCCCTTTATAGTTGCTGGAGAGAAAATGAAATTTGCGGGCTCTGTTTTTTCTCACCTTGGGGTAAAAATCTGTAGTCAGGTTCTTTGGGAGCACTTATCTCCATTAACTAAAATATCTGGGGACTGCTTGCAAGGTTGTGACAGGTGAGGATAGGATATTCATGCTCATTTTTTATCCCTGACTTTCCTGGGCACTTATTTAAATGAAAGGCTTATAGGTTTTCATGCTCAACAGCTGATGGTGTAGACCAATTGCCTTTATCCTGTCCATGCTTCTCAAGAGACTGATGAGATGCTCGGAGACTTAGTAGAGGTACAGAAAGCTTCTGATCCTGGAAATGGCAGGTGAGGCTGAGGCATGAAGTGGTGACTGCCTGTAGGTATTCTTGCCTAAAAGTGAGTTGAGCAAGCACAAGAACTTGCGTCTTGATTTGAGCATTAGGTACAAAAGCAGGTAGTTCTTTCTTTATGATTAGGAATTAATATCTTGTATTTTTCATAATTTTCTATTTAAAGAAGATTTTTCACAGGCAGCTAAATTCTTGTGCTGGAAGTTGGTAGAGGTTAACTGTCTATTTTCTACTTGACTTTTATTTACTTATGTACCATTTTCTCTCCTTGTCTCCCTCACCAAAATACCTTTCCGTTTTCCTTTTTCATCCTCTTTTAATTACAGTATTTCTGGAGAACTTTCCTTAAACTATTTTAGTAAGTATTATAATTAACACTTAACCCTGTATTACAAACAGGGTTTTATTTTTTTTGTTCTTATTTTAGCTGAACATGGTTTACATCAGGTTTTTTTACTAGTGTCATGTATCTAACATGTATCTATAGAATTATACCCTAGTTGTACACTACTTCAGTAAGTGAGCAGAAATACTTTATCATCTTCTCTTGCTTATTGTTGGTAAATACTTTTATCTTCTGAAGGCTTTTTGTATGCTTATTTTATCCATTCCTTATCCTTTATTGAATGTTTATCCGAGAGAGAAAACAAACCCTGTCAAACAAACCAAAATTGCTTTATTTCTTATCTTTTTTCTTTTCTATTTTTTTTTGATCTGTAGTGAGCATGCCGTTTAAAAGGCTTATCTATGCAGTGGTTTTTGTAAGTGTTTAATGTTTATGAAGGATAGTAAGCCAATTCCTTTTGAACTCTGCAAATGAATATTAAAATAACTTGGGAAGACACACACACTTAAGGGCTATGCTGAATAGTTTTGAGGAAGAAGATTCTAAATTGAACACTTCCTTTTGCAGGCCCAGATCGCCTTTCTTCAGGGTGAAAGGAAAGGACAGGAAAATCTGAAGAAGGATCTAGTGCGAAGAATCAAAATGCTGGAATATGCGCTCAAACAGGAAAGGTATGCTGCTTTTGCCATGAGTATGTGATGAAGAAATGCTGAAGACATGAGCTTTCTTTTGCCTTTGCGTTTGACAAAACCAAGAAATATTTTTTCTGTCTCTACTCAGTTCTCAGATTGACAGATTTTACTGTACTAAATGAAACCACTAGTCTAAATGTCTGCATTATGATAAGAACAATAGCTAAAATAGTATGGCTCCAAAAACATGCTAACAAAACCCATAGCTGATAATGAATGCTTCCCCTTGGTAAAATTCCACTGAACTGCATAGATTATACTCCAGAATTACAGTGTATTCTTATTTTGTTCAAAATACTAGCTTTGTTTATTAATATGTGACAACTGAAATCTTGAATAACTGTCTTCAGTCTAATAATTACTAGTTTTTAATCTTGCTAGTTTTTTAGTCTTTTCAGTATGATAGATTCTACTAGAATATCTTCTGGAGGTTAATCGTGTGGTTGCAAAAATGTTTATGTTTACCAGTTAATCAGTGTCTATTTCTTTGTTCATGGACATTTTAGTACAGGTCCCCAGTTTACCATTTTATTCTTATGTAAAATTTCCTGTTATTTATTCTAACCTTTGAGGCAAGCAAGTTGGTTTTTTATCATGTTTTCAGAAATCTCTCTGTTCAACCAATTTATTTTAGGCCAGGTTTAGTTTAATTCTCTTAATTAGTGAAATGTCTTTTAAAATTCTTGAATTAAGAGTATATTTATGGTACTGTTACAAAGCAGTCATTGCTTACATTATCATTTTCCTATCGTGTAATTCATTTTCTTTGATAAAATAAGCCTCTGAAATAGTTTGCTTAGTAGAAATAAGATTAAAAATATACACATATGCTAATGAGGAATAGAATATCACTGGTAGATCATTTTAAAAGGACACCAATAGTTACATTACTGTACTGCATTTAGATTTGCTCATCTTATATGGGCTACTTTAGCACAAGACATCTTCTACCATCCATTTCATCTCTTTCTGGTAGCAGCCAGTTAATCTGCTAGCGTGGAGATGCAGCCGGGGTTCTGGCCAGCGGTAACCCCAGGGCTACTGCTTTGGGGAGTTCTTGGAGGAATGCTTAAGGTAGATACTTTTTGCTTAGGCCTTGTTATGGTACTGATCTTACATCAAAAAGCACAGAAAAATACAAAATGTGTGTGCGTAATAGAGTTTGCAGTTCATAGCTGTGGAAAGGCTTACATTCAAAGCATGATTACAAAGCTTAGTGTCATTGGTTCAGCTAAAGATGTACTCTTGAGTTATATGTGTTCTGTGAAGATTTCTTGTATTTCAAAACTGGGGGAGCTGTTCCTGATTATGTAGAAATATCTGCAATGCTTTGTGTTCGTAACCCACAGAAGTTAGCAATTTAAAATTATCACACTATGTAAATACATTTTTGTGTACTATCAGAAAAACTTTGTAACATTAAAAAAACAAAAATCAAACTTCCATATGGATGGTGAAAGTGTCCCCCAGTTTTATCCTGTAAAATCCACCTAAATTATGACATTTAAAACTTAATGCAGTAGTCCCTATCAGGATTAGGAGAAAACACTTGGTAGCTTCTTATTACAGTTTTTACATCTGTATCTTTTATGTTGCATGTTTTTCTGCAGTGTGTGGTGTTAGCCTCTGTTACTCAGGTCAGTAGGCTACAGTCAGCTGATGTGATCCAGTGTGACAGTTCCAGTATGGGTGTGCAGTGGTTCTGTAAGCAGATGTGATGCTTGTGACTGGTGTGTGTGCTGCAGATGGCTATTTATGAGTCTGTAGTTTTCAGCAGCAGTTTAATTTGCCAGTTTCTGAAGAAATAGTCTTGTATTTCTGCTGGAATTATCTCCCAGCAAGTGTTCTTGCTTGATACTTCAAAGAATGGCAACATGTTGAGCTTGGAAGCACTATTCTCTTTCCCAGCATTTTCCTAAATCAGCTGTCAGCCAGGTCGGGCAGTAGTCAGGATGCTGGCATTTTCCATTTGGTTCTTAGGGCTGGAAAATGAGATCGTACAAAGTAGGAGGAAAATATTGCTGTCAAGTTTGGGGAAGGTTGCTGTGCTGAGAGGGGCATCATTCCTGTATTCCTTCGTTTCTGCCCTGGCTGTGCAGCATTTCAGATCTTTCTCACCTGGATGAAGTAAGTTATGAGTAACATGAAATTGTGGACCAGAGTACTCCATGTTCACAATACCCTCAGGAAACCATGAAAAAGAAATGAGCAACATTTGTTTTCTAAGGTACATGCTTCTATGAGCTGCTGTTCTTTACAGTGGATGCTCTGCATTTCTTTTATCAACCAAATAGTTTCAAATTTTGCTATAAATAAACAACTTCGGGAGCGTTGCTGTTGTCTGTTTCATGTCATGTCATTTTATCGTGGGTAAGGCATGTTTTTATGGCAAATTTAGTTTAATGTTCAGTCTTTATGTCAGTAATTGTGAGGTTACCTTTTTATTTTGTGTATGGCAAGCCAGATTATTTCTGCTGAAGAGTCCTTGTAAACAAAGTAGCAAGGAGCTTAGAAGGAACTAGTGCGTAATTAAGTGCTAGCATTTTTCAACAGCAGTTTTGATGCAGTTTTGCCAGCATCCAGTAGATTGCAGTGTGAGGCTGTTCAGAGTTGAGGGTTACTTTTTATGACTTTATCAATACTTGCTCCACCACCAGTAAATTGCATTGGTGCCTCTGGATTTTCAGGAGCTAGCTGAAACGTAGTACTGTTTCTCTCAAGTACATGTCCTATTTCAGCTAGTCTAGCTCACTTCCTGTCTTAACATATTTCAACCAAAGAACTGGATTCCTGAGCCA
Source organism: Rhabdornis inornatus (assembly GCA_013397075.1). Taxonomy (NCBI): domain Eukaryota; kingdom Metazoa; phylum Chordata; class Aves; order Passeriformes; family Rhabdornithidae; genus Rhabdornis; species Rhabdornis inornatus. Next base: position 1,731,467 of record VWZS01005847.1, on the reverse strand, counting down.
TGTCTCTAGAAACAGTTGATTTAATTTTATGTTGTTTTCTGCACTGATGTGTCTGATCAGTGTAAGGCTGGCGCCTTCTCCCCTGGGTAGAATATCTTGCCGTGCTGTTCCTGGCAGTTGTTCTTGTTTATGTCTCTTGATTTGGCGGCAGCTCCCAGATCTTCTACGGATGTTTTGGCAGGCTCCCTCAGCACAGCTGGATCAGATGCTTCAGGTCTGGCGACAGATATTTCCAAGAAATAGTGGCTTTTTTTGACTGGAATCAAACTTGTTTCTGTGAGAAGTATTCAGAAAAGTTTTACTGCACTCAGTCGTAGAAAATTTGGATGGAGGCTTTTAGCGTTTTCCTAAGCAATTCTTGAAGTTGTGGCAGCCATGTTGAATGTTTCAAAGCACTGAACAGAAGATACATAGTTTAATGAAAATACTGCTAATCAGAAGAGGAGAATTGTATAAGGAAGGGCAGAAGCCAGAGCAGTGGTAATATTCATACTTATCTGAGTAAGGGCATCTCTGCAGGAACATAGTTTCACAGGGCTAAAATAGCTTTCAAATAACTGGAAGGCTAGTCTTCTGATAGGAAATACCTTCTATGAAGTTGTATTCTTCAGGTAGTTATTTTCAAGTCATTTTTCTGTCTCTGCATACTGTTAATAATTCATATGTAATTTTCAGAAATGGAAGGTAAATCATTGAAGTTGAACAAGTTTCAGATAGTATATCTTTGAGATGTTTCTTTTTCTGTCCTTTTTTTTTTGACCAGATGACACAAAGGTTGAAGAAACTTCCATTTTACTTTATACTTTTTTTACACAAAAAATACTTTATCTCTTTTTTATGTTGGTAGTATCACACTACTGGGATGTGTGAGCTAGAGTTCCGTGTGAGCTGCAGAAGACCAGTTTAATGCTGTTAATAAGTGGACCATGTGATTTCTGAAAAAGTGAAAAAAATAAGGAGATATTCTGTCATTATAAAAACAGATTAAATTAAAATGTGCTAATGGATTAAATGATATTTTGAATTTGTGTAGAAAAGAATTAAAGGTTATTATGAAAGGTTTCATAGCCTTCGATTGCAATATGTGTAAGTGAAGGGTCAGGACTCTCATCTAGTCCTGGAGTCTGAGTCATGGTGTTCAGCCCTTTACTTAGTGCACTTCAGAAAAAAGGTTGTTTATCTTTCATACCTGTGACATTTTCAGCAATATCATAAAAAAATGTCTAATAATAAATCTCATACTGCTTGAAGAAGTGTAGAAAATATTTCTAGATGGCCTGTTAGTGATTTATATTGATTTTACAGGAGTTTTTTGCAGTATTTTTCTGAACTTTAGAAGTTGACTACAACTGAAGAGGAGTTCAGTGTGCCACATACTGTGGCATGATACTCATGTTTCTGTTTCAAGTCTGTGTCCTGCTCAGGGACCTGAATTTATACCAAGTGAATTTAATTCAGATTTGATTATAGCATTGGGGGTTTTTTTGTCATTTTGTGCAGTCAGAGCTCTATAACTTTGTTTTTAACTTTGCCAGCAATATTAAAATAAGAATTACTTTTTGGGATTTTCATCTCTTCAGTCTCCTTTTTGTTGCAAGGTGGTTCTTCTGCCTTTTCTGTAGTGCTACTGGTCTCTGCCTGCAATATACAAAGTTAGGTCCTCTAAATGATGAAATCTTAGTCCAGTTTGGCCCTAAAATAAATTTAAAGGGCCAGTGGTGTATAAAACCATGTAGTCTAGATTATCCTCTTGAAGTAAAGAATAACAAAAAAATAACAACAAAAGCTTTAAAAGCTGTTGCATTATGAGGTGGAACAGTTACAAAATCCTGGTACTAACAGTTTAGAATGGATTTAGAATGAATAATCTCATTTTGCTGAAATGATTTTATAATGCTTTTGATGAGTGCGGGAAACTTCAGTAAGAAAAAAGACTATTCCTGTTGATTTAAGAGGGAAGTGACTTAAAAAGTGACCGTACATGGATTTAGGAGATTGAAATAAATACCCTGGGAAGTTTAAAAAACTGCAGTCTGAATCTTTGAAAGATGGATTTTGGAGAACATGTGATCTGAGGAACAGGAAAGGTACAAAGAATGATCCTTTCAGTGAACCTAGCAAACATTTTACTTAGGTTGGAAATGATTAACAAAACTTGATAAGAAAATTAGTGAACGCATAGAGCATAGTGGAACTTTGTATAAAACTCGTGAACTAAAAGCAAATGTTGATTGCTACAAAACTAACTTCTCCCTGAAATTATTTGAAGGAATGAAGTAGAACACAATATATGCCAGTAATCCAGATAAGAGCAGAGTATTAATATTTGTTCACTTCTGATAAATCAGATCAGAATAGATTACACATTAAGGTTTCTTGAATTCGTGACTGCATAAAAAAATTGTAGTGTTTAAAGTTGGTGAGTTAGGTTGGTGACAGAGTGGAGGATTTCTTAATTCTTGATTAATCACTGTTTTCATTAGTGATGGTGTGGGAAAAGTATACATAGCATCAATATTTAACAGTAATGAAATGCAGTTGTTTTACCAGGGTAACATGTAAGAAATGGATTGTTGGAAAAGGAAAGACAAATATTTTGATTGAGCATTCAGATTTGATTTTATTCTACACTCAGTTATTCTTTTCTGTACTGACCAAATTGTTCAACTCATTTCAAGCACATCCTTTCTCCTTTTCTTGTTGATTGCTGCTCAGCCAAGTTAGAGCTTAGTGCTCTGGCTCTTGAGAGTTAGTTCCTTCATCTGTCGAAGTTGCTGTGCCTAAGAGGCACTTCTCTTCCTTCTTCACTTACCGATCTCAGTCAGAATTAAATGTTTATTATAATTAAAACACAGCTGGATTATTAGGAAGCTAGTACTGTCGATATTGATGCGTAAGAACTACCAAGCATTCTTCAGCGCTGTTTTGTTAGAAGTAGTGGGCTTTCTTGATGAAATAGGAAAAGGCAAAAGAAAACGGTAGTACAATGAAGATGTTTAAGAAGCAATCAAGAAGTGTAGGTAACTTGAAAACACTTTCTGCAGCTGTTCTTGATACAGTCATATGAGCTTAGTGAAAACTTTTGTCATATAATTACAAAGTGTCAGAGCCACTGATTTCTTTAAAAACAAATTTTAAGTGGAAGAGCTCCCCTGAGCCTGGTGGAGCTGATGGAACTCATTTTCATGTTGGTGTGTATGAGAGATTTTTTTTGTCTTTTTCAGCCTGTTTCTTGCTACCCTACACTTCGCTTTGTACATTTGCGGTTGAACATTTGTGTGTGCTGTTTGATTGTCCCACTATTCCCAGGCTGCACACTCAGCATTTCCTGAGTTCTCAGCCTTTTGTTTAGGGTAGGAACTAGTGTAAGTGCCACTCTACTACCCAGTTGTGAATGTATAAATCTTACGATTTTTTATCTACAAAGTTACAGTGAGGTCAGAGAAGGAGGGAACAGATTGCAAAACAAGTAAAGGCTCACTTTGCCTCACTTTCTCTGTTGCAGTGTTATGAGACTACAGTAATGAATCTTGAATAACTTACATGTGCGTGTGTGATGCTGTTGCTCTTGTGTTTCAGCCTTCTGATTGTTGACAGATTCTTTTTACAGTTTCTCACACTCTTTCTTGTAAATAATGAATGTTTTGCGTTCCTCTTTGGAGGAAGAGAGAATTGATGGGCTATTGATGGGACCTATGGGGTCAGGAGGTATTATCCTCACTGGCCAATCCATGGTCATTGTTGGAATTCTATAAATAGACATGAAATGTAAATAAAGGGCTTCTTTTCCTGCTTGATTCCTTGGAATCAGGGAGTGTGAGTGTCTCCTTCAGTGTCATTCTGTGACATAATATTGTACTGCTGTGGTGCTATCGTGTATTTAAAAGTCTATACATACTTTGTCTTTAGGATGAAGCTTTTCAAATTAAAAAGCATTTCCATTTTTTTGTATCTACTCTTGTTGTCATTGTATGGCATGCTTTTTGGGGCATATTGCATTAGACATTCTGAAGGCTAAATGTTTTTGGAAGAAAGTCTCAACTTTTGCCTTTGGTCAAATGGCAGACCTAGCAGCTTTGAGAGAAACTGGTGTGGGTGAGCTGTCATTGCTAGGTGTCATTTAGAGTAGTTCTAACTGAGGGTCTGCTGTTGTTGGAGAGCACAGCATTTTGAATAATAAAACTAAAGTTTGCTTAATGGAGTGACAATATGAGATACGAAGTAGATGGCACTGAACTGACGTGGGTAGTAAAAATGTTTCATAGTGATGGCTAAAAAGGAAAGACTTGGGGGTTGGGAAGGGAAGCAGAAGAGTTGCTCATGTCCACAGGGAAGGAGCCTTTTCTGTAGCAAGAACATTTTTGTGAAGTCTGCAGTCAACTGCTCTGTATGTTTCCTCAGTATTTGCTATGCAATTACATGTAACCCTTGGAAAAAAATATTTAAATAAAATTATGTAACTGAAGTCATGGTGAAATTACTTGGTTTGCTTTGTTCCTAGCCTAGAAGAAGGGAGTGGCTTTTCAAGTGAAAACAGGTGACATTTATGTGTTTAGAGATTCCCTTTAAATGTACTAATAGATTTTTTTTTTTTTTTTTGTTTACTTTCCTTTCAGGGCTAAATACCACAAATTAAAATATGGCACAGAACTGAATCAGGGAGATATGAAGCCGCCAAACTATGATTCTGGTAAGAATTTGTTGAGAATGAGTTTATTACTGGCATAAAAGCTGAACTGTGTTATGTGCAAATGCTGAATTGATAGTATTGATAAAATTAGCTTCTTAATGGAGTAGTGAGAGCAGAGATAATTAATAAAGCCTATATTTTACTCTTGTACAATTAAAAATATATGCTAGTAGAGTAGACTAAGAGTCTATTAATAGATCAAGTTAGTTTAGATTTTAAAAAATTCCAAACTCAAATGAGCAGACTGCTCTTGGAGAGAGTAGTTTTTCTGTCCCTTAGTGATGTGTATGGATATTTTAGAAAAGGATGATTCTAGATTCATAGCAATAGAATCCTTTTATCTCTGGGTAATTCTTCTGAATGAAATATGTGGTTCATAATTCTTTGTTTGATTACCTCAATGGTATTCCAGGAAAAAAAAAATAATTAAAGTGCATATTAGATGTAAGTGAGAGTTTTTAAATGGGAGATTTCTCTGCAGAATTCAAATAATCATTGGAGATGCATTTAGCTAGTTTCAGTTTTTTGCCTTGATCTCTGACAAGTTGATTTGTTTTCATCTCCTACTTGACACAAATAGATTTAATCACTGAATTGGGGAAATTAAGAATTTAAATTACTTCCTTTTATCCCTCTATCTCCCTATCCTTTCCTCAGGGGAAAAAATATGAAAAAGAGGTATAGAGATCTGGCTACAGGTCAAGCCATTGAAAAAATAGGTAATGTTTTTTGTGTCTCAGTCTCCAGATGCTTCTACTACAATGAAATTTGAACCACCTATATGTAAAGGCAGAGCATAGAATGTCTGTAGATCTCATCTCTGTCACTTGGTTTGTGGAAGGGTTGGTCTGGCTGACTGTCATGGTGATTTCTTACCTCATTGGGTTTTAGAAGGTCATTAAAAGACCCCCACGCAAACAAAAAATCCAATCCCACACCAACTAGCAAAGCTTTACACCAGGCTTTTCTTGTCCAGGTTTTTAATGAATTTTTGAGAAATTTTATTTCGTGCCATTATCAGCATTATTTCCATAACTGAAGAAATACTGAATTTGGTGCTACTAAGTGGAAGACCTCAATCTTTATCTGGACCTCTTGAAAACTTTGTCCTGATCATACTACAGTCCTAGACAACCGTGGTTTTTTTTGTGATTTCTCAGGATGCAGCTACAGCATGTTTCTCCAGTTTCCAGCTGAGGAATGTAGTGCAAGGTCTGGCTTGCCCAGCAGAGGTCTAGACTACAAAGTCAACATTTTGGAAATACTTTAGTTAAAATTCCATTATTCTCATTTATCCCATTGTATTCTATATATAGCTATCAGAAATATGTATTTTTGTTCTGTATCAAATCTGGACTGATGAATTAAAATAGAAGCTTTGTTCTAATGCTATTTTGAAGTTGTCTTTCATAGATGCTTAAGTTGTGTGTCTATATGTTCCCCTTGCCCTGTCCCTGCTTTTCCTGCCCAGTTGTGAAAAAAGTGGAAATGTTTGTAGTAGTTCTTCCACATGGGTCTTTGTTGTTTTCTTTATGAACTCTTGGTGAGTCTGTAACACAATTTTAGAAGACAGATTTCAATCTCCTGGTAAAGGGATGCTTTAAAAAAAATATTTATACAATTTATCTATTTATACTATATATACTATATCTACTATAATTTTCTCATAATGCAAGTCTCTTCATTCTTTTCTGTGAACCACTGCTATTGCTAGCAGTCATCATTTTTGAGGAGACTACGCACAAGAGAATTCTTGCCTCTGGATATACTAAACAGTGCCTTCAGAAGAACGAGTTTTGCTTTCAAAAGGGATTTTCAGGCAGATTTACCTCAGTCATATTTTAATAATTATAGACTGAGCTTTAGTAGCTGTGTGTCAGATCCAGCTGTGTCCAGTTGTCATTGGAAAATTACTGTGCATTTGATTATTTCCTGTGGTTGCTATTAAATAGATTTGTGAATATGAGATGTCTAAAATTCGTCTCTCCTTGCATGTGAATTCTGATTAGTATTTGAGAGCTTCTTTGGGTAGGTGGTGGGGTTTTTTTGTGTAGTATTGAGTTGTTTAAAGGTAAATGATGAGAAAAAATTCCTGATGAGAATAATAGCTTTCCCACATCACATATCAAGTTGCTCATAAAACTATATGACAGGTTTTTCTGGTTCTTAAGTCTTGTTTACACGGGAAGTTAGTTCATCCTTCAGTGATGAACCACAAGGTTTTCAAGTTTTGTAGAGGCTTTCATAGATAATAAACCAAGATCTTTTATCTTGGGAAGTATATGCATCTCCTTGGGGAGAGGAAAAATCCCCACCATCATGTGCTGTGAAGCTATATGTGGAATAAAGGTGTTGCTGTTGGTTGCCAGCATTCTGATAGTTTTCTTAAGAGAACAGACGCCTTTTTTTTTTTTTTTTGGTAGATTTTCCTGGAGTAGTAACATTTGGTTACAAATTTACAGTTGGGGAAAATGTGATGAAAATTTTTCAACAACTTTAAGGCTGAAAAATAACCCCTAATTTTTTTTGCTTATTTCTACAAAATGTATACAAATAAGGATTAAATTTATGTAAGTAGATCTGTTGATTTATACTGAACTGTCAAATATTAAGTAAACTGGGAAGTTGTAAACTAATATCGTGCTGCAGTTAGCAGTTAAAGAGACTTGTATTCAGACTTAATGCGAGCAGCAATTATCTTGGAAAGCCAAAGCAAAAACTGGACTGCAGACTGACTGCCATTATGTCCCCCTAAAGGAGTTAAAAACTTGCTCTCACAGAGTAGGACTGTTTAGGAGTTAGAACTAGTGGAACTTGCTCTCATAGTGTAGGATGTACCTGGAAGTCTTTATGTATATTTAGTACTACAGTTATGTGCTGTGTGCAATTTTTTTCCCTGTTTCATTATTTGCGCTTTGAATTTTGTTATTAAACTGTTCCTAATAATTTTAAGACAGATCACATTTGTTTTTTCAAGTGGATGGGTATCTTTTATGCAAATAGGGAAAGGAAAAAATGTAATAAAATAATCTTTTTCAGATGAAGGGAATGAGACAGAGATTCAGCCACAACAGAACAGTCAGCTAATATGGAAACAAGGACGACAGCTGTTAAGACAGTAAGTGTTGAAAAAAAGACTCAAATACTGAATGCAAAGAAAGAATCTGCTAATGAAATATGATGGTGATGGTATTTGATTTTTTTTCAGTTACATTTTACTGAAAGAAAAGTTAGTGTGTGTGATGAAGTTCATTAAACTTCTGCAGTACTTTTCCTGGGGTTTTGAAAAATTTTATTTCATAGCTTTAGATGAGAAGCCTTGTCAAGTCACAAACACCTGATCTCATTTACTTTTCTTTCCCTGAGTATAATTAAACAATCTGCTTTGGAGAACAGTGGGTCATGACACTTTGCAATTAAAAAGCTAAAGACACAAGTAATGCTGCTAAGAGTTGTGTAGAATAAAAACAGCTAGCATTGGCGAAGGAAAAGTTTTATTTTGCAGCTTGCTTAAGTTGCAGAAAAGACTAACATCTAGAAGGTTAGACTAGATGTTTTCTAATCTTCTGTTCCTCTCAATGAAAAAATGTCTGTTAATGTAAATTAGATTTTGAATTGTGATCATAATAATTAATTGCCATGATATTTGGTGTGTTACAGAGGATTAAATGAGAGGGGACTGAGACAGTAAGGATGGTCTGAAACTTATATTAAAGGACCACATTTCAAGGAGTTGTACAAAAGTTAAATTCATTGGATGGCTTGTACAGGCTTCTCTTTTGTAAGAACTCAAATCTTTGCATGCATGTTGAATAAATGTAAATAGAGTGGTCTTGACTTGGATCAGTGATTTTGAAAACGAGTCATTCCCTTGAATGAAATGAGTTCATACAAGAGTGACACACTGCTGAATATAGAGTGCATGTTACTGACTCCGTTTTGCATAGGTGACTTGTTTGATTTTTCTATAGCCAGCAGTCAGTATTCCTCTCCTAATGTGGTTATGTGAATTATATTGTTAAATAATTGGAGGAGAATGTTCTTGCAGGAAAAGTGCATGTCCCTGATTCGTAACAGCTGTCACTGTAAAACAGCATTTCCCTTCTTCAGAGTTGTCTAGAATACTGACAGTTTAATCAGTTCAGTGCTATTAACTCCATGTTCTAGATGGAAGGACACAAACCAATTTTTACTTTTACTTTTTTAAATCAATATTTCCCTCCTGTTTCTCTCAAGGGCAACATGGCAAATTGATGAAAGAGCCAACTTTAAACCTACAGAGCCAACTTCAGGCTGTGAGGTTTTTATATGTGGATTTTTGTAGTTCAGTCTTTATATGGAAGACAAAATTTTGCAGATCCATTGCAGAATAAAGGAAAGGCAAGACAAAGATTTTTTCAAGCCTAGTCCGTCATAAATAACAATTCTTACTAATAGCCACAGCTACAGAATTTGGTTTTTATTCCCAATTTTCTAGGCTTCTAATAGTGTTTATATAAGGAACATATCTGGTGCTTCTTGTATCTAGTTTCCATGTGTCAAGGAATAAAATGACCATGGTTGTGCATGCAACTGTAGTGATTTTTATAAAGCAGTTGTAAATATTTTAATTGAACGTGCTTTTCCATCCATTTTAGTAGATGAATGAATAACGTATTGTATAACCTCTGACTGCTAGGCTCTCTGATTTTTTTTTTTTCTCAGTGACTGTAGAGGCTGGTACTGCAAGAGGCGATCCCTCTGCAGCTGGTACAGGATGATTTACAAGCATGTTTCACTAGCTCAGCACCGTAGTTTGCTAAGCTAAGGGATTGAGGATGAGTTCAGGGAGAAGTTTCAGTTTCATGTTTTGCAGAAGTGAGATGTGCAGAGAAGATTAGCATGAGTTCTCTCCTTCAGGTATCTACAAGAAGTGGGCTACACCGACACAATATTGGATGTGAAATCAAAACGAGTGCGAGCTTTATTGGGCCTCTCAAGTGATGCTTCAGAAAAAGAAAACAGGAATCAAGAGCCAATGGTAAATGGCACAGAGGGCCAGATTAAAGAAAACGCAATGATCGGGTAAGCATCGAGATGACTTTCTTATTGTTCTGCATAAATGCACTTAGTGGTGTTGCACAAAATTTTTGTTTACTGAGAAGATTTCAGGATTTTTTCCTAGTTCAAGATCAGAGCAATTCTAACTAATTTTATTATATTAAGCAATAAGTATGGAAGTAATTCTTTAGATTCACATCGTAAAAGCACCATATTTTTTTTTCCAGTTGGATGGCAGCACTAAGTTAAATCAAGCCTCTTTTGAGATATGATTGCTAAGTATTTAGAAGTCAGTGTTGTTTCAAGTTAATAGTTTGTTTGTATTGCTGGACATTTTACTGTCTAGGCTACAGACTTTGCTCTTCTGGTCTGTGCTGACTATGACATGATAATCATATAAAATAAGGATTTAAAATCTGAAAAACAAAGTTGCTCATTACATTCTGAGTCCTGTAAGGTTTTGATTTTCTACTGTTGAATAGACATATGTAAGTGTGACTGAAATTAAGGTATTAATTTCTGTGTTTTAATATTTCTAATACTGTGGGAAGTCAGTTAAGGACAGTAAAAGCTTGTTCTTCTCAAGTAATGTTAAAACTTAAGAGGCTTTTTTTCCATTTTCTTCTCCTTTCCATGCAGAGTTAAAAAAGAAAAAGAAGTAAGTTAAACTTAACTCAGCTTCAGAAAAACAATCTGTTCATTCTTTATTAAGATACTGTAGTTGCAAAACTGGAAAAATAATGAAAATTATGCAGAATTGTAGGAACAATAGAGGTAGCTGTTTCCAGTAGTAGCACAGCTTTCCTCAGAAATCCTCACTCTTTTTTCCTTTTCTATATTCACGGGGCAAAATTCAAGACCTTTATTTTCTAAGACCTAAATCTGTTATATATGCATCCTATAATCTAAAAAGCATTTGTAAGATTTCATTTATATCCTCCTGATAGCTGCAGCAACTTCAGGCCAACAAGTTACATAAGGGCAGAAGTTCATTGTTATGTAATTAAACATAATGCTGTGAGATGGAAAACTTGAATGTGTGAGAAAACGTGCAAGCTACTAAAATATATTCTGTTGCTACATAGTTGACAAGTCATGTCCTTTATGTACAGCAGCTTTGTTTTGAAGAACAAGGAATGCTTGATAGCTTGCAATAACAGTTTTGGTTAGATATCTGGTGAAGAGTATAAATAAAGCTTTTTCTCTTACATTTCAAAATTTGTTTATGTGTATTGACATAGTTTTGAAAGAGGTGGAAATGTGTATAAGGGTACTTGGTTGATGTAATGCTGGGACAGTGGTTTTGATATAGCAGTTTTGGATGTATTTGTATTTCATTCCTATCTGCCTGGTTTTGCATAGATCTGACATTAGGTATAACACTTCGTAGTTTACCCTGTGGCTGAGGGTATTCACTGATGGAGAAAAATGAATTCCCTTCCATTGTGGCTGTACAAGCTTGTCAGCTGCAAGGCTGGTCAGGCTGTACACTTTGAAAAACTGTTCTTGCTTGTGGTGCCTGGGATTGGTCAGACTGCATTATAGAGCTTAGGGAAGTGTTTTGGTAACATAATGATCAAGAAGGGACTTCCACAGTTTTACAGTGGAAAAATTATCCAGGGTTCTTGTTCAACATGGTCAAGTCAGCGTTCATGGGTGATTTTGAATTTCTGGGTGTCCACTGAGGTCTCCCTCTCTGGAAGGAAAACGTCAGGATTTACCACCTCTTTCAGTTTTTCTTTCAGGAAGCATTCTGTGGCTTGCTTCCTGGCAGAGACTGCCTGTTACTTAACAGCTATTTCATCTTGTGCTACCTCACTGTCCCTGTGATGTGTGGCACTGTTCACCTCCTTCCAACTGCATCATTACTTGCCTCTGAGATTTCAAAGTGCAGCTTTGTGGTAGCTGCAAAATCAGAAGTAAGGTCATGTTTACCTGTTACCTGCCTTGTGTAATGACGACATTACTTCGGCTTATATAGAACAGCTTCTCTTTGAAACGTATAGCATTGAATAGATGACACAGGTCTAAGGCACATGGGTGTTGCTCCTGAATTCACGATGTTACTCCTGAACTTAAATGAAATTTTTAATGAGTGTTTGAAAATCTAATTCAATGCTTTCCTACCTGGTTGGCAGAACTAGGAAAAATGTAGGCAACTCAGCTAAATTCTGGCTTACAGTTGAGGAAGGTGCATCCTTTGAAGCAACCTCACTAGTGCTAGGCTGCTTACTGTGAGGGCAAAACTATTGGCAATTCCTTTAGCAGCCTCTTGTTATTCCTTGTGTGCATGTAAAGTGGAAAATGGATTTGGGCTACAGTAGGCTTTTACAGTTGGAGTGCAATGAACAAGTGTCTGCAGTTTGGTAGTGGTAGAAGAGGAAAGTTACAGTGAGAAGTTGGAAGAACAAGAAACCAAACAAAAACTTAGTGCAATTCTGGGAAGTTTAAGGACATATGTGTCTGTTTGCCAGGACCATGAGACACTGGGACAATTGCAAACTAAAATGCAGACTGGAGACTCTCTATGACTGTATGGGTACAGTGAAACTGTTCATAGGAGAAAGCTTTGCTAGAGAAAAGCCTGTGAACTGCTCAAGCCAATGCAGTTTGGCAGATTTTCTGGTCAAAACATACAATGAACATTGATGTCAAATATCTGCTCGCAAGTCTGAGGACACTGGTCAACCTGAAGATGTTTTTGTTACATTTGAAGAGCAGAGCACTGGGCAGAAAGTAATGCATGAAAATGGATGTAGTCTAACAAGGAATACACCTCTGTTGAAGTGAGAAAAGACAGCTCATAGTGTGTTTGATCTCTTTGATCCTGGAAGAGCTGCATAATATGCACCCAGTTGAGTCTGTGCATTTTAAGTCTATGTTTTAGAAAACTGCATGGAGTGAAAAATGTGAGAAGCGGAGTACAGGACTGGAGTAAAGAGAAACCTTGGGGATGAGAAACAATAAAGACAAATCAATAGGACTTTGGAAAGAATGTGGGTGAATGTGATGAAGGTAATGTACAATAGAGGGGAAAATGGTACATTGAAAAACAGGAGGAATATGGATGTAATGAGGCATTTCCAGAATAGGAAAATGGAAGGCACACTAGCTTTTAATTTCCTTAAAGATTTCTTCGTATAGCAGTGTAAATTGCAGAAAGAACAGATTGGCTCAACTGCCTTCTGTACGACTGAGCACTTGTGTAATAAATTCCAAAGAAAGGAAAGAGATGGTATTTGATGCTTTTATGATGGCATATGGTTATCTCTTCGAGAGGAGAGAGGGAGTAATGGCAATAGGAAACAAAGCTTCCTTTATATTTTCATTATTTGTTTGATAGTCAACCAATACTTTCTTAGTGAAATGAAAGTGACGAAGCACAAAATAAATTAGTATTGCAAAAAATTCCAGGGAAAGAAGGAAAGAGCTGATCTACTTCTCAGCACAGTCTGACTTTAGCACAGTTTTTGTGTAAGTGTACTAATCTGTGTATAGTGCTTGTTGCTGCTGCTCAGCCTCCCTCAGAAATACCTCTGTGACTTGCTCTGACAGTACTGAGCACAGTGGCACCCCACACTTTTCCTATTTTTAAATATTTTTTATGCCTTTGATTGTTTTAAAAATAATTCCTGGCATATTTCCTCTGACCTCAAGGATGTGTGAAGTGTATACTTCATGGTGGGTAGGGAGGATGTTTTTCCTCTGTTCTGCTTATTATAGCTTTTACAGATTTTTAAGTTGTTTGTTACAACAGCACTTGCCTATATATGAGTTACATCTTGTTGTCTGTCTTTTATACCTATGTCAACAGCTGAGGTTTGGACACTATTTGGGATACCAACATTGAGTTGAGCTTTTTTGTGGGAAAGGCTAGCGAGAATGTTTGGGGTGATTATTGTGGAGCTGCTGCTGTTGCTTTGGTATGTAGAAGCATATGATGGTTAATGTAGTGCAAATACTTAATACAATATTTATTTGCAGCAGAGACTATGTAACTTGAATTCTGCTAGTCTCTAGTTATTTTAGAAAATTGCTGTCTGGTCCCTCATACCTCTCAGCTTAGTTTTGTATATCCTACATGATTGCAGTTACATCAGAGAAGTTCCCCTTCCTTTGGTACAGTGATGAACAAACTACTGTTTTCTGACTCTGTTTTAAACCAAATCAGTTTCTCTTCATCCTTAGGTGAAGTAGCCCCAGTGTTTGTGTTACTAGCTACTACGTGTGTGGCCAGACTTGTATTCTTACACTACCTGTTTATTTGCTGATGTACAGATCCTCTTCAAAACTTTAGCACTCAAGAAAGACTTCATGTGGATTTTGAATGCACCCTGCAAGATTTTGAATCCATAAATGAAATGTTAATATAACGTGAGCTAGATATAGTCCTGTTTTCATTTATTCCATGGAATTTAAAAGGGAATCAGTTTTCAGTTTCTTCAATCAGCTCACTTGCATTACAAAAGATAAGTACCACTTGGCATGACTGGACTCAAAAATAGATACTAAAATAATAACCTCATAATAATGGTTTCAATTCCTAACACTTGCAGTGAGAGGAATGGGTGCTTTCCCCAACAAACTGAAACAGAAACAAAAGCTTCCTGCAAATGTAGCTTGTAGCCTTGAAAACATGAAAGTACTTAAGTATCTTTAGTTCACTTATTGCCTCATTTTTAGTAGCTTAATCTTAATGAGTGAAACCTAAACAGTCAAATTAGTTTACCTTCTTGAAGGTGTGTATTTGACTACCATTTAGTATGAGTGGAAGCAAATATAATAAAGGAATAGAACTGGAAAGGAATGAGAATATACCAAATAGATATGTATACATATGCATAGATATGGATGTCTACATACAAAAATGGTATAGACTAGTTCTTGCTAAGGGTTTGATCATTAGAACTGCAAATAGCCAATAGAAACTTCTTAAAGACAAATGGTCCTGAGTGATGTATCAGTCTCTCTCTGAAACTTACCTGCTGCCTTTTCCTATTGAACTGCAAAGAGCTTCCACTGCCTATGCTTTACATGAGCAAAAAGGCATCAAACCTCAGTATTTGAGAGCAAATCTGAAGACCTTTTCAAAAATTAAACATTTTTGAAAACTTTATCTTTCTGATATACAGCAGCTGGCACTTCAGTGAATGAACATCTTTGTATGCCAGAAGACTTTATAACTCTTTTGCATTTCTAAATCCTATTAACACTGGCCCAAGTAATGAAAATGCTGCATACTGGCTGATGAATGTTGTTTGTTGACTAGCTTATAAAATGGTTTATTTTGGAAAATATCTCTGAATTTAAAAACCTCAGGTAATACCTGCCATGAAAAAGATTTCCAAAATAGTATGCAAGTAGATGTTGAGTTACAAAAAAGAAAAAAAAAAACAACCAAAAAACGAAACATTAAAGGGAATAAAGCAAATAGGTTTTGGATGTTTTTTCACCTTTTTTTCTGTTTCTCCCTGCTTCCATATTGCAGTGATCTAACAGGCATTTCAAAGGTACCTGCTTTAGACCAGATCTGGACACTTTCAACAGATGCACTAAAGCAGAAAAAAAACGTAGGAATTTTGGGGGGTTTTTTTGTGAAGAAAGAAGTACAAATGGACCACACTTTTAATTGGCACCATTCTGTGGCTTGAGAGTTTGAAAGATGCTTCTTGGAAATGTCACAGTACAAAAGGAATGGGGAGAAAGAGGCAGTAGTTGTGCAGTTGGAGAGAGAGAAGCAAAGAGAGGGGAGGTGAATGGAGAAATAACTTTAAAAGTTTCTCTGGTACCTCAAATACTAAGGTTATTCTTTAGTCTTTATAAAGCTTACTTGTTTAATATATTATAGTTAGCTGACTAGATTTGGCAAGAGAAGTGTCCTTGCTTTTTAAATGTCATTCCTTTGCAATTCCAATTTATATCCAAACCATTTTGTAAGTGTTGCTTACCATTTGTAATACATATTGCACTACTTCTTGCATTGTGTGATGTGAATTCATAGGAGATTTCAAAGGTTGTGAAAGACTGTTAGCCTGGCCTGTGTTCGTTGCGTGTAAATTTTGATGACTCTTAAGTGTTCCGTAGTTTATAAATTATTTTGGTATTTTCTGTGCTGCATTATGAAAGATTTTACAGTGTTGAACATCTAATGAACTGTTTTTAAAGACACTCCTCATTGAATTTGCATGCATTTATTTAATGAATACAGTGTGAACAGATAGAATTTAACTAGTCACATTGAAAAGACTGTTTTAAAACATCTGATAACTAAATTCTGTGGGCAATTAATAAAACTTATGAAGACTATGCAGTAGCTATTTTCATAGGAGCAGGAAACTGAACCAAAGAAAATGGCTCAAGAAAGAGTATGGTAGAACAACTCTGAATGCTGGATCACAACAGGTTCTTTCCAGATGTAAAAGCTCCCAGGAACATTTCTCAGCCTAAGCTGAACTTGTATTTATTTAACTTTATTGTGGTATTTCTTCCTGCTTCTGAATTTGTCAATAAAATCCTGGTTTTATTTAAGATAACTTGTGTATGTCTTGGATAAAATAAACAAACAGAAAAGGCCTCTACTCTTTCCTTTGAGGCTGTGAATAGGACCAAGGCGGTTAATGGCCTTGTGGTTGGACAGTTCATGGGAGAAGTTTGAGCCTCTCCCTGGACATGACCACAGACTTTCCAGAGTTGTTATCAACAAAGGAGAAGGTAAATGATAGAAATATAGATTGTGTTAGTTACAAAGAAAATACATGTCTATAATGTGACTTTAGTCTAAGTTAAACTTGACTTTGCAATTTGAAATGTTCTGGATCACGCTGGGAGCAGAAAAGGTATCATCAGCATGCTATTTAGTTTCCACAAAAGAACTTCACCTTGCCTATAGGTTATGGCTTTTGCATTTCACTCATTAAAAAACAGGATTTGTGTTAAGATCATGAGTATTAAATGTTGGGAGCAAATACGTTCAGTCTGAACTATACATTTTTTAAAAGCTGGTAATATTTCAGTGTCAGAACCAACTGGATTTTTACACAAAATACTTGTCTCAAGGCATGTCACTGTTGGGCAGAAAATGAAGAGTTGGTCTTGTGGCCTGCAGAGCCCAGCAAAGCCAGGCTTGTTTTATTTAAATAGTATATGTGGAATATCCACAAATCATATTTTTTCGATTTCATGGGAAAGTATTATTATTTTTAGTCTTAAAGGGACCAAGGGTTTAACAGAAATAGGAATAGTTGAACATCCTATAAAATACAAATCGGGATCAGATTTTCACAGCCATCACAGCTGTGCAGAATTCTGTCAGCTTCTCCTCAGGAGGAAAATACTCATGTGGTTTCAGTATCATGTTTAAGGGGCATAAGTACTTTGGTTACCATCCCATTTGTAACAAGACTTTTGTGTTTTAAACAGGAAAACATGTCTTATCTTTAGGAATCAGAAGTTCCCTGTTTCAAGAGTGATATTCACAAAATCTGTGCTCTGCCCATCTGTTGCAGTAAGATGGAAAACCCAGCAGCATTAGTCTAGCTACAGTTACCTTCTGGCGGTACTTACTGTTATGCTCATGAGAAGCAGTTAGTCCTGTTGTACCTAATTGTGGGTAGGCAGGAGTAGCAGGGTAATCTCTCTGCCCCAAAGAATTTCCTGTCTACTTGGATAAGGCTACTGAAAAGGAGGATGTAATGTACAGAGTTAACAGTATGTGACAGAAGTTATGATACTGTTTAAATTACTTTTGTTGGGTTGGTTGGTTAGGAAGTGCTGAGTCAACTGGGATGAGACCTTCAAGGAAAGAAGACAAAGTTAGGTGCTGGAGAGAAAACTGCATGCAAGAGTGTGGTTGCAGAGTCCGACTGAGGAAGGAGCAGTGGGAAAGAGATTGAGAACAAGCAGCTGAGGAGCACGGGGCTGAGGAGGCCCTGCTGCAGTCTGGCTGCTCTGTGTTCTCTGCTTTGGCAGGTTCTGTAGCTTCTCCTGCTGTCTGGGGGTTCTGGTTTATTCTTCCCCATCTGGTTTTCTTTAGACAGTATGGCTGGGGAGGAAGGAAAAAGCTGCACCTAATTTCTTGCACTTTGAAAATTTTGTTCTCCCTTCAATATGTTGGGATACAGGACAGTTCAGAAAAGAGGAATTGTCCTTGTGGAGATCTTTTTAGGGTTTTTGGTCTCTCTTTATTTGCAACAGGTGTAGTCTTGCTTTACTCGTGCTTGTAATACCACAGTTTGTATCAGTCCCCACTTTTGGAGCTTGATTCTATTGTTCTTGCCATTGATTTTTTTAAAAAAATACTCAAAGCTACAAAAGCCCTGGAAATGTCAAATTGTGTTTCTTTTTCTAAAATGGAATTTAAATTTATTTATTTTACTAACTTATCTCTGAATATATTTTTGACCCTCCTGCTTTTTTATGTTGCTTTGGGAATGACCCCCTAAGAGAAAAAAACTAACCAGATGGAAAATCAAGAAAACGTGAAATTGCCGTCAAAGTACATAGCATAAATTAGCTAAGGCCAGACATTTTTCTTCAGTACGTTTTATGTTCTTCCTAAGTATTCGTGCTGGCAGCATTATCCAAAATGCATTATGTTCATATGCTGCTAAAGGATGACAGCTCAAATTATTAAATTACCTTTGATTTGACTGCTGAAGTTTATTGGGGTACAGTATAGGAAATCAGCCTGTCTGTCAGCTTGAAACTATCTTCAAACCTTTGAATTGTTTAAATATTCTGTCTCTTCTGTTTTCTTTTTTGGTTCTCAAGAGTTCTTTCTTGGAGTTGTATCTTAGCACAAGTGATCTTCTGTTGCACTGTGCTGACTGTATATTCTTGTACTGTGCAGGAGTTTTGAAATACATAATAAATAAGCTACTATGTTTCCCAGTGCTTGAGATGACCATTTACCACTGCTCCCCATGTAAGTGCAGATACATTATTAAGTATATGTATCCTGCCCACTAAAATGTGTAATAGTTAATAGCATAATTAAAATCAGAGCTGTTAATCAAAAAAATATATAATGTCTTTTGGTAGACACTTTGAACTCAGTGTGAGAGAGTCAGGTTTAAGAGCAGATGAGTACAGAGCCAAGTCTGGTATGAATTACTGCAAATAATTGGACCTCTGGAAGGATATCTATTTCTTAATAGTAAGTTCTCTTAATTAAAATTTTATATTCCGTGTTTGGTATTAGTTCATACATTGCTGTTTACTGGAGTATATCTGATAATTGCTATTATAAATTGTCAGCCATAATGTTTTTACATGGCAAAATACAGAGAAAAAAAACAGAAGTGGTTGTGCTTGGATGATTTAGTCAAATGAAGCACGTTACAAGTGTTGTCTTATCAAGATTTATCTGTTGGAAACTGGAAGGCAACCATACAGTAGGATTTCTGTGAAAATGTACATTATTTCTACAGATTCATGAGGTGCTACAGGCTCCCAAAGTAGCGATTACTTAAGGAAAAAGAAAAATATTACAGAGTGTTTTCAGGTTTGTCATAGAAACAAGGGTCACAATACTGCATGAAGCAGGGCAAATTCGAAACATGCTTAAGATTGTTCTTATCTAAGATAAGATCTAAGTTAAGATCTGGAAAAGTGGAAGGAATATTCTTGGAAAAAACAGTGATCATGAAAACATACTGTACATCATGGTATATTATGCTGCTGTGTATGCAGCTTTTCTAATGGCAAGTGAAATCTCTTGGTATTTTTGGGCGATAAAGGTGAGCAAATGAAAAAAAAGAGTAGCAAATTGTCCTAATGAAATGCAGATATAGTGGGGCTGTGACAAAGCCACTTCTGGTGATTGTTATCATGTAAGCATAGAACTGCTTGAGCAGAGACACTGCAAAGAAGGAAGTGTGCTGCATATCATGCCTTATTACACGTCAAAGCTTTTGTCCTTGGATGCTTCCTGTAATAGACCTTTGGAAAGTGTTATGATGAAACACTGGAGTAAGTGGGTGATGGACAGATGATCAGGTATTCACACTGCAGGGAGTTTACAAGGCCTTACTGTATAGGTGTGTTAGCTGATTGAACCTTTTGAAAAGGCTAGCAGAAGCAAGGCACTTGCTGGTAGTAAGGGTGACTGCACAAGACAATTTAGTACTTCAGTTCTGAAAACAGACAGGGGGAGACTTCTGCTGTTTCAGTGGTTGTGAGAATCAAGATGACGTGCATTTAGTGATGAACTATGAAAAACTGACTACTGATTAAAGGTAAGAAAACAGTAAAGCTTGTCTTCACTGCTGTAAAGCCATCTAAAGAATGTACCAGGTTTTACTGGAAGTAATTGTAACAATTCATAATTAATAAATTTTTTTTCACCACTGTATCTTTCAGGGGTTCATGGAGAAGTGCATCTTCTGCATGGAAAACACAGATCCTGTTGATAATTTTAGGACTGCTTTATCTGTACTTTTTTCAGTGTTTTAATAATTGTTAAAGTCCGGTTTCTTGGATTCTTCCTTTTCAGTTGTTAATATAACAACCCTTATGCTTCCTGTTCTGAGGCACTGCCTAAATTTTTGCCAGTGCAGTCATAATTTTACCCAATCTTCATCCATTTTCTTATTTTTTTTAATGTAAATTGAAATATTATTTAATCATCAATTATATTTCCCCATTATATTCTTTTACAGTGACATATTTATCATGTCTTAAAAGCTAATGAATGATAGATCTAGAGTTTGGTGTTTCCCAGAAAGGTGAGGAACATCAGCTGGCAGGAGTAAAGTTTTCCTGTGCCCTGATGTGCACGTGGGAACCCAGCTTGGTAGCTGTGGCTCATGTCCTTGTTGCTGAGGCTTTCAGTAATGGCATAGCAGTATTGATGTTGCTTTGGGCACGCGTCAGATGAATGTTGCTTTAAGATGCTTTTCAAATAAAAAATGGAAGTGTCTGTCCTAGTAATGGCAGCCATACTAAGAATGGTTGGTTCTAACAGTTTTGTTGGTTCTAATAATACAGTTTATGCCTATTGCTTAGTTCTTTAGTCACAAGAATTTTTACCTGTTAACGGTCCATTTTTGCTTGTAGGCTTATTTTAGTCTTATATGTTGTTGGACATAATAATACAGAACATGTTAGTAGTTGCAAAAGAGACTTAATTATGATTTCTTTTGTCTCATGATGGTGGTTGTTGTTATTGTTTAGGAAACCTGAATTGACTGACTCTGCCTCTCTGCTAGAGACCTTCAAGTTTCTTGAAAATGCAGC
The DNA here is from genome assembly GCA_013397075.1 of Rhabdornis inornatus. Classification (NCBI taxonomy): domain Eukaryota; kingdom Metazoa; phylum Chordata; class Aves; order Passeriformes; family Rhabdornithidae; genus Rhabdornis; species Rhabdornis inornatus. Next base: position 1,710,502 of record VWZS01005847.1, on the reverse strand, counting down.
TGCAGACTTTAGTGATGAGGAAGATGAAGAAGATATTGAAGGAAGAGAGAAAACAATCATTGATACTGCAACAGTGAGTGGAAAAAATAATTGAAAAAGTTACGAAGAACAGAAAAAGTGAGATTAATGAGGTGCCTATAAGCAAAGTATGTGACTGCGTATGTACACATGCAAATCATTAATGCATCTTTATGATGTTCTGTCCAGGCATGTGTGCATAAGAGGAATTATATATGCATTTCTAAGTTTGTGCATACAAGTTATGCTTTTCCATCTTTATTGCTCTAAGTTAGATTAAATTTTTCAAAAATTGTCTCTTTACTGTTGTTCCATGCTGACTAGTATTTTTGATATATACTGGAACACAATTTTTAAGGTATCAGATATTCCTTTTTTGCAGTTCTCAGCTTAGTTTCAAGGTATTGTTCATAATATTGCATGTCAATAATTATTCTTGAATATTTATTTAAAAATTATTGTTACTTAAAATGACTTGTAAAAATTTGTCTTAGAATACACAGAACTGAAATATACTTGTATTTATAGCTTGTGGAAGGAAGAAGTGTAACTAGAAGAACTCTAATGTAGTTAAGAAATTTTTTTATTTGTTCAGTCAAATGCCTTAACCTCACTCGTGATCTATACTTTGCTATATGATTTGTTCATATGATCACATAGATACATGCAATCAGTATTCTTCTTTAAAATTAACATTTATTCAGTGAATTGGGTTTCCTAAAAATTGAAGCAGATAAGATATGATGGATGTGTTTGTTTTTATGGTTAGTTTTAAGAATTAACAGTAAAAAACCTATTAGTTTTATGGCATTTTTAAAGAGGATCCTTTCACGTCTTTCCTGTCATTCATGGACTGTGAACTAACGTCTGAGACTCTTCTGTTAAGTCCTTATAATACTGTACATTCACTAAGCTTGCTGAAGAAATGAAGCTCAAAGTTTAGAATTGCTTCAGGTTTAGAAATTGGTTCACTGTATTCAGAGGAAATACAATCACTTATCCACCTGAGCTGTGGGATGTCGGACTATGTATTGAAGTCTTTACAAACAGACCCTTAGCAAGGTTCCAAGTCAAAACATGTGATTAATGTAAATTTTCTATTTCTGTAAAAGTAAAAATTACTGTATGGTTTTCATATATCATGGCATCAGCTTACTGGTTGATCGAATAACTGCAAAGAATCTAAAAGTTCATCTTGATTATTGAGGGGAAAGTAAACTTTTTGTGGAAGCTTAAAATTAAATTCTTCATTAAAACATATTTTTTTTTCTTTTACCAGAATTTGCTCTTGAATCTGGGCGGGAAATGCAGTTTATACATGAAAAGCAACATATTTAAATAGCAATAACATCTGAGAAAGCATTCAGGATGGAATTACTTATGACATCTAAGAAAATCCGTTCTTGTCATTTGTGAGGTTTGGGGTTGGTTTATTTGTTTCCAGGAGTTGTATCTTGGTTCACATAGAGAATGATTTCAGAATTGAAAGTTAGGCTATTTTCAGAGAAGCAAAGTGAGTTTGGTTTTACTGAAGTCTTTTCTATGTCATTCTTGGGTTTTTGTTTGTGGGTTTTGTGTTTTTCAAAAATGTTTTAAGAGAAAGTTTGTACATTATAGTATTAAAGGTAGTAGTGGTGTAGGTTAGTGTAGGTTTGATATCCACATGATTGATTATTGATGGTCACAGGAAGAAAGAGTTACACACAAGTTTCATTTTCATCTAGAAGTTTGAACAAAGTCTCTGTACTATTCCAGATTTGCTTGTTAATGTGTACTTTTCTGCTTCCTCTTCAACTTCCTGTTTGGATTTTGCATAGAGGACAAGACAGTACTGCTTGGATTAAAAATGTGTTTGTAACTTAATTTAGCTTTTTTTCCCCTGTCCTTTCTGACCCTTCAGATTGTAAGGAAAAGAGTGCTGTCTGACAGCAGTGAAGACAGAGATACAGAAGAAGCCTTGAAAGAGTTTGACTTTTTGGTTACCTCAGATGATGGTGATGGGGAATCGAGAAGTTCGGGAGATGGAACAGACTGGGGTAAGGAAATTTGATGGATCATACCAGGAGAAAAAAATGTGCTAAGAATATATTGTGACTGATCAGTTCATTGAATGACATCTCTGTCAGGATCACAGCATCTTTTGATTATTTCTACTATTTCTATTTTATAATCAGTAAATAATTGGCAGACTGAAGTCCTCATGATACAATATTCTTATTTTTTCTGTACACTGCTTTCATGTGAAGATTCTTCAAGGTTTCTGCCTCAGGTCATTTTTCCTTTTCTTTAATTCTAAGGCAGATAGAATTTAAATTTTATGAGTGGTATTTCAGTGCATTTTTCCAGTGGCCCATGCATATGAAGGGCTCTGATAAAGCTGTATTTTACGATTATGATACGAAAGTTATGTTTACATCTTTGCTTTCTCCCACTTTGATGCAGACAGTAATGTGAGTCATGAAATCCAAATTAGTTGTACTCTTATTGTGGGTTAGTAATTTAGTTAATATGAACTCTACAGTTACTCAAACTTTCTTTTATAATTTATCAGAATAATATATCTTTAAGTCCACTAATCATAGAGAGACATTTCACAATCTGCTCTCTGTCCTTTGAGGTTTATGTCCTGCAACCCAGATTGCCACCATCCACTTTAGCTTGACCTAATTATTCTGCCTAAACTCTCAGTATAGAGAAGGGGAGAAAGAAAAGAACTGGTTAAATATGTTGATGGGAAGTTGTTTCCTACTTAAGCTGCTCTGGAAAGTCTTAAGGATAAGTGGACACAGAGGGAGCTACTGAAGATGATAGGAAATAATGGAGCTTTATAATGGAGCTGCAACTGTGACAGACTGATAACCATGGTAGCTGTGGCTCTCACATGAGCTGTTGGCTCCAAGATGCTGTATTTCACTGAAGCCATGTCCATCTCCTGATTGGACTCCCAAGTTACTGTTCATTGTGGTGTAGTTTCTGCTTAAGAGGGTGTTGTAATATTATTAGATACAGCAGTCAGTATTCTATTCACCACACAAATTTAGAAATACTGCTCTTAAAAAAAAATTGCATACTGCTCTTTAATACTAAAATTTTATCCATTTATGCTTGGTCAGTGCAGCTATTGCTTGTGTCACTAAAAAGTCAGTATGCCAACAGGAGCTTTTTGTTCTCAAATTCACACTTCTGGTTTGTTTTTGCTTCCATTGATGACAGCTGAGTACAAGTGAGCAGAAGTCTAACAGTTAAAATAAATTGTTATGAAAAGTAGTAGTTTCATTTCTAGAAATTCAAAAGGGGTTTTTTTTGAGTTGGAGGTGTTCATGTTTTTCAATGACTTCTTTCACAACCTGTGTCTTTTTTGGTAACTGTATATAAGACTAAGCTTCTTCAAGGAGCTGCTGTTATAAATGTACAGTAGAGTGATTATGTTGTAGTGAGGGACAGCCAGAAACAGAGGAAGTTCTTTCTTCACTGTGGATTCCAAGTATTACTGCTCAGTTACAGTAATCTGTTGAACCCATTTGGCTTGAAAGGTCCTCAGATGTTTTCTGGTAATTTTTAAACTTATAAAACACTTGAATAGCATTAGTTCAGGATCCACTTCTGAAGTTGAATAGAATCTGTGGGACATTTGGGAAGCATGCTGGGACAGTCTGTAGAGAATTAATATATTGGGTGTTGTACTGGCAACCATACAATCTAATAAAAATCTATTTAANTTTTTTCCTCTCTGAAGGAAGGAAAAAAGTCTTGTCTAGCCAGGGAGGAAAAGCATGATTAAAACTTTTAACCTAACTCCAGAAAGACTAGATACTTGTTTCTCTGAAGTATGATGTTCTCATATCTTTTTTGAATTCTTTATGCAATTCTTGCTCATTAATGGTAATTGAGGTATATGCATTAAGCGAACATGACTTAGCCCATAAATTATTTTAGAGTATCTCTTCAGCTTACTAATGCTTATTTTCATAGCTTTTCTTAAAAGACTTAAGATGCTAAACTTCGTCTTAAGTTAATCTGACACTCCATGAGTATAAAATCATGGATTATGACTGAGGGGTTCAAAGGAGTGAGAGAGCACCTTAAAAAGTATCTTCTCCCTCTGTGATGCAAGTCTGAGCAGAGTCAGGCTCTGTTTTCACGACATTGGTACATCAGGTAGTTGGGGGCCACACTAAGATGCCTTTTTTTGGCATCACTGAACTCTCATAGTAGTCTTAGACCCTCCTTGAGGCTCATCTACTCCAGCTGCCCGAACGGTCTTAGTGGCTCCCTTAAAGTTGCTACACTACACCAATAATAGGTACTTAGGACTCTACCTAAAAGGTTTCTCAGTATTAAAAATATTAAATTGGATACAGTACTTGAAAGTGTGGTCTCACAAGTGCCCAACACAGGGGAACAGTCACTTCCCTCACCCTGTTGGTTACATTCTTGTTAATACAGCCCAGGATATTGTTGGTTGCTTTTTCTGCAAGAATATGTTGCTGAATCCTGTTGAATTTGATGTTGATAGAGGATCCCTAGGTTTTTTTCAGCATTATTCACTTTTGACAAGTCAATCACAGTAATAACCCATGTGTGTTTTTTATCTCCTGTCCAGTCATAGTGACTCCTTCAGATTGTGATTGATAGTGTTGTGCTTCCTCTACAGACATTTACATTTTGCAGCTTAGTCTGAGAATAAGTTTGTTATTGTTTGTATTTTGAAAGATCTAGAATAGCTTATCAATGTAGAAAGCAAACTTGGTCTGAAAGGAATTAATCTTTAAATAATAAGGTTGAGATTTTAATGAGAAAACAAAGCAAAAAGATAATGCATTTCAAAGATTTTGGAGTTGTAATGGTCATGAAAATATATATGAGGAAAAGCCGTATTACCCCCTCTCCTCTCACAAATTATTGTTCTAAGCTGCTTCAGGACAGCCTCCATATAAGGAAAAATTACTTGGGGGATTTGAACTCATATAGCATGTTTTGTTCAAAATCTCCAGCTACTGTAGAATTGGAAGGATACTTCTATTCTGTATCATGTCACAGAGGAAGCAATTTGAGGGAGATGTTTAGGAAAAAAAACAAACCCAAAACAAAATGTGGTGATTTTTTTTCATTAGGTATGCTGAAATGTTTTGGACTTTTTTACCAAAGATTACTATGTCAGGCCTTCACCTTTTTGTGAAGTTTCATGGCTTTAGTCCTGTAAGGATTTATTTAAACCATGATGACATGAATATTATGTCTCAAAAGGATTTTAATGTGCTACTGTTTTGTGTAAAGGACAACATAGCTCAAAGACAATAAAATGAGAATTTGAAATGCAATAACACAACATCTGAGTTGTAAAGTTATGTTGACAAGCAACATAGCTGTTTCTTCTAGATATAATAATTCTTTCCCTGGAGGAAAGAAAAAGCTGAGAAATACGTTCTGATTTTTTATAAAGTAAATGTCACTTACATTTATGGACAGCTATGTGCTTGGTTATGGGAATTAAACACGTGAAATTTCATCTCAATTTTTTTTAAGAACATTCTGAGCAAACAGAAGTGGAATGTGAGTAGCAGTTTTACAGCTTTCACAAGCTTGGTGCTATTTCTGTCTGTTTAAAATAAAAGACAAATGCCGTTGACAGCAGCTGTTGCCTCCTTCAGTGGAGATCACTTGGTGACATTATTGAAAAAGGATGTTTCATTTGTTTCACTTTGTTTAGAAAAGGAAGACCAGTGTCTCATGCCTGAAGCCTGGAATGTCGACCAGGGAGTTATAACCAAACTCAAGGAACAATACAAAAAGGAGCGCAAGGGGAAAAAGGGGGTGAAGAGTAAGTGGAAAACATTGCACCTTAAAATCATAAATCTCACATCTTTCACACCCTTAATTCTATCTCTCTTTCAATGTTTTCCTAAAATTACTTACTCTTTTACTTTGCTGCTCCTGACTGCTTTCCTGTTCACCAGTTTTCAGGGGTTGAAATTAATGATAGATGATCAAGTTACCCAATAAATAGTTGTATTAGATATAACTTCTTCCAACCAAGTGTTGGGTTAGTTAAAAATTCTTGCTTTGAGCATGTTTTGTATTTTTGTTATTCAGATATTTAAATTGTAAAAGGCATTGTTTTAATACTTCACACTTTAATACAGAAGACTTCAGAATCCTTTCTTAGCTGGAAACATGCCAGTTTCACAGGAAGAGTTAAAGTCTGGTGTATAAATAAATAAAGAAAGAAACCAAACTGGGAACTCTCTAGAGTATCCTATTAGATGACAGTGGGAGAAAACAGATTAATTTCTACCCCTGTTTATACTTGACATTCACAACATGAAAGTCATGCTGTCATCATAATTTGTTATGCAGGGCTCGAAATAGGAAGCAACTATGACCATCAGTTTATTTGTAAATCACAGGATTTATTTATTGACTTTCATACCTCTGGGACTAGCCTTTTAAAAAGTTGGATATTGTTATCCAAAAAAAAACCAACTGTGAACAGTATCTGAAGTACAGTTTCTAGCCCTGTATTTTTTTTGTTACATTTCTTGAAATACAGATATGTTTTGTAAAATTGATGGGTTTCGATAGATAAGCCGTAAAACTTTTTGAACTCAGATGGAGAGTTTAAAATGAAACACTGTATCCATGGCTGTGTTTTAAATACCTAGCCATATTGAGAATTCATGTGTGAAAGATGTATATTAATAGTATTGCATGTAGCCTGGTTAGAAATTTCAGGGATGTTTCTCCCTTTGTGGGAAGATGCTTGTGAATACCAAGGAAATTCTCACTTCCAAAGAGATAATGCATAATGATGCATATATGTCAGATCCTCCCATCATTGAGGCTGACTTGTTTTATTACTTTTTGTATTGATATTCTCAGCTGCTGCTCAGCAGTTGATTATGTGGCTGAAATTATGTTATGAAATACAAAAACTAAACCTCTTTCTTTTTCCAAATTAAAAGGTAAATATTTTTTGTCATCTTTGGAATAATTTAATTTCCTGGAAGTTAATTGCAAGTCTGACAAGAAGCTGAGCTGGCTGACTAAAGTGTTCATGTTCAACAAAATTGATTCTAAATTTCTTTATGGTTAAGATAGACAGGGCATGCCAATATATGTTTACAGTGAAAGTGATTTTTGTAACTTGTCTGTTATATTTAAAATATACAGACATGCTACGTAGTTCAGGGAAAACAGCTGTAGGGTTAGTTTAGCAGAAATTACTTAATTCAAGTATTGAAATTCTGTTCTTGAACAGCTATTGTCTTTTTATTTTTGATGAAAAAACTCAATTATTAATATAGTTGTAGACATTATTGGAATATGTTTTATATTGTTATGATAATGATGTAAAGGCAGCACTTGGACATCCAGTGCTCCTTCATGAAGATAACTGCTGCTCAGTACCTTTTGGATTGATTTGATTGGTTTGATTTTGATTTGATTTGATCTTGGGAGACAAAGTGGTTTATTGTAGCAGTAAAATTAAGCATCTTTCCATGGACAAACCATCATTGGAGGAGCATCAATGCAGAAAAACCGGGAAGAATCAGAGCCTGTTTTCAGTTATTCATAATATTGCACATAGTGAAGAAGAATGTGAGGGAGGCTGGCTGGAGAAAAAAGAAGGGACTAAATAACATTAAATTTTATAAAGTTTGTTTCTATGACTTTAATTTCATCATATATGGTGCTTAGCCACTGAAATGCTACTCAGTAAAATACTGTTTTTATAAAGCAGATATTATAGTAAAACAATCTTGCAAAATCCTTCTTAGTGTTTTCTGGATTGAGTAATATTTTGGTGACAGAGGAGTTAAATACAATTTAGTTTATTATCAGTCATTATGTTTAGGGTGGACAAAGTAGCATTTGCAACTGCATTAGTAAACTCATGATTTTGCAAGGCTGTAGTAAACATTCCTGTGAAGTAATAAGAGAATAGAATCATAGAATGGTTTTATGAGAGATTACATATATTAGAGTACACTACTGTGTTAAAGCTGCTTAAAAATAGCTGTATTATTTACTGGTCTAGGAAAAAACATAATGGACTATGGGTAAGACATTTTCCCATTCTTAATTAAACTTACAACAGGAAAAACTACCGAAGATATGTTTCAGCCTCAATCCTATATAAAACAGTCAAAACAGGGATGTGGGAAAATGATGGAGCAAAGCACAGGTAAGTGTCAAGAAGGGCATGGGTCTTCACCATATGTAGCTTCAGGAAGTAGGCCAGTGAATCCAGTTGCATTTTTGTTTTAATAAAAGTATAACTTTTTGGATTATATAGTTCACAATACTACACTACTGCACAAATAAATTTAAATTACAATGTTGTCATAAGAATGTGCTGCACAAAGTACCTGATGCACAAATTCTAAAATATTCACAGATACCAGCTATTGTTGTAGCAAAGTAAATATTCTAATAATCTAAAGTGTGACTCAGTTGGCGGCATTCTTCAGCGTCCCGTACAAGTAGCACTATGAGTTCATACATATGGGGAAAATTGTGCATTCACAGTTCTCAGTTGCTTCTATCACTTTCTTCTCAAAATTCATTTCATGCTGGATGATTAGTTACTGCTGAAATAAGTGCTCATTAGTTTTTCTGTGGTAATGTCATAATGCAAGGTAGGATCCATTGTTGCATGTGCTGCTGTAGCATATCTGATTTAAGCGGTGTCATCGTGACCTGTGCCTAAACCCTTTAATTTTTTGTTTTTTTCTGGTTAGGGCCCAACAGGTCAAAGCTGCAAGATATGCTTGCAAACTTGAGAGATGTTGATGATCTCCCTTCATTACAGCCATCTGTTGCACCTTCTTCTAGGCCCAGTAGCTCAAGGCTCATTGAACATGAGATAAACAGGACGGATGAAGGTAAATATTAAAAAAGCACATACGCCTTTGTTGAGGGTGAATGTTTACGGTTACTTCTTAAGGGTTATCCTCTAAGACTTTCCAAGCACTTTACAAATTCTTATTCAGTATTGGTAAGAACCTAAGTTCAAGTCTTGGCTGAATACCTTTGAGCATGATGGAAAAAAAAATAATTTGGCACTTAGTGGCTTTGTAATATGACCATCCTAAATCACTTGCTGAAGCCTGGCAGACAAGTGTGGACCATAAACTCTGAGGACATAAGAGCATCATTTTTTTTCCCATTGACATAATTTTAAGTGTATGTGTACATACACACACACACGCATGTCCTTTTTTCCCAAGTGCAAAGATAGAGGCTCTGCAGGTAAACACAGAAGCCTTACTATAGCTTTCAAAAGCATGTGGAGATTGTGTAGTGAATCATACAGAACAACTTGCAGCTTGCCAGTGTATTAATTTCCATAATGTGTTCCAAAAATTAAGAAAAATTCTCACAGGGGATAGTCCAAGTATGGAGAGCCACATATGCATCTTTGTAATGAAGCACTACTGTTATGTCTGAAAAATGCTAAGTCATCTATTTGATTCAATATTTGAATTGCTATAATATAGAGCATAATAACATATAGTATATGAGGCTGTATTAATTTGTCAAATGTAGCAGCCTTCCAGTACTTAAAGGGAGCCTGCAAGAGAGCTGGAGAGGGACTTCTTACATGTAGTGGCAGTACAAGGGAGAATGGTTTCAGACTGAAGAGAGCAGATGTAGATTAGATATTAGGAAGAATATCTTCACTGTGAGGGTAATGAGACACTGAACAGGTTGTCCAGAGAAGCTGTGGGTGCCCTGTCCCTGGAAGTGTTCCGTGCCAAGTTGGATGGTGCTTTGAACAATCCCATCAAGTGGAAGGTGCCCCTGCCTATGGCAGGGGGCTGGAAGATGATAATCCGTAAGGTCCTTTCCAACCCAAACCATTCTATGATTCTGTGATATCATGTGCTCTACTAAAATGGTAAATATGTGTTTTGAAAAATGTGCAAAACATGAGTTCCACTTAGCAGTTGTTCAGTGAGAGTGAAAAAGTAGGTCGGCCAAGTTATAATTAAGATGCATAAAAGGCCCTGGTGTGTGGAATAGTTACCAAAGATCTCAGTAGTTCTGCTTCCTTCATGCTCAGTGATTTTCTTTATGAAAGAAGGGAGTAACTTAGCAACGCTTTGAGAAGTGGAAGAATTTTTTGTTCAATGTTCCCTTTCCAACTTTTCTCACATGTACTGAGAGCTATATTTGCAGAGCTCTATTTTCATGTCCTTTCAGTAATGTGTTTTTTAATTTAGAGACTCAAATGGATTCTCACAAAAAAGGAGAGCTGATTGTTACCAGTCTGAGTTCGGTATTACTTTTAGCTGTGTATTGCTTTATAAAGCTGAGACACCATGATATTTTGGGCACACATATTTTTATTCTAGTAAGTTTTCAAATTTGATGTCCTGTATGTATTGTGTGTTGAGTGAAATACTGCATTGTGAATTCAAATGACAGGAAAAGAGAACGTTAGTGTAGACTTTGGGGTGGAAAAGGTAAAAGATGTTTGTGGTGAAAAGGTAATAACTAAAAGACCTAATCAAAGAGCAGTGCTTGAAGGGCTTTTATTTGGGCTGCTCCCACCAGCTGTTTTTATCTACATTTATGTTGCTTCTTCAGCACCTATTTGCATATTTTGTAGCTGAGCTGGGGAAGGTGTTTTCTGTGTTACTTGTGCATTATGTATGGATGAATTGTAGCACACCCTTCCTGCACATGGCTGGCTCCATTTACTGTCTGAAGTTGCATACACCTCAAGTGTAGGTGTGTTCAGAGGGTGCTGTTTATTGGTAAGTACAGTGATTATCTTTAGAATAGTTGTTTTTCTATGCCTCTCTGTGTATCTTTTTCCCTGTGGTTACTTGAGAGATACGTAGCATTCTGAAAGTGGACAATGCACTTTTGTTGTACAGTGTAGTATATACCTATGTTTCAGGATTTTTGTTTGTTTGTTTTTGTTTTCTTGCAGTGGAAGCTTTAACATTCCCTCCATCTTCAGGGAAATCTTTCATTATGGGAGCAGATGAAGCCCTTGAAAATGAGCTGGGTCTTGGAGAACTGGCAGGCCTTACTGTAGCAAACGAGGCAGATTCACTGACTTACGATGTAAGTGGTTATTAGTGGTAACTCAACACCCTTCTGTCTTGTTGAAGGCAGATGCAAGTTACTTGTGTGTAGACTCAGCAGAAAACATTCTCCAGTTAAAAATTACACTGCCGGAAGATGACACAAAGTTTGACTTGACAAAGCTGTCCTTCCCATACATAGCAGCATTCAAACTCACGGCAGGCGCCTCCCCTCCCATTTGCCTGCTTTGTCATGCAAGTAGTTGAAAGTAAATTAGTGATAGTGGTACAGCAGGGTATGTGTAATCCCAGTGACTGAGGAAAATTAGGAGTATCATCACCAGCAGATGGAGAGATGTTTATGTCCCTTTTACATGGGCTGTGTGCAGTTTTGGGCCACTCCACTTCAAAAGGATTGTAGAGAAATTGAAGAGTCCAGTAGCTTCTGACTGATGAGGAAATGTTAAGGGAGCTAGTCTGGCTCAGCTGTTAGGAGGCTGATGGGTGCTTGAATAGCAGCCTGCAGATATTAGAAGGGTGCTTTTGAGGATGGCGGAGCTAAGCTTCTCCATAGTGCCAGGCATTAAGGCAGGAGAAAACAGCAGCAAATTATGGCTTGGGAGGTTCAGGTAACACACTGGGGGAGAAAGTTATGTAGTAGATGATACTGAAACAGCTTGCTCAGAGAAATAGTGGAAACCCTCTCCTGAGAGATGAATTCAAGACTTGGCTGGGACAGAGCTGTGCATTTACATTATTTGGTGTGGGCAATAGTTTCATTTCAAATGGGAAACTGGACCAGAATTCTTAGGAGGGTTTTGTGGCCAGCACTTCTGTGGCTATGTATGTAGCCTTATTTTTCTTGCACTGTTTATGAAAAAAATCTTTCTTAAAATTGCATGTTTTCAGTTGTATGCATTTTTTTCTGTATTTCTGATTTCTTGGGAAAAGATACTTCAGGTATTGGTTTAATCATCTGCTCTCGTGTGATCTGTCAGCTTCAGATTAATCTTGCTATTGCATTGCTCAGCTGTGTCAAGTTTGAGGGATTTCAGAGATAATTTTTAATACTGTCTTGGGGAAGAATACTACCCTTCGGTAAATCTGACTCTTAAATAATAATTTTCTGGGATTTTACCATCACAAATGAAGTCTGAGACTTTAGAAATAAGATGCAGGCCCTTACTTTGAAGTTCTATCCCTGTATGTACTTGTAAAGCAATGAAATACATAGTTAATAAAAGCTTATGCACATTTTGAGTGCCACTGCAGAGATGTGAGCTACCACTACAGCAAGTTTCTGAACATGCGATATGTTATGAATCATTAATATTGCAATGAATGCAGAGCATTTCTGCTAAAATTAAGTATTTTAGTATTATCTCCTAATTTGGGCTCAGTTCTTAATGTTTTTGCTAGTTGTCCATAACTGTGTCTTCAGAACGGGGTACGGTAATGTACAAATGAATTTCTGTTACAGATATTCCTAAAAATCCAAGGCTGGATTTTAAATTCAGAGAACATGACAAACCTAACCCATCTGTACAAGATGCTTTCATTGCTTGACTTCATTGTGCAAGTGTCCATATAAACTGTTGTGTTTGTTCATGTCTCTGTATCCTGAGCTAACACCTTTCATTTATGGAGTAGCACTTCTTTATCCACTCCAATCCTTTCCTGCATGGCAGAGAATACTAACTTCTATTTGTTCATTTGTCCAATGCCTGTATGAAGTCCTGTGATCAGGAATTCATAAGTCATGGTTACCTCGACTCTTACCTTTTTCTAGTGCTGACAATTAAAAAAAAACATTTACAAAACTATTTACTCTGGTACTGTGCACTGTATTGAAGCAAAATGAAAGGCTGGTGTTTTAATTTCAAGCTTCATTGTAAGTTTAGCTTACAGATAATATAATGTTTCTGTTTTGGAATATTTCACACATCTGGCTGCCAAATGTGAATCAGGTATGATTAGTGCAAGTTTAGTATGTTATTTTTAAGTGTCGGTTTTGAATCATATGGAGAATTAAGTTGAAAGATCACGCGAATCAGTCTTTAAATACATTTTCTTTCAAGAGTAGCAGACACTTTTCTCATTTTTGGTCGCTTTCATCCCACTGACATTTTTGCTGGATTCTTCTAAAAAATGGCAGCGTTAGCCTACCTCATGTCATGGTTTCAGTTTTTTAAATATTGCTTTGACTGTAAATTTAAGAATGGTTTTCACTTGGTAATGGGGATTATGAATTTATTACTTAAAAGACAATATTTTTCTTTTATAGATAGGTTTTTAGAGTATCTAACAAGATTAAATTTTCCAGATTGCAAGCCAATACACTAAGGTTTGCCTTTTCTTTTTCCTTCCTTTATACATTCTTGGCAAATGTTAACTTTGATTGGCTCTGGTTTTTTCCTTAGTCCTTCTGGAGAGATTAAGCATCTTCATAAAATTATAATATATTTTAGATTTTAGGTAAGAGTAACTGAACTACAAAATCATGGCATTAAATTTTAAATTGATTTGGAGGTTTTGGACTTCGCAGTTTGATTTCTTACTTTGAACTTTGAACAAGAGAAGTGCCTATAATTGCATGTCATTTCTGGTTTTAGTTTTCAATTTGTTTTCAATTAGTTTTTGATTTTGTATAGACACAAATTATCAGTGGCAAATCCAGATCAGGTGCTAATTTTGGGGTTAGCATTCCCCCAAACTGCTTTTCAGGCCTTGGGTTATCTCACTGTTGTACTTCGATGGGGAGAGACAGAAGGAGGTTGTCTGCTGTGTGAGTAACCAGCCTCACAGCTTGTGAGACTGGTGGGTAGAGTGATGTGGTGCAGCCAGGTGGGTGATGTGTCAGGGCTAGAGTCTTTTTCCACCTCTGCTGCTGGTCTGCTGGCTGGGACTGCCCTCCATCTACTTCCCAGTTTATAAACTACCCATCTTGGACACCTTTTGGAAGGACATTTTTGAATGAAAGAGAAGGAAATGGAGAATGTTATCCTGCCAGGACTAGAATTCACTGTTAGGCCATGTGAGGTGTCTTTGTGGCTTTTGCAGATGTGGTACAGAAGCTGTGCTGCTGGTATGGCAGCTGGAGGGCAGGGGGTTCCCTCCATCACCTAATTGGCATTAGGTGCCTATGTTGAGGCAACCAAATTCCTCTCCAGATATCTGTACATCTTGTACCCTTTTTGCTGAGATTTTCTTGGCCAGTCTTCAGAAAACCTGCCAGAGCTGCTAACCGTGCAATCCTGCCCCATCCTTGTATCAGCTCGAGCATTTGTCTGTTCCTTCACTGAGCCAACTTGGCTCAGTAAACTGGCAAAGAAACTGGCTTGTCTCCCTGAGCAAGGCAATATGTCATTACTAAGAAATATGATGAGACTAAACCTGCTGTTTTTTAACAGCTCCTTTCTCCTTGTTTAAAATCTATAGAACCTTTAAATTGATGCATATTTTTATTATTAAATCCAGATGTAACAAAGCTTAAGCAAAAGCACTTCTGTTCTTAAACCTCCTCTTTCACCTCCAGTCCCCAGAATAAAATGTTTCTTGAAGTGGCTCAAAACAGTTGTCTTGCCTTTGCACTTAAAGATATAAATTATTTGGAATTATCTGTAGATTTCAACATTATAAACATCAGTACAATTGTTTGTTTCCTTGGTTTTCCATAACCACCCTCAGCAGTGGTTATGGAAAGGTAAATTTAACTCATGTTGACTGACAGTGAAAAAGTCTGTTCAGCATTTTGTGTCAATATTTGTTCAGAGGAGCAACATTGAAGTAACTCACATTTTTAAAGCTTTCTTTTTGGATCTTCTAAAATGCATTTATTGCCAAATAATTGTGTCTGCGTACATTATACCTTATTGCCTGCCAGTTAGATTCTTAGTGTGCAGCCAAGTCCTTTTTGCCTTTTTTTCCCCTATTCTGGCAAACTTTACTTGTCGTGCATTATTACAGCACCTGTGTTGTCTTAGCTGGGTAAGTTAGGTTGTGTGTGTTCCTTTCTATGCTTCTAGAGACTTCTCTGTTTCTCTCAGATCTTTGCTTTAGAGGTGCCATTTCAGTAGTACTTTGGATATTCAGGGACCACAACTTACTGAATCAAGCCCAACTTTGTAAGTGAATGTGGCAGTAGGTATAGATCAAATTTTAAATACTTAAGTGAGTTCATTGAAGTATCAATGCTTTTAAAGTGTGTAATTTTACAGACATGAGAGTATTTCAGATTTGCATAGCATTTATTACTGTGGATGTGGAATTACTTGTATGGAATAGGTCTACCTTGATTCTCATTTTGAAGTGTCTGGTTAGTGTTAAGTGGATTGTTGTTTGAGAGCAGGGTATTGTGAAAAGTGAGTGAGGTAATTTGACATCTTCTGAAAATGCCAAACTAAATTTTTGATTTCTTCCTTTTGTTGTGCCTTCCAGCTTAATTACAAGTTTGGCATTTTTTTTTATTAGATAGCCAACAATAAGGATGCATTGAGAAAGACTTGGAACCCCAAATTTACGCTAAGAAGTCACTTTGATGGAATAAGAGGTCTCGCTTTTCATCCGGTTGAACCAGTCTTAATAACAGCTTCAGAGGACCATACATTAAAAATGTGGAATTTACAAAAAACAGCCCCAGCAAAAAAGTAAGATTTTTTTCTTTTTTCTATTCAAAAACAATTTTAATTTATAAAGAAACCTCCCCCAGATACTACTTCACTGAATGGCCCTTGCAGTTAATGGAAAGCGTTCCCTGAATTTAAGAGTAGGAAAACAAGCTCTCAGAGAAGGGTGGAGATGCCTAAAGAATGCCGGGAAAAAATCCATGTGTGTTTGTGAATGTGTTTTGTTTGTGAAGAGGAAAACCATTCACTTTTTTATATTTTCCTTGCGGATAACATGACAAATTAATTTACTAGTGAAAATATTTGGATGCAGCCTGTTAGTGTGCTTGCATGTGTATATAAATGTATAGGATGCATTTATATATATATATATATGCATGTGTATGTGTACACATACATGCATATACATGTGTACAGCTTGAAACTGAGATGTTGCCAGGTTCCTTTGTTCACTGTCTCTTGCAAATTGCTGGGAATTTGCAGAAATGAGAGAAAATTCCTAGTGGGGCTCATGTGGTTAGGGGAGTAATTCACACCTTTGAGGAGAATTGGGCATAGATGGAGTTCTCCCTTGGATTGATAACATCCAGAGCAGCAAATTTGGAAGCACTTCAGTGTTGATAGAAAAACTATGAGTCCAAAACTCCTTTGCCCTAATAGGAACAATTAATGATGTAATGCTGATCTCTCTCCATTCCTTCTGCTCCACTGATGTACCTGCCTACTTGTTTGATGGGTCTGTGGACTGCCTTGAAGGTCTTTAAACAAAAAACCAAACAACAAATCCTATTGTGTTTTGAAAGACTGCAAATAGTTCGTAGACACGTGAAAAATCATGTTGGGAGAGGAAGTTGTGGGAGAAATACGGCAAAAGATGTAGCAGGGATTTTAAGCAGGGATTCAGCAATTCTGGCACATTTTTGTAAAGCATTGTGTAAGATGGTATGCATGTTAACATTTTTTTCATACTTCATCTAGGAGTGCTTCTCTTGATGTAGAGCCAATATATACCTTCCGAGCACATAAGTAAGTATTTCTTGAGAAATATTGTCATATTTTGAGAAGGATAGATTTTTGAACAGAAACAGAACTTTTTAAAAAGTGATTTCCACCTTATCAACTACTGATTTCATGTGATGCTTTTTGTTCCCATGTTGTTCAGAATATCTGCATGTGTTCTTCTCCTTTCTGCATATTTATGTCTTAAGTCAGATGCACCACAATTTTGAAGTGAAAAACCTGCAAATGATACAGTTCAAATTTGATTAGGTGTTGTGTTCATCATTGCAGCTTTTGCCTTTTTGCCACATATTTGCATATGTGGAATGAAACTGAAGAAGGATGAATGCAATTAATTTAAATCTACTGAGATAATTTCATGAAAGAGCCTTAAATCTTTTGAAAAGAGAAGAAATCTGTTTATGTGAAATATAAAATCCTAGAGTTTAAATTGTGATGCTTTTCACATTTCGTGTGCATAATGATTAATTGTCCTGATTGTAGTTGTGTTAACAGATATTGTGGAGGGTATTTTTGTGGGAAGTCTTGTAGCATATGATTTCATTATGTAGTTTTTGTTGCAATCCATGCAGTAAGTGAATGATGCCTAACATGGAAATTTGAGGATTCTGAAGGCTGACATTGCATTTCATGTAATGAAAATATTAATAGTCAGTGTTTCTTTGGGGCTTTCTTCCAGTGGACCAGTGCTCTGTGTGGTGATGAGCAGCAATGGTGAACAGTGCTACAGTGGGGGAACGGATGGCCTCATCCATGGCTGGAACACAACCAACCCAAACATCGACCCCTATGACTCTTACGGTATGTTGCTGTCACACGCAGCACTGGAATGATCAGTTTAGTGACAGTAATGGTATGGCACTCAAATAGTGTAATTTGTAGATAATGCTCTATGAAATCTTAAAAGAGTAAATTGAATGTTATCTTCAATTACTTAAGTAACCTTTTGTTTTAATGCTGATGCTGCTTGATGGCAAGATAAAATGTCATTTTCTTAAAAAAGGCCTTGATCTCATCACAGTTTTGAGAAACAGCTAGTCTAAAGTACAGGTTTTAAAATTACAGGACTAAACCTGATAATTCAGCAGGTACAGGAAATGTGTATTTAGTGTTCTTTTCTTTGACAAATTTCTGTGGAGTTGAGGTAAAAAAGTTTTATAGTCTGAGACCAGAGCTGTTAATGTTGGCTAGAAGCAGCTAAAAAGGCCCAGTTCGGTAAAATTAACTAGATCTGAGTGGATATCAGCCTTGTGTCTGGATTTTATGATTTATTTTTCATTTCTAGTAGCTTCAGATGCAGTTGGCCTCAAAGCTAACTTCTGCATAAAAGGGACTGCTGTGGCATTAATGGCTGTTTGAAAGTGAATTTTAAAGTGAAATGTGTTTTGCCAAAGTCAGTACTGTCCCTTTTGCTGAAGCATTGTTTTGTTCCTTTAGTTGTAAACTGAGAAATTCAATGTCACATATGCTGCTGAAATTCAAGCATCTTAATGCCAGAATAATAACGACTTCTATATTGATATGATGTGATTGATCTTGGGTTTTTTATGGATTATCTTCCAAAGGTTGGTGCCTAAACACAGGCTAAGATACAGCTATTGACTTAATTCGGGTTTTGTTTTGAAATGTGTTTTGTTGTGTTTCATTCACAGATCCTTCTGTTCTAAGAGGTGCTTTTGTAGGCCATACTGATGCAGTGTGGGGTCTGGTTTACAGTGGAGCTCACCAGCGTTTGCTGTCCTGTTCAGCAGACGGCACTATACGTTTATGGAAAGCTACAGAAATTGCTCCAGCTCTCAGTATATTTAATGATAATCAAGGTACAAAAAATCACCCTACCCTGAAGTTCATGAGCAGCACTGTTCAGACTGACATAATTGGCTACTGAATAGAAATACTTCTTGCACTTCTTTCTGAGTTTTGTATCTTTATGAATGTTTTTGGGAAGAGTAAATCTTGTGACCCTTCTTTGACATTACCTGAGTGTACACCTACAGGCAGGGGGACAGTTGGATACATCTAAAAGCCAACTGCTGCAGATGATCTGCTGATGTTACTAGCACCATGGAGGATAATGTATTAACTCCATAATTCAGATTCAAACTTGAGTTTCCACTAGGCCCTTGCTTTTGGTTTGTCCAGAATAAAAAGCCTTTCTTTCCCAGTGGAAGTTTGGAGTCATGAGTGTTTCATGTCAGGCCAGTGTCATTGTACCTCCTAGATCTGTTCCTTGTGCCTCTAACACAGAGATTCCAATTTAATTTCGGAGTTTGCAATTAACTAAATAACAATAACCTAGTGATTCTCAACACTTCTAGTTGAAATAAAATACTTCTTTGGAGTTAGTTACTGAAATGTCATGCACAAGTGAAAATCCCACTGGTTAGAATCTAATTTCTGGAAGTTGCTGTCTGTCTGAGTCAGAGAGCTCCAGAATGAGCCCGTTGACATTGCCAAACTCTCTTAGAGCTGATAGTCATTAAAGACAGCCATGAGCTGAGACAGTTCCTTGTCTCTTCAGAAAAACTTTGAGGCAAAATAAACCTTGTCACAGCTGAGCGGACATGTCAAATTATAGTGTAAAGCTGGTCAGATATGCCACTGCTTGTTAGTTAAAACAGAGTGAGCAAAATAAAAACATTTCATGTATTTTAGTTGCAAAACTACGTTTCTAAAGGTATGCAGGCTTCTTACTGGCAGCTTGCCTATCTGCTTGCTTTGAAAACTTCCTGGTTTAGAGTTACTGTGAGTTGTTTTGTTTTTAATTATTAAACTAAGGGGGAAGGAGGGGTAGTCTTGCCTCACAGAGCTAATATTAGGGCTTTTTTGTATTCTAAACTGGAATGAAGCCCAGTTGTGAAATCCAAAGACTGAAAACTCAGTTTTCCTATGGCTTATTGATAACCTTGAACAGACTCCCTAAAATATCCATCATTCATTATTCAAGTCCTTTAGATTAACCATTGTAGGCTTACCAGGAAGCTGCAGATAAGCATGCATGGCAGTGGTAGAAAAGGTCACTTGAGAAACAGTGTATCTTCTCACACCAATCTTTTTTGGCTTTTTTTTGAGTACTTGTAGGTAAACTATGGCCATTCCTGAGAAATATTCCTGAGGTCCTGTGTCTCAGAAAGATATTTCTCCCATGAATCTTCAGAGAGTTTACAGGGATGTGATGGTATTCCTGTGTTATCTGAATCTATGATCCAACATTAGGTCGCCTAAAATTCAGTTTCTCACTCTCTGTCATTTCCTCCTCCTCCTGGCATCTGTTGCAACTGCTGTTCTTTCACAAAGCAGGTAGTGAACAGGACATTTGAGGATTAAAATCCTGTGCCCAAGCTTTGCTGATTTGACCTTCTGTCCTGTAGTGTGCAGATAGCTACAGTATAAGGAGATCAAATATATACCACAATAGGCAGGAATTTTGAAATACTGTATATATTTTTTTTGATTATATATTTATATGTGTTTATATATATTATAATGTAATAAATACATTGTATGTATATAAATAAATTAATAATGTATTTGTATAACTTTACATTATGACACTTCCAGTGTGTAAAATCTGCACCTGGAGAACTTTGGTGGTTTTTTAAGCTCTGATTTTGTCTAAGTTAATTACAACAACGTTAATCATCTTTCGTATCAGTTGTTGTACCACTTCAATTTCATGTCCTTTTACTTAAAGTAATGGAGTTTGGTGGAGTTTTTTTGAGAATTACTGTTACAGTTAAAGGAAGGAAAAGGGGCCAGGGAGCTCTTGGATTCTTAATTTCAAAGTAGATTTCTGCACAGCTGCAGTTCCAGATACAGCATCTTACTAAAGAATGTTGTTGATACACATGTCCAAAAAAGTAGGATTAAAATAGTTACCATACAGGGAAAGCTATTTAGATTGGTGTAATTTATATTTTAGAATGCAACCTTTCCTTTCATAATTGTGGTCCTTTTGATGTTGAAGTGCTTACTTTTTTTGTAATGATTTTTTAAATTTTTTAAAATTTTCTTTACACCAACTACATCTTCTCTACATTGTTTTCTAGAAATGGGAATCCCCTCATCAGTAGACCTTGTGAGCAGTGACCCAAGCCTCATGGTAGCATCATTTAACAGTGGACACACTAGCATTTTTAACATGGAGACACGGCAACGAATTCTTACCCTGGAGTCCAGTGTGGATACTAGTATGTATCAAAGCCCCAAACCAACCAAAGGAAAAAAATTTGCTTGTTTAAGATTGATACTGTTGATAATCTTTTCAGTGTTCCAAAGAACAGGCAGTGTCTTGAGAAATTATAAGGTGAATTATGTTACAAGCTTCATTCTGAGATATAACAGTAAATTGTTATACTACAACAGACCTCATGGGTATTGCAGTAGCAGAAGAGTGTGCATGCTTTTGAAATAAGATAGAAGAAATGAGCTCACACTCTGAATTCCTCTTCAAGGGATAGTAGCACGAGAAAAAGCACAAGTTTCTTTAATACAGCTTTGTGATCTTTGCAAATTCAATATATCCATTTTTCTCTTCAGTCCAAAATTGCCAAATAGAGGCAATATCAGGAAAATTTGATGGTAAATTTATTAAAAAATTGGGTGTGCCAATTCTTTTTTATTTTTCCTCAGAGGTATCCATTTTCTAAGCTTTATTGCACTCTTGGCTCATTTCAGCTTGGGCTTTAGTTGAAATTTTCGCTATAGGAGGAAAGCAAAGCTCCAGAGACAGTGTATTAATTCACAAGGTCCCATATAACGCCTTGGATCATGGCAGTGACCACTATTACTGTGAAGAGCCTGCTATCAGTAAATTATTTCCCCTGACTTTACAGAAGAGACCAGAATGAGCTGAAGCATAAGGTTTCATATTCAGGCCACAATGGTAAAACATGGAGCGTTTTAAAATGTTGATATTTCTTCCCCCACTCTTGGGGTTTTATGTCACTGAATTCTGCTATTTAATTATAATTTTTAAAAGGACTGAGCCATTCTTATTGGCTTTGCTTGTGTGTTTTAAAATGTTTAAATGACCATCATTTTATAAGAGCAAATGGGAAATGCCATATCTCTTCTTTAGGTTATTCCTTACTGTGCTGGATTTCTTCTTTTAACACACATTTTTGTTCTTGTCTAAAAAAACAGTTCTAAATTAGTTAATGCAATTCAGTGGAAGCCGCCTTTCTTCTTCCTTCCCCTTCTCCCTTCTATTTTTTTTCACCTCCTCCTCTTTGCTGTAATTCTGTAATGTTCCTTTAGGAAAACAAGACCCTGGTATGGCAACCAGCAGTCCCTGTTTAGTATCTTTAGTTATGTAACAGTACTATAAAGCTTACATGTATTTTAAAGAAATAAATTATTATTTCTCTAAGAGTTAGACAAGAGGAAAATATCACCTGAAATGCCCTACCACACTACTTAGAGACTCTGCTGCTCAGTATAAACCTCTGCTTGGCACTTTCAAACTGTGAGGATGGTTGGCTATGATGAGGGTTCATGTTTTAGTAATTTTAGGAGAGTTTATTGATATGAATGTGGAGTTTTCTTCCTTAATTTATACTTTCATAATTTCTAAGTGTCCTGTGGATGATGACACTGCTTTATGGTTCAGATTTTTATCGAAAGGTGTAAAATGAAATCTTTACCATTTTAATAGCAAGTGATCCTTCAGTAGTATTCTGTTTATTTTAGTAAGAAGTTTGATTAAATGATGTGAATGTTCTTTGGAAGCAATTTAGCTAAATACAGTCAACAGGAAAGACAATATCTGTATTTTGATGTTCTGTTTAATGACTATTTGTGGGTTTTGTTATGCCTCCTAAGACCTCTCTTGCATAACTCTGTGTATCAAAGCAACGCCTGGATTTCTAGCCAGAAAATTCCTATACTTTTTTTCTCTATGTGTATATATATCTATATATATGCATGCTATTTCAGAATTACTGAAGGCGAGGAAATCTGCTCTCGTATGAATAGTCTAGCATATTTTTTTTAATAATAATTTCACTACATATATATCAGATAATAAGAGGTAGATTTTGTTTGCTTCAAACATACTGCCTGCAGTATTTATTTTCCTGTCCTATATGTTATGAAAAAAGTTTGACTTGGCAAGAGGAGGAACGTGTGTGAATTAGGTGTTTTCACTCAGTTTTTGGTTTCACATTTTTACCCGATGTGCCTATATAAAACCATGTCCAAAAGCTGGACCTTATTTGGCATACATATGTTTTATGTATGTCTCTGTCCTGTGCAGTTTGGAAAGTATTTTAGAGGAAAGTGTATAACATAAGGTACTAGCTGAGTTTCCAGGATATATATGTAAGAAGTATTTCGCAAATTAGATTGATGACGTATTTATTTCTTAGTAGCAATCTTTCAAAGAACTTAGCAATTTACGTACACTGATGTGCATGGGTTTTTTCTTAGCAGTCAGTTCTTCCTGTCAGATAAACAGAGTCATCAGCCATCCAACTCTTCCAATCAGTATCACTGCTCATGAAGACAGACACATCAAATTCTACGACAACAATACAGGTATGCATCTTTCCAGCAGATCTTAGCCATAGCCATTGTATAATATAAATCATATTCCCAGTATTATTCACACAAATGCTGAGAGATGTCAAGAATTGGATAGCCTCTGAAGCAGAAATCTCTCATCACCAATAGAGTCTACAGATTGCCAGCCTACTTAAAGCTTTGTTGGCAAAGTGATAAGGAACTTGCATCTCTGTGTCCATTCTTTTAGAATGCCCTAATTATGGGGTTTATAAATATATAACATAAAAGGCATCTTTTTCAAAATCTTCATGTTCTTATGTTTATGTTTCTTCTATTGGTTGTCTATTATTTTGCTCTTGAGAGCAGGAACCTCTGGCAATCCTTTAGTGCTTCCTAGACCTCTGCCACATTTGACCCATGATTTCTTATTTTTAACATGAAATTGTTGCTGTAATTATAAAAAGCTGTGATAAAGCATTAATTCTCTCTGAGGCAACTAACATTATCCCCTATTCCCATGTAGTTTATATTCATTGCTTTTAGTATGCTCAGCCCCTGCTTTCCTTCCCATTCAAGATCTTACTTGAGAACTCACCTAATTTATTTAAGGGGCAGATATTTGAAATGCACAGTGATTGCAGTGTCAGGGTGGCTTAAAGCAAAGGTCTCATAGATGTTGATGATACTGTTACTGTGGTTCTTGGGAACTGTAAACATTAAAATACTGACTTCTTGTATAATTTTAATGATTCAGTCGTGGGACAAGATCTTCTTGTGTTTATATCAGCTGTGATAGGGTCATAAGCAGTGAATTCAGATAACAAAGTTAACTGCAGAAAATAACCTAAATAAATCTTTTCTTTCAAAGGAAAACTGATCCACTCCATGGTTGCTCACTTAGATGCAGTTACAAGTTTAGCTGTTGATCCTAATGGCTTGTATTTGATGTCTGGCAGTAAGTACATTCAGATTTCTTTTTTTTTTTTTCTTGTAACAGTGGCAGGCATGCAAATTATAAAGAAAACTGTTTTCTCTTTCTTTAGGCCACGACTGCTCGATTCGCTTGTGGAATCTTGAAAGCAAGACCTGCATTCAAGAATTTACTGCTCATCGCAAAAAGTTTGATGAGTCCATTCATGATGTGGCATTCCACCCATCCAAATGTTATATTGCCAGTGCAGGAGCAGATGCCCTGGCTAAAGTGTTTGTATGACAGAGTGCTTCCCATTCAATTTTAGCTTTGTATATATTTAACCAGCTGCACAAAAGAGAAGAGGAGGGCATGAGTTGTTTTATCTTGCCCTATAATTCAGAGAATGTTTGTAAGTGTTTAGTTTTGCAGGGTGCTGTTTTCTAAATTGACATTTGTTCTGGTTTCTGTGAGCTCAGCTGGTGCTGAGAGCTTGGAATCTCTCAGTTTCAAATAGTTAAAAAAAAAAAAAAAAAAGCTTTTATTTAGAGGGTGTGAATTTTCGTCCAGGCAGGCCTTGGGTGAAACTAGGTCTACATATTCTCTATTAATAAAATGGAGTACTGGAAAGAAGGGGTCTAATTGCATCAGGGAGTAGGAAAAGAGGGAAACTTCCTAGGATGCTTCTCATTGAGGAATCTTAATGTACTCAAATCACCTGGAAAAAGTGATTCAAAGTCAGTTCACATGCTCATATCATGTGAGAGGTACTTTGTTATCCCTTTGGTATGAACAAAATAGATCTTGTTCAGCGAGCAGTAGTGGATAGTTAATCTCAGCCACCTGGCTGCTAGCCTAAGATAAATGCAATTAAAGGAAGGCAAATTACTAACATAAATTAAAATGCAGTAAAGTTTCTGTTGCATCTTCCATGTTTCTCAGTAAATATTTAGTTTGCAAAACAATTTGTATAATTTTTTAAAGACTGTATTAGCGTATGGCTAGAAACTGAGCCTTTAGTCTAAATCCCAATTAACAACAGACTGACACAGTCTGTGTATACTTTAGTAGCAAATTTAACTTATTCAGATTTTAATGCTGTTTATTCTTGGAGATCTGGCACAAGAAATTATCACAAGGCTTTCCAAAGAAGCTGTTCTACAATTTTAGCTATCAAACATTCATCTCCTCTTTCTGTTCCTGCTAAAAAGGGTATCATTCTGGGCATTAAGGATAACAGTGAAATACTTCATTTGAAGATTAAATCTGATGCTTTGTATGAGTCCTTTTAGTGGAATTGGTGGGAACTATACAAAGTTCCATCAGTTTGAGAGATTCTGCTACTGCTAGAGATATTTCCCAGCTACACCATTTGAGGGACTTTTTATCTTGTCCACTTTACTGGGTGTATGTGCCATTGATTGGGTTACCTGAAGAATGAATGCTCCTTGTAATTACTCAACAGATGTGCTTTGTTTATCTATTCAGAGCTTCTCTGTTGATCTGACAAATAACTTCTAATCCAATCTGTTAGTCATTTTATCCCTTCTTAAAGGAAGGTGAGTGGATTCTTTTCTGTTATGTGTCATCATCAGAATTATTACTATTCATAAGCATGAAGCTGGTGTTTTTCTCTGATGGGAACGGAAGCAGAATTTCTGCTGGAGTTGATTTGTGGTGCAGATATGAGTAGGAAAAAACCCAGTGCAACTCTTCATATACCAGCCTGAGGTTAAGACTGGAAACTGATAAATAAATCTTTACCTTTAAACTGACACTTCGTAAGCAGGAGTCATTGGAAGATATCAACATAAGGTTTGACTATGTTGTTTTTAGAGTGCCATTTGGGGATGGGACCACATTTGAAGTTGATCTCAGAGTTTAAACCAAGTAGATTATTTAGAATAAAAGGTTGACCTGTGCTGTTTGAGCCTGCAACACATTATATGTACTGCTAAAATATCCTGGAATACCTTTTATTGCTCAGAATATTCACATATGTCACTTCATTATATTGATATGCAATATATTTCCTTAGATAAGATTAGAACTTTTACCATGAAACAGATGACTACAATAATAATACAGATTATTTAGTTTTTATAAAATGTTTTGGTTATGATGAAAAGGAGGAGGCTTGGCTGCAAAACTGAGCATTCAACTTTGTGAGAGTTCTGTGTACTTGACTCATATTCTTTCAGTGTCATTATTTTATTTCTTTTTGAAGAGAAAATTACAAAGATTTATTTGAAAAAATCTAAAAGTTATGTATATTATATATGTGTATATATATTGTAAACATGTATTAAATGTGTCTAGTAAGGGAAGACTCCATGGGTGCATTTTAATGTTTTAGTATTAAGAGTTCTCTTGAGTTTGTGTATACAAAGGATAATGGTGTGAGTATGAAATGAATGTTGTGCTTTTGCTTACACAATACAATATGTAGTCACAGTTGTTTAAATTGCTGTACATAAAAACTAGTAGGCCAGCATGCTTGTTTTTAAAGACTGTCATTCTGATTACAATTGGAATGTAAGAAGTGGCTGTTCAAATGTGAATTGAAAGATGTTTCCTTCTCACTGTTGAGCTCTTGTTCAAACCGAAAAGTGATTTTTTTTAAAAGCTGGCAATAGCTAGAGGATGAGGTGCCTTTAAAAAACAAAACAAAACAAATGTAGCCTTACGAAGAGGTTGTGGAATATATATATTTTTGTGCTTGTCTTCATAATTGATGTCAATGTCTTTTTACTGTACTTGCTCACATACTTGTAGGACTGCAGGGTATTGTGCATGAGCCTGTCAGATCTTCTGAGTATCATCATAGGAGATAGGGTTGAAAAAATTATTTAGGTTATCTAGTCCATCTGCTTGCTAAAGCAGGGTTGTAGACTTGTGCATTCTGGTGTTGTCTTGGCCAGTGAGATTTTATATGTTCTAAAACAATTAGGCTTCCTTTTAAAGATTATTTCAATAATTACATCTCACTGGCAGGAGGATCTGTGTGATATTTAGTAGCTCTTTTTTGTAACTTCATGCCAGTATTCCAAGCCATGTTTTGTGCCATTTTGCATATTCTTCATAGTCTTTGTAATTTGGAACCTGCATGCACACACTGGTTCCATTTGTATATTTTCATTCCTTTCTCCTTTCTTAAAGCTATTTTTTTTAGTCTGCTTTTTTTGCACAACATTTTCTTGTTTTCATCCTGTAAGCGCAATTCTCCAAAAATTGATGCCCGTACCACCATTCCACAGGCATGATTTGTTGAACTTAGTCTGAGGGTCATCTGTTAAGTATGGTTGTTATTTGATTGGCTTTATCCTCTGTAATGACATGCTTTTGTGTAGGAAAACCAAGCTTTTGATGTCTGACAAACTTAAATCATATTTCTTTGTTTATGACAACTCCTTTAAATAACATTTGAGCATTGCTGCTTTTCAAGTTTCTTCTTCACTTTTAGTATGTTATTATTCTTTTGTGTCTAGAGACTTAATTCCTGTTTCCTGATTATTCTGGATCTTACAGACTTTGAACTTCTGACCTCTGAGGGCACTAAATTATTTTTATTTGTTCCCCTTTTATGTGCAGTTCTTCCTGGTTCAGTATAATTAGTAACTTTCATTAGTGTGATACATGTGTTTATTGAAAGTGTAAACAAAACTGGACCCAAGTCTTATTCTTGGAAAAACCATTTTTCTGCAATATCAGTATATAACATTTTACCATTACTATTTTTCCCATATCTAATTTACATGGTAATTTTTAATGGTTAGCTCATATAATTTTTGTGTATGTTAGCCTGTGCTAATGATTTTGATTTTACTAACTAATTTAATGGGAGAATTTTCAGTCCTTCTGTATGTTGAAAGTTGGTCCACTGGATTTAAATACTCTCACTTTTATTCTTAATTTACTTCACTGGGCTGTTTGCTTTCACATGTTTGATTCAGTTACCAAAACACTTGCACAGAATGATTTGGTGTAGCTTGGAAGAAGTTCTGGATATGTTGTGTCACTTACAAAATCCTAGTGTCTGCATTTATTTTTGGGCCTCAGAGAGAAAACTTCCACATAAAAGATTCACATTTTCATCTCATTCATCTTTATTTTGTAAAGAACATATGAAATATGTTCTTTAGCAAGAAGCCAGTAGAATTAAATGCCATATACTGTAGGCTATTTTTTAGGACATGTATTTTCAAATAATGTTATGTTAAAGGAGTCCCATGTAATTTGATTAAGTGTGTGGTGTTCACCATACAGCTTTGTGATTAGGTCATAGAACACTGTTTTTCAGTTGTGAATTTAAAGTAAGCAGAAACATTGTTCTTTTGACTAAATGTGTGAGCGATAAAGAACTTAGTTACACCACCTTTTCAGTACATTTTTTGGATCACAGATGTGTCCCCTTTCCCTGCCTCCTTAGATTTTAACAGTGTAATTTTGGGGAACAGCAATTTCTGTAAGCTCAAATGTTTTTTGAGCAATGTTTAATGGGCACAAGTGTGGAAACAAGCAGTTGAAAAGTGGGCATAACTATCAGATAATCAAGTCTTGGCTTTATTGATGCCTTTCAAGATATGTATTTGGAAACATTTGCAGGCTGTGGTTTGGCAGTGTGTTTGCAGACTGTCCCAGGTTTCCAAGAGCCTACTTGGTACCTGTGTGAAAATACCGAGTCAACCTGAGATGCTTTAAGGAAGAAAACGCAGCCATTGTGCTTGTCCTATGCTGAAATTCATGGCGTTTAGTGGAAGTTGGTTTGGACTACACTGTTAGAAATTAAGAAATCAGAATGCAATAGTTAACCTCTTCCATGTGGTAAACTGGTTTGTATAAGGTGTAGCAATCTTTGACATGGCAATATGAGTTTTCTTGGGCAGCTGCAGTTCATGAGCATTGTAGGGATGCTTAGCATAGTTATTACTGTTGAGCGGCTGAAAGGATGAAAAGAAATCCCTGAAAAAAATGCTCAGATGTTTCAGGAAGCTCCTTTTTTCCATACGGACATGAAGATGTCGAGAATATTTTATCTAAATCTGACAATGTGTTTTGTTGAAGAGAGTTACAATAGGTGAACAGTCTTGACTCTTTCATCATCAGTGTCTTTAAGCTTAGAGACAAACAGAATTACAGAAACAATTTGCCTGTAAACTGCCAGTGAAAGCCTCTGCCACGTTCCTGCTGAGCAGCAGAGAAACTGATGTACAGCAGTGTTGATCCATCCAGTTATGCCAGGGGTGTTCTACGAAAAATAGCCCCTATTGTAAAAGATAGTGTTAAATACAGCAGAGCAAATGAACAAACTCCTGGGGAGGGTGGGGAAGGACTAGGATGACTCTTGTGTAAATAGTCATTGTTCAGGCAAACGCTCTGGTTTAGCTGGTGGGAATGTCCTCAGGAGGTAGAATGATTGGTAATGTGACCTTTAAAAAAATGTCTGTGCCTGTGCTAATGAACACACCTGTTCAGGTTATCTATCCTTTTGATATGTGCTTTTTATCTTCCCACTTAAATTTTCCTTTAGGGTACATTTTCTGAGAGTCTTAAAACCTCATCTGCGGTGAGCTCTTACTGCAGGATAAATTTCATAAAGGACTACTAATTTTTCTCTGGGAGTGGTTTTTTGAAGGGTGAGAGAGTTTCAGCTTCAGCCCCAGCCCTCTCACCACCAAAAGGCCAATTTGTTCCTCCTTACACCCAGTTAATTTAATTCTGGTATGTATCTCTTAGCCTGTTGGTTTTGCTGCTCTGTAGTCAGTTATGAAAGCTTTTGAATTGCTGTAGCATTTAAGATATTTTTGAGAATCTAGATTCCATTACAGAAGACATAAATCCAGTTGAACAGTATAATTTGTGGATCTCGTCTGGTTTGTTGTCAGGAGAGACCTGTTGTTAGACTGCAAAATCCAAACTATGGCTGAGCTAAAAAGGCATTTAACAATATTATATTCTTCTTATCCCAACTTCTTCCTGCTTAACTGTAGATTGTGGTATTGTGTATTAGACTAGTTTTGCCCTGCTCATGCTGCCAACCCATGCTGTGATCCTGAGAGGTCACACCAGTGTTTAAACCATGCCCTGTGCATGTGTTTCTAAGCTGCACAAAGTCTTGTGTTGACATGGTCCTGCAGGCTAGTCTTCTTTGATTCCCTCAAGTTTGAATTGCAGGCTTCCAAAATTACTTCCTGGCTATTTTGAGAACTCTTGATCCTCACACCAGAGTATTAGACTGTGGTATTGAGAAAAGATTTATACAGCTGGATTTGTACGATTCTGAAAGGGAAAGGATAACTTATTGCCAAGCCAAATATTGTAATTATTTTTTGGTTAGTTGTGAAAAGCAGCCAAAACATTATATAAGGGATAAATGATGGACTTCAAGCTAATATTTTTCAATTAAGAATTTATTTTTTTATGCTTCCTGTCATCAAGATACAGTGCTTTCAAATGTAGCTTGTTTTCAGATATATGGCTCCTAGAATTGTTTCCTTGCAGTTGGATGTTTGCAAATGTGCATCAGTTTTGAAAACTGTCTCATATGTGTTAGTACTTCTTTTGGAAATGCAAACTGAGCATGTTACCTAATGATTTCTTGTACCTTTATAGTCCAAGCGGACTGAAAAGCAGCCTTGTGCTATGTTTTCTTTGAATAGTGCATCTGAAAAAACTTGTAGAAGGAACTCCATGATGAGATGACTTTTGTTGCTGTAAGGTTCTCTGTTGGCATTTGTCGGCTTTGCATTGTATTTTGCATAATTATCTTCAGTTGACTGTCAGGTTAAAAAAGACAAATTTCTTTGCCATATGGACTGTAGCTTGAATTTTTTTGTTGTTGTTTTTGCTTATATTAATACACTTTTTTTCTACTAGAACTTAGAAATACCTGACAGATCCCTTTAGAAGTTACTACAGGTGATAACCACTAACACGTTAGTAATTGCAGTGGCTTCCCTTCTGTTCTGGGTCACTTCCATGGCAGATTGTAGATATGAAAAGGCTACTATGGCTGATATACAAACAGCTAAAGGAAATTAAGATTCCCCTTCAGAACTATGCTGAGGTTATGATTTTATGTACCAGTTTTGAATGACTACTTTGGAACAATGTTGGGCTTCAAGTGTCTTGCAGAATTTTGGATCAAAATGAGAAATACCTACTTGTTGAGTAATAGTCTGCTTGTCAGTTTTTTGTGTGTGGCTCAGTACAAGGCTGTGTCAGAATTGCAGTACCACCAAAATTACCTTGTTTAAATGCGACTGTTTTACAAAAGTGAATGTTATTTTGAGTGAGAAATTCTGTTTTCTAATTTATGAAGGAAATAGCTTTCTTGGGAGTAAGCATCCATAAATGTAATGTATTTCATGATTTTGAAAAGGCTTATTAATCATGGGACATGAGAAAAATGAAAGCAATTCATTCTCCAAAGATTTGTTTAGCGTTTATTATTAAATAATAAAGTATAAATTTTTGCTTTAAATGGAAATGCTTCTTCAAAAACTTAGTGTTAAACTTCTTACTAAAACTCAGTAGTTTAAAATGCTGGATAAATATCTAAAATGGCAAAGATAGAAAATTCAGAGGGAGATTATTTTGAAATATGCCAGTGTAATTTTGAGCTTCTCAAGTGCAGCCCTGAATTTTCTCTTTTTCACTGCAGTTCATATTTTGTGAAACTTCTTGGATAGGTTATATTTAAAGCTACATTCACTTGCCTGAATAAGTCAAATAAATATTTTGTCATTTAAAATTATATAGATCTGCTTATGTTAGTGTGCCATTTAAAATGAGACCCCATTGAGGTAACCATGCAGGTATTTGTGTTGGTATGACAGTAGTGAAGTGGGGTATCTGTGTACTGTACCTGCATTCTGTGCTGAGCAAAATCACACGGACTTCCAGAAATAAGCAATGGTTTTTAAGAGCAGCTTTATTTAATGTTGCAGCAGCAAGTGTCATTTGTACCATATAATTATGTAAATTGGGTGCTAATAAATACTATTTTTCAACATTTTGCATTGTGTTCATAATTCTGCATTTTATCACAAGATACATTAGTTTTGGAGTGCTAGAAGGGGGAAGTGCATTAAGAGTAAGACAAGTAGACTTGTTTGGAGGGGCTTGAGGTAACTCCATGTGAAATTCCTGAACTGTGCAGCGTGTTACTGTTCACAGGAGTGCCTTGGTTTTTGTGTTCTCCATATGTCTTGGTTCCGTACTGCTGTGCCAGCTTGGCTCTGTTGACACGCCACATCCTTCCATGTGCTGAGGCACGTGGTCCCTGTGTGGGGGTGAATGTGGGGTGAGCAGACAAGTGGAGTGGGTGTGGTTGTGCAGGAGGCTGGTCTGTCAGCAGGTGTTGTTCACAGCCAGACATGTGGCTCTTCCCCAGGACAGTGTTCATTCAACGTAAAAAAAAATGTGTGGTTGTGCCCCAGAGAGGGGAGAAGGGAGAGCAAACCACACATCACAGATGGCAGCTGCATTGCTACTGGAAGGTGCTCAAAACAGCACAGTGAGGGGGTGGCAGGAGAACCTACACAGAACTGAGCAGAACAGTTGTCAGTGAGCCCATCCTGTTTTTTCTGAGCTTGTAGGTGGATTAAGCAAAGGCCTCATCTTTTCTTGGTAGGTAAAAAATAGCCTGATTTGGTCCTACTCATCTTCCTGCCTCATGGGAAAAGAGGAATCACTATGAATTGACAGTACAATCTCATTCACCCCAGTGTGAATGCCTCTAGAAGATTCCTGAGGTAGGGGGAAAGAAGATACAGTGAATAATGTATGAGTGACCCTCACATGTGGGAGGCCTTCTTAACATGCTTATGGGTTGCCTATGAATAAGACATGGCCCCATGATGATTTGCATGTGAGGAAAATGAGTATACTTGGTGATACAGTGGAGCTTCTACAATTTCTTGTGCTTAAAAAGAAGTAATTTCTGTGACTTCTTGAACTGAAATTCTTGGACTGCAGTATCAGAGTTCTCATTAGAAATCAGAAGGGGTTAAACATGGTGTTAGGAAAAATAACACGTTTCTTGCCATTCAGTAAGACCGACACAGTTGATTGTGAGCAGTGTTGCTGATGCAGTGCTAAAACCCTCATACCACCTCCTCCCCCAGTTTAACAAGGAAAAATAATTATTTTGAGGAATTTGAAGCATTCAGCTGCATAGATGTATGTATGCAGTGTTTTCAATATGTAGGTGACTTAGCGAATGTAAATGGCCTGATACTGTCTAAGATGTCTCAAAATGAGATGGGAATGGAAAAGGGTTTGTTTCCGTAATGTTGCTCATGGACAGAGAAAAATAGCAGAATGATAGAGGCCTTGTTCAACCATGAAGTAATTTAAGGTATGTATACCATGGAAAAGTGACTTAAATTTGGTGTCTAGGTAATATTTCTGATACTGCCTACTGCTTGCTTTGACTTTCTACGTAGATAACATGGATAATTTCCTGTGGGGTCACAGGTAGGGTGTTAAATCCCTGAATATGTTTAGATTGGGTTGATCCTGGCTGGATGCTTAACTCCAGAGCTTTTCCTGATTGCTGGTATGGTTCCCCCTGTGTGCTGGAGAGCTGTGGGGGAAGGAGTAAGAGGAGGAGGGGGAAGCTTGTCTGCCCACCTGTCAGCAGCAGCCGTGGAGAAACTCTCCTCTTGCCAAACCAGCAAAGCAGCAGCAGCAGCTGAGGAGCAGGAGGTGCACACTACGGGCAATGCCTTCTGAGCAGGGTGACACAGTGACAGCAGCAATGCTGAGTCTCCTGCTCTGGGGAAACAGGACTTTGAGTTACTTCTCTCTGAAGAAATGGCTGAACTCCTAATCAAANTTGTGTAGTTAATAAATTTCTTGTTATGCCCTCCTAAGTTTTAGGCCTGCCTTGCTTCTACTCCTGGTTCTGTCTCACAACAGAAAATGAGTATATCTTAATTAACAAATCAAAACCATGACATTATTTAGTGCGTTGGCCGGGAAATCGAACTTAAACCAAAACAGTGGCTCACTGAAAGTGTGAGTGGCTGATGCTGGAGTTGGGAAGAGATGCTGAAACTGAGCTCTGCCAAGGCTTGCAGAGCATGGACATCAGTAGGTATTTCCAGGTGGGTGTTCTGCATTGTGATTGCTGAGCACTGATCAGCCACCAGCCCAACTCTGAGTGCAAAGATACTTACTTCTTAGGGAGAGGGTGATCAGGCAACACCCTCTAGAATGTGTATGCAGTGACTAGTTCAGACAGCTCCCATCTCTTGGGGATGCCTCTGCCAGACAGCAGGTTCCACTGCACTGGTCAGACATCTGAAACTAAGTGGCCCAGCATCAAGTGATTGGACATCTAGATCCTCTTGATTCAGTCCCACATCTAGAAAGTGTGTAGAGCTTGTGTTATTTTTTTTTTTCAGCTTCCAAAGGAGGTCTGGTTCCAGATAAGATATGATCTTGCAGACCTTGGAAAGTACACACAGTTTTGATGGTCTTCAGTCATTAGGCTCTGCTTCAGTTGACTGATTCCTCTGACAGGTAATTTTGTGGTAGCTCACTCTAAGGATCTTTTTCATCTGAGCATGGAAAAGGCAACACTGAAGCACCTGGGGCTTTGCCAGCCTTGCTAAGTCTTCCATAATGTAGTAATAACCTCAGCTGTGTTTGAGAAACTAAAATGTCGTGCGCTGTATTTGCTGTTTATTTTTTAACCCATATGAAATGACATGCACTGCATGTGCCTTTAGGACAATTTTATTGCAAAAGATATAGCAACTTATGTTGATAAGCTCAAAATAGCTTGTATATGTTACAGAAGGAGTTCTGCTGCTTTCTTTAAACAAATACACCCCTTTGAACATTTATCTATATATGTAAGATATCTTGTTTCTTTAATAAAACAGTATTTAGAGACTTTAGTAGGCAGCAAGTGATTTGATTGCTATAAAAGGTAAAGGTGAAGAGGAGTGTGTTCTGTGATTGCATGGAAGGGTGTATTCTTCAAAATTTTGAGGCTTCTGTTTAAGTGTGCAGTGTTTATGAATAGGAAATCTATGTTTAGACAAGAGTTGGATTAAACCACTTTCACAGTTTGAGATTTGACAATTTCAGGATCATGCCAAGAAGTAAATAAAAATGCACATCAAGAAACAAGTGCCATGGTTGTTCCGTAAACTTAAGATAAGCCATTTG
This sequence comes from Rhabdornis inornatus, assembly GCA_013397075.1. Taxonomy (NCBI): domain Eukaryota; kingdom Metazoa; phylum Chordata; class Aves; order Passeriformes; family Rhabdornithidae; genus Rhabdornis; species Rhabdornis inornatus. The sequence goes on along the minus strand of VWZS01005847.1, from coordinate 1,675,202 downwards.
AACAACAACAAACCCTGAAGTGCCCTTTATAAATGCTTGACAAAAGATAGCTGTGCAACTTTCCTGTAAAAAAGCATTTGAAAGCTTAATATCATTGCTTGAAGTTTAAGCTTTAGGACAAAATTATATCCCATATGCCTATATCCCTTATGCACATCCTAAAGAACATGTGCTCTAGCTGTTCCTAATGTCTTGGCCATCACTACTGTGCTTTTGGCAGAGCACAAGTGAAGCATTGGGGTACATTCAGTGTGGAGGACAATATGTGGTGGTGAGCTGCTGCATGAAAAATTAAACCACAATATTAAGGGTAACTGTAAGTTAGGATTTAGGCCTTCTTCTCAGGCCGCCCCAAATCAAGCCCCAAACAAACAGATTTTCAGACAATAAATCTGGTGTCTGAACTGAAGTCCCCAGTAAATTCAGTTCATGGGTTTGAGTTTTGTCCAGCCCATGTAATGTCCCTTGTTGATAGAGAAAGATGTGTTCAGCAGAATGGTAGTGAGGAGCTGGGTCAGGAGATGGGGGGTATCAGAGTTGCTCTGCTCATACCTAACTCTCTATCCTTAAACATTTTTTCAAGCCAAAAGCTATTGCTGTGAAGTGCAGCAGCACAGATTAGTGGTAAAAGCTCTGCATACAAATATATTTGTGGAAGCTGACAGTGTCCTGTGCTTTCAGTCTGGGTAGAGCGGTTGAATTGATGATATTCAGTTAAAGCTGGAACTTAATCTTTCTTCTAAGGGGAAGCGATGAACTTTCACTGTGTAAAACCACTGTTTCATCCAAAATTGGTTTTGATAACCTCTTGAGAGGACCCCAGCCTGGCTTATGTTACCCCACCAGGGGGATCATGCAGAATCTGCTGTTTCCATTTATTTGCATTATGCATACTTAGTTGACAGGTTATTAGTTACTTCAGTCCTATTTCCAAACATAACGATTTAAAAAATTGTGCTACTTTTGCTGATAAAATTAGTTTCCCTTATGGCAATTCAATTAGAATTTATGTGGCTAATAAATATCTTGGTTCATGGTTATTAAAATTATAAATGCTGTTAAGAGCCTGATTTGCAAGTAATATGGCAAATTTGAGTTTTGATTTTTTTCCATTTCCTGTTAGTTCCACAAGCCTGGCACAGCATGGCTTTGATTGCCGTAAGGAGTGTGAACGCTCATGTTTTTATTGGCTCCTTTGATAACTTCTCTTAATGAATGTGTTTTCTTAAATGATACTGGATGGAACATAACCAGCAATTGCTGCTTCCTAAATAAAGTGCAGTTATTTTGGTCCTCCTAGTGTGTCCCTCCTCCCACACTGACTATTGATGTGGGTAGTTCTCCACTTAAGAAACCACCGTGTGTCCTGACTGATCCAGGGCTCTAATAGGTACATTTTGAAAACAGTCCATAGAAGAGAAGTCAGTCCTGAATTTGAGGGAGAGTGTCTGTAAATGCTTGAAATTCTGCTTTTCCCAGTGTTAATACAGTAATTCAGATAATTCCCTCTTAAATCCTGTTAATAACTCTTGAATAGCTCTCCTGACACTAGAGCCTGCACTTCCAAGTGTTGGTTTAATGACAGTGGTGGTTCTTAAATGCTTTTCTGACTGTGAGCTACTTAAACCCACTATTTTTCTCAAAGAGTCTCCTGTGTCCTGGCAACACTCCTGTTGTCCTGCTGGACTTGAACCACCCAAGAGTGAAGGATGAAGCTGAGGGGGAAAGACACTTCTCAGGATCAAGTAATTAATGCAGTGTTGTGGGAGACTAGATTCCAGTTCTGCATGTTGGCTGCCTTGTGGATTTGAGGCTTTATTGGGGTTGTAGGGTTGTAAAGAAGGCAAAGGGTTGTAGGGTCCCGGGGATTGAACCTTTCTCTTGCTTTCCAGTTTGTCAGGGTTTGGGTAAATCCCAGTGCTTGAGTTGACACTAGCTGAAGGTTAACTTACTGACAAGAGAGCAGTATAGAGAGAGTACCTGCTTTTAAGAAAGTACTCAAATTAAGTTGTGTTCCCCCTCCAAAAGAAGCATCTGGTATTTGAGCCCTGGTCTGTGTGTCATCTGATGGGCAGTGCCACATGAAGTATTTCTACCACAGCAGCTTAGCAGCTTAGCAGCTTGGCCATTCCCTGAAGGGACCTGCTCACTTCAGGGAGCAGGTGGCATGTTTTAAGGAACTTGCATGTGTCCAGAGGTGAGAATTGGGCAAGCTGGGGGTCTATGCTGGAAGCAGCTCTTCAAACAGCTGCAGTTATTTCCTCCATGTTTACTGTCTCTTCTGCTATCCATCTAAATCAGAGTTTCTGATGCCCACAAGGGAAAAAAAAAATCAACAGTCTACACAGAGCATTATCATGCACAGGGACAGAGCTGCAATCAACCTTGCTGACTGGAAAGTGCCAGAGGGAAACACCTTCAGTGTTTCTTGAACTGAGGGCTGGCATTATTTCTGTGGCACTTGGTGTGCCTTCAGCACAGCACCCAAGGGTCCTGCCTTGCTTGAGTCCATCAGTTCCGTGGCTGGGAATTAAACTCTGTGCAGATGTTTTGGATGAGCTGATTAACATAGCGGTAGAGGTTGTCAAATTCATCCACAAAGAAGGAATGCTCCTTAGCAGGGTCCGATGCAATGGCTTCCAGTTCATCTGGGGCTGCCCAAGCAACTCCAATAGAGTAAGCAATGACTCCTGGAAAGAAACCCAAAGTTTAGAAAAGCATAAAAGTTTTCACTGTGGTAAATCTAATTTAAGATCAATACTGCAAATGTAGTTTCCAGGCCACAAAAAAATGGGCAGTGAGTTTCAGTGCTCTCTGTATAAAATGAGTGTTTTCACTCATTTTATACAGCGAGCACTGGAGGAAAGTTCCAGTTTGTGCTTTGGAAATACCTTCTGCCAACAGCAAAAAGGTTTAAACAATAGTGAAGCTTTTGCTCTGGATCTAAACAATGGATCCAAACAACAGGATCATGAACAACAGGATCTTGTTCCAGTGCAAATGTCTTGGAAGATACATGCCTATCTTGACTGGAAAGCCAAAGGAGTCTTCTGTTACTAAGACAGCAAAAATCCCTTGACATCTCCTAGACATAGCTGCATTTGTGATGATTTATAAGTTTTTTTTCTGAAGTTCCTTATTCAGCTATTAAACAGATGCTGATCTTGCTGCAGCTCAGTGGGACCCCAGGGAAAAGTAGTACTCTTCCTTCATAAGGTTTCATCCAGTGTCTTCAAATTATAGCAAACTGCATTTATCTGACCTGGATAAGTGCTGAGGCATGAGGGGAGAGCAGGCAGTGATAGAAGACCTTACCATTTTGGTGAGCTGCCATGGCTGGCACGCTGACATCATCATAAGACCTGCCATCTGTGATGAGAATCATGATCTTCCTTTTGTTGGGTTTGGACTTGCTGAACAGCTGCTCTGAGGCGTAGCTGATGGCTGCTCCCGTGCTGGTGCCCCCACTCCAGTAACTGATCCTTTTGATAGCGTTCAGCACGTCCTGCTTCGTGCTGTATTTGTCAAAGCTGAACTCCAGCCTCTGCTCATAGGTGTACTGCACAGCTCCGATGCGCGTGTCGGTGTCGGAAATCTCGAACTCCTTGCTGATGTTGGCCACAAACTGGAGAACCGTGCGGAAGTTTCCGGTGCCGACGCTGCTGGAGCCGTCGATCACGAAGCCGATGTCGGCGGCGTTGAGGCAGGTCTTGCTGCAGGCCAGCCGGTCGGTGTCGCACACCCGCTTCACCAGGGGCTGCACCACCTTGTGCAGGCTGAACCAGCTGGGCACGTTGATGGAGTAGAAACCATTTGTCCTGCACACTGCCTGCAAGCAACACGAGGATAAATGCCACGGAAATTCAGTCTGCCTGTTTCTGCTGGGGTATGTAGCTAAGTTGTAAATACAGACTCCTGGAAAGAGCAATGTTGGAGTCTGAAATGGCCTCTCCTGCAATCACCATCTGCTTCCCTAGGAAATGATGTCAGTGTAACATCACAGATACTTGTGTAATGTGACAGTTTTTCCTGCCTTTTTTTAAAACTGTGGGATGAAAGAACTGTAATAAGCAAGTTTGCCACCTGTCAGGCTGTTTTATGTGAGTTACATTGTTCGTGGGAAAGGCGTCCAAATCACAGAGCTGCTCTTAGTGTGGCTCCCATGGACACTACAGGAGCCTGTGTGTTTGTCAGGTAGCAACTTCAGCTCCCATCATTCAAGGACAAGAAGGAAAGTTTTGCTTGCTGACAAACCCTACTGCTTTGAAGTGAAACCTGGGGCTTAAGCTGAGGCTAACTTGGTTCATGCTCTTCTAAGCAGAGAAAACCCAGGCTCATTGTGTTGGCTCTGCCAAATAGTTAAAAAACAAAAACAAAAAAACCTTAACTTTTATAAGTAAATACTCATTAGGGCCAGATCTGCAGGAGGCTTCTATAGAGTTAGCGGGAGTCAGGTGAGCATGGGTAGGTAGGAAGTAGGGCTGGCACAGGAGAGGAGGTGGGAGAGGTGAAAGGGTGGAGGAGGGGAAGGGTGGGGCAAAGAGGAGAGTGACAGAAACAGGCTGGATAAAATTGCTTTTGGCTTTAGTGTCTTTTAAATGCCAATTCCTCAGATCTCTGGGTGAGAATATTTTATTAAGCCTGGCTTTATCAATCAGCTTTGTGATAGTGTGTGTCTGACTTTTAAAAGACCAAAGCACTGGTCTTGTCTTGCATAAAGCGTAACAGCTCCAAGGGAGTTACAGTTCCCTCCAGTCTGGGCTCCTCATGGTGTCCTGCTCTCATTTGCTCTTCTTACTGTCTACTTCTATTTTAGTGTTATGATGCAGCAGTATCAAGCCACCAATCTCTCCTTACCTTCCTTCTCTACTCTCACTTCACGTGTGTCCCTGGCATGTTTGCAGAGACTCACTGTAGCTTTGTTTTTTTTAAAAACATTAAATGCAAATGAGACTGCAATCCAATTATATGCTGACCAGATACAGTGCAGCTCTTTGGAGCAGCTCTGAAACTCATGGGAGATTATTTCAAGGCAGAGCAACCCAGCTCAGATGGGAATCTGTTTTCTGAAAATACCAGATAACTCAACCCTGTTTCCTAGGCTCAGCCTGGTCTGCCACTTCGTAGATATCTCCTGCCCTAACTGGGTACCAGCTTGTCCTGAAGAACTGTTGATCAGACAGTGTTGGTGCCCAATACAAATCAATCAAAGCTTGCATTCTCTTTTTTTTCTGCACATGGCAGGGATTTACCCTTTTTCCAAGAGCTGCCATGAAGTCCATAGCCACAGAAACAAATAATTGAAAAATATCCTTCATCAACAGTGAAAGGAAAATGTTTGAGTTATCCAGTATAGCTGAAAAACTAGGATGTGTCTCTGTTGGGACTGTGCCAACCTTTGCTTGTGTGGGACCTGTTTGTAAATGCAACATTGACATTAGGTTGACAGGGCTCCTCACCCTTTTCCTAGTGGGCAGTGCACAGCAGGAGGTTCATGGAAAAAACAATTTCAGATTGCTCAGGCTGCAACTGTACTTTGTCACACTACTGTGTATTTGGAAAACCTCTCTCTCAGTACAACTGCAGGTGTGTACTAAGGTTTAATTGGTCAAAAGCCATTTGCTTGATGATGTACCTTAAACCAGAACTTTACTGACTTCATCCCCTTTCTGACCTCAGCATTACTGCCAGTTTCTTGTACAGAGAAACTCAAGATAGTATGTACAAGAAGGAAAAGAAATTACCATAAGTGGTAAGAAGGAAAGGGAAGTGCCCTGAATGAGGTAGGTTGGAAGGTTTAGTCAGAGCCAAGCTCCAGGTCAGACTCAGCCCACAAAGTACCTTATCCACAAAGTTCGGTTCCATAACGTTCTGCTTTTCACTTTGAGCAGCTGCTTCAACAGTGACAAAGAAAATGTTGATCCCTGATTCTCTGGCCAGCCTGGAGGCCTCTTCCACCCGGTCAGTCGGCCACCCATCCACCATCACTACAACCACATTGGGTGCTCCACCTCGGTTTCCATTAGCATCCAGAAAGAAGTTTTTGTTAACAAATGAAAGTGCCTTCCCTGCAATAGAAGAGGAGTTGAGGGGGAGTTACAGATCTGGAAACACTCTGTCTGATAATATCCCATTAAATAGTAGGCAGAGAGCTGACTCAAGTGTTGGAGGCTGCAGAGAGCTGGGGAAAGCAGTTTGGCTATAGAGCTGTGGCTATATGAGCAGCTGGTGCCAGTGCCTCCTGAGCCTTCCTGCACTGAACCCCCTCCCTATGCCCCAGAGAGGCTGGGGGCAATGAGCTGGGTTATCAAGGATCCCCAAAGCATTGATGGGAACTGCCTGCAAGGAGACAGGTATGTCCTGTCAATTTGTGATGGATTTGCAGTGCCTGGGATCAACACCTGGAGGTCATGGTGGGAGCAGTGCTCTCTCACCATCCCAGCCCTAGCACTAAGCACTGTTTGGTCCCAGTCTCTGTATGCTGTGAGGAGGTGTGGGCTTGCTATAGCCCAGGCTCTGAAGCCCTCCCTGAGCTGGGGGTGTGCAAGCAACCCCATCACCTACCAACATTGGAAAGTCCCCCTTTCTGTTGAATTTTCTCAATGGCATTCCTTAGATCCTTGGAGTTGGCATAAGTTTTTAAGTTAAATTCTGTGGAAGGGTCATCACTAAAAAGAGAAATCAGAGCAAATGTCAGTGTTCTGCTTTACATACAACACAAAAGCCATAGGGCTGGCCTGTACTACCTCGGTCCTGAGTGCAAGCTGGTGAGGCCTTTAGCACGTATCAGAGCTACAGCTGCCAGAGTGTGCACTCATGCCCTGGGGCAATGGGAATGTCTGGGAAACCCTTACCCATACTGAACAATGCCCATCAGAGGACCAGCGCTGCCGATGCCAAGGGCTTGAGCCACGTTACCAAGGAACCGCTTCTGGAGCTGGAAGCGGCGTTTGCCAATGCTCCAGCTCCCATCCATTAAGAAGGACAAATCAACCTTGCAGTCTGAGGAGAGATAAAGAAACACAGAAGATATTTTTAGTCCTTTTTGATTGCTCCGCTTCTTGCAAGCAGCAAAGGCCTGAAAAGTCTGCATCCAGTGACTTGTCCTGCTGTGTAAACTCTACAAAATAGCCTTTGACAAGGGCAAGTCACAGTTGGCAGCTCAAGTCTGTCCTACTCATTGGTAAACACAGTTCTTGGCATGACTTTGTCCCATACAACGTTTGAGCTTGACTGTGTGATGAAAGGGCAAGAATCTTTTCATAGGGGTCAGTCTGGGAGCACTGCATTTTGGGGGCCCCGCAGGAGCATGCTGACTTGTATATCCTGTGCCCTCAAAGCCACGTCTTGGGCTCAGCACATTTTATTTGCAGCCCAGAGGTGATGGGGGTTTGTAAAACAAGCCATGGTGCAGGTGGCCAGAGCACAAACTAAGGGGATTTCCTTGGTGACACTTTTGTGGACTTAATTGATGCAATAGACATAACAGGAGCAGTTACTGTGTCAGTGTTGCTCAGAAGGGTGGGAAGTTCCTGAAATATGTGATGCCTGGGATGTGCCTCAGAGGAAGGACACTATGGGGTCTCTTCAAGGCGATTGCAATCCAGGATTACTGGCAACAATCCTGGCAGCTCTGCATTTCTGAATGAGAATTGTTCATCAGTTTCCTTCTGGGATGGAGCTAGCATCAAGGATGATGATTTTGCTTGGGATGTTCAGACTGAGTGGGGACTGTTCTTTTGCATGTTAGTTTAGCCTTGTACCTGTGTGTGCAGCAGCAGCAGTGTGATGTTGTGTGTTTCCTCTCTGGGCTGAAAGCAATGTTCTATAAAAGGTATGCTGGTACTCAAACAAACTCTTCCCTTTAATTACACAGATGAACCTCATCTTTGTGCTGCAAATGCTGTCTTCATCACTGCCAGCCTGCCTTCATGTTTCTGCAAGTTAGTGGCGAAAAATTCATCCTTGGTCTGTGACTGGGAGTGTGATCAAAATTTGGCTTACTAGAGTACTAATTAATATTTTCCCCCTCTGGCATCTGGGTCATCCCCATCTCTTGATTTCCCTCTGATGATGCCTCCTACCAATCAGACTGTTCAAACTACTGTGTTTTAATCATTAGGTAGCCCGAAGGCTACAAAGCACCAATTGTTCTTAGTGGCTTATGCAACTGCCTCCCATCTCATTACCTTCAATTTTTTCTTACATAGCTGTCTCTTTTTTCTAATTCTAATAATGCTGAATTACAGGAGCGTGACTGAGAACTGTGTCCGCTCACAGCAGATCGTGAGGCAAGGTCGGGAACCCAAAACAAATACCTCAATTAACAGCCAAGTTTTCCTGAATTTCTTGCCCTTCAAAGGGAACTAGTTCATGAGATCTATATGCAGAAAGTGGGCAGTTTGTTGGCCAGAAGAGTCTGGGGAGGCAAACATTACATACACTTATAGACAGACTTGGATTCTGGGGATGATTCACATTCGGTGCTGGGACATGAGGCGGACACTGCAAGAGCACAGACTAGAGGTGCTTCATAGGGAGGTGAGCACTTTCTGGTTTTCAGGGAGGCAAGATCTGAATTAGGGCTTTTATGGTCCTAGAGTTATCAGTAGGATGAAAATTTTGTTTCTGGTGTGACTCATTTCAGTTTAACTGCTGGAAACACAGCTGTCCTTGCTGACGTCTCCACTGCACCGAGCTCTGTTTTCCTGCAGTGCAATGGAGTCTGTAGGGCAGAGCCTTCCCTTTTTCTTCTTCTTTCCCTTATTTCTGTATCAGTTTCAGGTGTATTTGACATCTTTGATAGGGAAAAGAATTCTTTAGATATTAAGAGGAATGCCTGGGAATACATAGACATTTGGTTCAGTAGTTACTGTAAAGAGCCCAGGCAGTGTTCAGCAGTCCAAGGATGGGCAAGTGAGGACCCAGGCACTGTTGGAAGGGTGAACCCTCTCTCTGGGGTGGCTTCTAATGAAGAGGTGGCAGGTGACCCCATCTCTCCACTAAGAACTTGCTTTCTCTTTCTTCTGCTACTTTAGGCCTCAACTAAACATGGGTTAATGGGTAAATATGCCTTTATAAAGGGCTGTAGAAGATTTCAGAGTAGGGGAACCTGCATTTTCCTCTCTGAACTTGAGTAGTCCTTGATGCTCCCTCTGCATCCTCTCTCCTGGCTGTGGCAGGCGTTGGGTCCCTTTCTCAGGTGGTTTCCTTCCCTCCCAACCAGTGCTGTGGGAAGGGTGTCTGTGCACAGCATAGCCATGGGAGCCTGCTCTGGTCTGCTCATCTAACCCTGGCAGCACCTGGATTGCTGTCCTCTGCCACCAAAGTACCTGAATGAAGAAGCTCTGCACGCTGGGAGCATGGAGCTGACACTGCCTGGGAAGAGGTGGTAGGGAGCAGCCACTATCTTGTTGCCCAGGTAAGCTAAGTTTTGGATGTTATTTCCTTCTCTGTAGAAGCAAAAACCAATTCTGTGTATGAGGGGTCAGCAGACAGTGCTCACTTTCTTTCTGCGAGGGATAAATGTGCTCTTGGATTTTCTTAGGCTTTCTTGAAAACTTACCTTTTGCTATTTAATTGGAATGCATACTAGCAATATGTAATTAATAATGTTGCTCAATTATGAAGTTAATTCTGAAGTACATACTCTGATTCCCCTGGGAGATGGATTCCAGCGGCTTTGGATTCAATTCTTCCTTTGTACTGAAGCCTAAACAGAGAAAGGAAAGGATCTATCAGTGTGTGCTTGGTGGCTGCCCTTGCTGTTTAAGGACATGGGCAACAGGGTAACTGCAGAGACCCCCTGGCCTGAGGATTGATGTGGGAGGGAGATGAGGATGGGGAGGACATCCTTGGAGCTTACCTTTTTTCATCTACATCACTCTTGGGGTAAAACAAGAGCAGAAACTTTTCTAGGAAAGTCACCAAAATCTCTCTTAGCACCACCTTTGAGGTACTCCTCTTGGGGAGTCAGTCCCCTAACTGCAAGGGCTTGGGAGCATCATGCACAGGTAGTGGGCTCCTCAGAAGCAGACGCTGGTGGCCACGGTGTGGGATGGGGACTCCCAGCAGTCTTCCTCTGAGAACCAGCACTGCCACCCCCTTGGCTCACTGTGCCTTGCAATGAGCTGCACAAGGTTGAAGTGGATAAGCAACAGATTTATCATGTTGTTTTCTGTCTGGAGAGGAAGGCACAGGCAGCAGCTCACTCCAGCTCATTACAGCTGGGGTAGCAGTGCAAGCCACAGCTCCTCAGGTGCCTCCAGAAGTCTGGGTTATTTTGCAAAGCACAAAAGAGACAGGGTAACAGAGAGCTATAGCTATGGTTAACTCAGGGGAAAGTCTCATAGGTCACTAGTGGATTCTAGTGAAGTATTTGGTTTGCAGCCTTGAAAATATGGATTGGTGTCCTTGTGAAAGGTACAGGCTCACAGGACACCATCAGGGTGGCGTCAGAAGGTCTAAAAATGTTGAACTTCACTCATGACTTGAATGTCTGGAAAGACTCTCCTACAGTCCAGCATCTCCCTTCCAAGCAAGGGCAAAGAGCTGTTTCTTTTCAGTACAGCATGACAAGATTAAGGGGATTTATCTGGGATAATCCTCAGAAGAGACAGCAACGATCGGACAAGCTACAAACTGAACACTCTCCAAGAAAGCTGTTGGTCTAAAGAACAGCAGAATAACATTATTTTTGTAAACTGCATGTTAGATTTTTTAAGAAAACTAGGAGGAAGACTTCCTTAAATCTTCATCACCAAGTAAATTGAGGAAAGATTACTGACTTCAGAGACACAGTGAAAAGGTAATTTTAGAAAGTATGAACTTTATAAAGAAAAGGATGAGAAATTACTAGGTACCACGGAGTTTGTCTCTCCAGAGCAGCCAGCCATGAGCAAGCCAAGCATGAGAGCATCAGTGTATGTGAAGGGACATCAGGGAAGGTCACCACCTAAATGTGATGGGAGGTGTAACAGCCTAAGCTGAAGGTAGTAAGGACCAAGCCATAATAAGGCAGATACTGTGAAGAAAATGGAGGGAAATATCAGCTTCATCCTCCTCTGTAACCATTCCCATTTCTATTCCAATTAAGTCTAAAAATTGACCTCTCATAATTGTCAAATACAACATTTTTGAGTCCTTCTAGCTGCATGCTGAAAGCTGCACATAGTTTTGGGTCAGGGACTATGTTTGTATAAAGTCTGAGTGTGCAGGACCTGGCGTAAAGCTGACCTGATTGGTACCTTCTCCCTGGGGGGAAGCTTCAGCACACAGCATTGTGAATAGAGGACAGAGGAGTTTGGGTTCTTGTTTTGAAATTCAGCTGCCAGTGCACAAAGTTTCTACTGCAGGGATTAAACAGAGCTGCTAACAGCAGCACCAAAGCACTGATTTCCCTCTGCTTTGCTTGTTCCCAGGCATCTGCTGTAGCCTGTTGCTAGAGCCAGGACATGGAACTAGCTGGAGCACTGTGCTTGGTCTTGTATGCAAGCCCACGGGGCTGCCTGTGTGTGAAGTAGGGAAAGGGCACAATGTTGTCCTGCTTTGTTTACAGCAAGAGTTGGTGATTTCTTTGTGTGTTTTGTTTGAAAATTTCCCTGCTTTGTCTGGCCAGATAAGGAGAGCCCCAGGGCTGATGTTCCTTTTTGTCACTGTGTATGTGGTGCCTGAAGTGCCTGCACATGCAGCCTCCCTGTGCTCCTGCCCAAACTTTGGACAGGATACTTTCTGGACTGGGAATAGGAGCTCTCCACCCATGCTGGCACTGCTCGTGTGACAGAAATGCCTCTCTCCCACTGCTAGTGGAGCTGGCCCTATAGTGCCAGAGCAGGCTGGATGTGTTCCAAAGCAGGCTGGCAAGCCAGGCTCTGACTGGCTTCATCTCTTATGGCACACTGCTGGCTTGTGCCTCTTGTCTTGCACACTGGGGATGAGCTCCCAGGCAAAGAACAGGGAAGAGTGCACCTGGTGTTGTGTATTTGCCCATGGGAGCCCGTTTGGTTGGGAGAAGCACAAGCAGGGAGAGGCAGAGTAGTGGAGCTAGGGCAGCACTGCCTGAGACTGGCCACTATTCCTGACTGAGGAAAAGTGATGTGGAACAGGGGTGACACCAAACAGTTCCATTCAGTGGTATCTGCTGCAGGAAACATTTCTGACCTCTCAGGCCTGAAGGCCTTGCTGACAGGGACCAAACCTGCCATTGAAGGAAGGCAAATCCTATGCAAGTTTATGGTTAGTTTATCTGATGTGGAAGTTAAAGGCAACGTGACTTGGTTATGCACAGCCTCTCTTTGTCAACCACATGGATGACAATGATTGGGTTTGTTTTTTTTTTAAACCTGAAATAGTCATCAGCCTGCCTTCCTGGCTGTGTATATTCCAGTACAGGCTTTAATTACACAGGCACATAACAGCTCCTCAGCAACAGACCAAAGCCACGCTTCACCCTGCAGCCTGCACACCGCATACCTCACATGTGCCAGCTTGGTATCCCATATGTGCAGTTCCTCTCCCCCCACCTTGCCTTATTTGCAGAACAGAAAGTAGGTGGATTTAACACTGTAGTGAAATTAGAAATTAACATGTGCCATCCATTTTAGCAACTAAATTGTATATGAAGGATAATTCATATTTGCCTCATGCATTTATCTACATCCTGTAAAATCCATATTCTTTTCCCAGGCATACAGCTGACATCAGCATGGAAAACTCAAGTGTAGGCAGTGCAGCATTTTTCGTTTTTATTTGCCAGTGCAATTATCAGTTCTTGAAGGCTGTGGGTCAGCTGGCTGATTTGTGCTTAGTGAAACAATAAAGCCACCCACCAAATACTCTTCCCCAACTAATTGGGGAGGTGGTCAGTCTCTATGGGCCTCCCTGTTCTGCCAGTCCAATTTAATGTTGGTATTGCCATGGGAATTTCAACTCACTGCATGCGCAGTCTACACCATGCTAATTAAAGTTCCTTTCACTGATTGTCACAGCTGTCCATACTGATTAGACTTCCCATTCATTTAAGTAAGACAACAGTGATTATATCCACGCCAGAAACCACTCCTTTGAAGTGACAATCTGAATTCATCAGACTTTATCACACTGGTCTACGCTAGGACTTCAGCTGCTGAGAAACTGTTACTACAACATCCCTTCCCCCATGCCTAACCTTTAATTGCATTTAATGCAATCTATCATTTTCTGCCTCAAAATATCCCTCTGCACCCTGGCCCTCATGCTGTAGCTTTTCCTGAATCAGCACACTAATGGCTTTGAAGCAAGAAGAGTATCCAAGGAAATGGCCTTTACAAGGGCCACAAGCACAGCCCTCTCCAGCATCAAAACCAGTGGTGGGAAAGACCTCTTATATTGGATGGTCAAGCCCCTTGTAAGAGGGAGAATACCACATCATGAACTGGCCTGTATCTCTTGTAGTCTGCTTTTAATTTTCCCGAGGAAATGGAGCTGTTAAATATGCAGTTGGGAACTGCTCCTGGTTAAGGGTTGTACAAGTCTTGGTCTTGTTGCTGCTAGAGCCTGTTACAAATGTAGGGCTTTTTTTCTTTCACCAGTACTCATAAAAATATTCTTATCTCCATGTTGTCCGTTTTTCAGGCTAAAATGTCCAAAAATTTCAACGATCATTATTCTTTACGTTTGACATAAACCCTCCTTTTCTCATCTGAATGTCTTTCCTAAGTACATTGACATCAGGATAATCTGTCATGTTCTTCACTGATTGCAGCTCTAACCTGTGATCTCAGCTGTCACATTCCCAAAATACCTTCTCATATACAAATGGATTTCAGTAGCTAGAACCCCTTTCGTGTAGTGTAGCTGCCAACTCTTTCCAGAGCTCATCTCTTCTGCTCCTGCTTTAAGCAGGAACTCAAGAATGACAGAAACACAGAATAATCTTCTAAGGTGTAAACAACATGCCTTATTTATAATTTTAAATGCTGTAATTACTTTTTAAAATGAGATTGTTATTGCCAGTGTCATGGGCCTATTGAATAAACAGATTTTGCTTTTCCTGTGTGTGGTGGAAACCACTTACTCCCAGACTAGTTACTAGATGCTTTAAATATTTACCTGTGTCAAAAAGGCTCAGTCCAGGTTTCCATGAGTCTATTTCCATTGCTTTCACACATGAAAGAGAAAAAAAAACAACCTATTACTGATAATAGTGCAAATACTAGAGATCACAAAGTTCTGTCTCAATTTAGAAAGGTCAGTTCAGACAATAACAATATTAACAACTTAGGAGCTGAGGAAATCAGTAAACCTGGGAACTTTTATGTGCACATTTCAAGCCATAATTAGGAGCCTTATATCCCTGCCCTCAGAGCACTAACCTTTTTTAAGGTTTTAAATACACCTCTCTAGATCTGTTTTGGTCTTGTTCCTCTAAATTGCATTGATACTGAAGCACAGAAGCCAGTATTTTTTTTGTTTGTTTGTTTAGGTTGTTTTTCACTGAAAATCTGCAAGTACCTCTCATCTACGGATTTCTCTATCTCCTCATCCCATCCAAACACAAAGAAGTTGTCTAAAAATTGCTTGCCCTTTATTAGGCATGGATAACTTCATCAAAATTGCTTCCCTTATAAATAAATCCCAAAATGTCTTTGTTTTTGGAACCTGCTGAAAGATGTTCCCAAAAAGTGATGTTTTGCTCTGGGTTGCAGCCAGATGAATGCCCTTGCATCTGACTGGGAAAGGAAACAGTTCCTGGGAATCTCAGGAAGAAAAGATTTAACTCTATTGAAGACCCAATAAGCTGCACAGAGCTGGTGTGCCCTTGACTAGAGCCAGTGGGTGAACTACAATGTAGGCTTCAGCAAAGTTATGCATCAGCTTGCCAGTGTCCTCCAGCCTAGAGAGAGCACTGACCTTGTCCTTAGCTTTCCTTTCCCATGAGGAGCTACCAGCTTCTCTTTGGGAGGGAGACTTGTTGGATGAGACTGAACCCTGTCGTGTTTCATTGCTAGGGTGATTTCCCTCCTTATGCTGAGCACTATTTAAACACCCTATGATGGATCTAAAAACTGAGGGAAGCAAAGGGCTAAGTCAATCATGATGCAACAGAAGGTTTTTCGTGATTTTGGAAAGTAGGGTAAAGGAAAGGAAGGCCTGTGATGGGAAAAGAAACAAGAGGAAAACCAGGAGGAATATTCCTATATTCTGGCAGTGTTGTTTGCCAGTTTTTTACATTCTTCAGCAGAGTCCTGAGCAAACAGCAGCGACAGGAGCTAGGAGTGATGGTTGCAGAGCAGAGAGACCCTACCCACAGAGAAGAGCTGATGCTCATTTGTTATCAGAGTGGCCAACATGTCTCCTGAATGCTGTCACTGAGAAGAACAAATTCCAGTGAAACCATTTTTTGAGTAGATAATCTCAAAAGGTTTACCTCCTCCTCCCAGGCTGGAGGAGCACCCAGTGACTGTGAAAAAAAGAGATTCATATGAAGCTGCTTTTCATCCTGACCAGCTGAAAAGAAAACCAGACAAAAAGCAAATTACGAAGAAGACCCTGCACTTCTCAAATCTTCTGTACAAATATGCTGCTCTGTGAGTTGCAGTGGCAAACCTGTTTAAAGCAGTAGGAACTGTATGGCATGCGGAACCAGCTGAAGATCTGCATAAAGGTTTGCCCTCTTTTCTCTTCTTCATATGTAGTGATGTGAGCTGAAGGATCAGAGCAATGGAATGTGTCCATCTCACACGTCACAGGTTTGTTTCTGCTGCCACTTCATTGTCAGGGAGTATCCTCAGAAACCAAGCTTCTTTAACATCTCTGACTGTTTACAAAAGACAGGTAGATGCTTTTCAGAAAGATGCTGAAAAAGACTGGTTTTTATCAGAAGGAGCAATCCTGAGATTTTTCTAGATAACTATTAACAACTTCAGCTTAGATGTCCACCGGTACTCTAGTCTGTCCAAATCCCTGTGGGTAGGAGCTGTCTATTTCTTCTTCAACCAGTCTTCTCAGTTCACCCATTTAGAACTTTCTGTGGCAGTCTACTATCCTAATGAAGAAGATAAGTACCAAGAACACAAGATAAGTACCAAGAATTTGGAGTAGCTGGCTGCAAATATGCAAAATACACAGCTTTTTGAGTGACCTGTTTATCCAGGCAAAAGCTCTATTTCTTATATATTGTCCTAGACAATGAAGAAAGCTGTCCATGAAATGCATATCTGAAAATGAAATGACAATTTTTATAACTAGGGCTTTTTTTCCCTCATTTGAAGATGCCCATTTAAAAGAGGATTGATTTTTAAAATATTCCAAAACCGATCTCTTTAAAAAAAAGAAAGACACCACCACCAAAACTCTTCAGTACAATTGCCTTGAAAAACATTCTTGAAAACTCAAGAATAAGTGAGTATGGGATTTCAAGAGAGTTAATGTGCATTGCACAAGTAACTGCTGTGTTGGGGAAGGCGTTTTCCCAGCACACCTTTTATGGTTACCTGAACTGATGACAGGAAATTCCTCGACATGAAAGCCAAACCCTCAGAATTGTCTGCTGCTGCTTGCACACACTTGGTGGGATCGAGAAGAACAACCTGCCTTTCCAAGAAAGCAAGGACCTGTTCAAGAATTTTCCTTTGATTGTTAGAAAAATTTGCTGCTGGAAAGCAACACATCTGAGCTGCCACATTCTGGTCTGAAAAAAGGGTCAGGACTTACTGGGAATACAGCAACTATGTGTTTGTATTTCTTTTCCTTCTTGTTCTGTGATGAAGAAAGCAGAATGATTTATGATGGGAAATTTGTGCTTTGTAATCACTTAGGGTGACCTTAAGGTGCCTTCAGCAATTAGGTGGGCTCAAACACTGATTTAAATAAGACTCAGCAGTATTCTCCTGTTTTTCTGTATTTGGCTAGCCTGAGAATTAGCCACCTAAGGTCTGAGAAAGACAAATATAGATGGAAAACAGAAGGAAGAGAAGGAGACTGGAGTGAGGGGGAGTAGAAAAGTGAGAGAATGGAGTACATCTTAGGATGAGCACATTTTGAATATGCTGCAACTAGGTCAACTACAAAACAACTACAAAATTGTCATTTTGATCAGGAGATTTCTGGGTGAGATAACTTGGCTGGAATTATCTGTAAAGATAATAATATATCCTGCATAATGACATCCTCTAACCTCAGTGTGAGTGACTGCTTGGCTCTTTCCTGTGGCAACACTCCTCCTGTGATTCCCAGTTCTCACCAAAGCCTCAGGGCCCAGGGACACCTTCCTCCGCTGGAGTCTCCCTCCCCAGAGGGTTTGGCTGCCCATGCCAGAGGTCAGCACTAGTACAGGGCAGCACTTGCCTTGGCCAGGGCTGTGTGTGAGGAAGGGCTGTGGGAAGCATCCATGGGACAGCACAGAGGTGCACACCCTCACCTTTGCTCCTTGTACCTGTGCCTTGGCTTGTGCCTGTCTATCTTACCCCAGAGCTTGCCTTTCTTACCTGGTGCCCTGCCCCAGCTGGTCAGACCTGCCCCATTGCTGGGGACTTGCCTGGCAGCCTGGGCTGTTGGGTCATCTTGGGAACCACCACGGGACCTGCTCTGCTGCCCTTGTTGGGGCTTTGTGAGCTGCAGCCTCAGTGCAGCCCTGCATGCCTTGCTGCAACCCTGCACCCTACCCTGCGTGTTCCCAGACAGAATCTGTCTCTGAGAAACTCTGCTGTCCATCACAGGAGAGGGAGTGTTTGGTGTGTGTGCTGAGAACTCTGGAGCCCTGGGAAGTTGTTGAAGCCTTGCAAAGTGCCTGCTGGCTGGGCTGCTTGCTGGGGAAGGGTCAATGCACTTCCAGGAAGAGAGAACAATACAGGTGGTGTTTCTACCCTCAATATTAAAAGCAACCTCTACTTTCACTAGCAGCCTAGAGGTTTCTGGGAACCACAGGAACAGAAGATCTAGCTCTACTGAAGACCTGATAGGCTGCACAGAGCTGGTTGTTTCCTGTTTTGACTAACAAATAAGAAATTTGAAAACACTTTGTAGATGTCAATTCCCATGGCCTGAACCAAGTCACCAGAGACTGAGCTTTCCTTTGCCTTTCCCTTTCAGGGAGATGCTAGTTGGCATTCAGTGTATGAGTCTTCCTCCAGGATGTAGGAAAACAATGTGCAGTACACACTGGGCTAATTTATGGTTGCTAAAACTGTTAAAGAGAGTGGAAAACATGCTGCTAGCAGTCTTGCTCACCCAGGTGGACTGGAGAGCTGGCAGCCCTCTGGAAGGTGGCAACAGGCTCTTGGCGCTGAGCACCTGCGTGATTGGACAGAGAGGCAAGAGGTTAAACAGGTGCCAGTGGGCAAGGAGAGAGAAGCATCATCCCAAGGGATCCAGTTGCCCCAAATTGTCTTTCTGCACATTTTCAAACCACAAAGAAAAGGAAGATGGAAACTATGAATTAATTAAAAAAAAAAAAGAGTTTAAATGTTAGCAGGTGCTGCATGGTGCAGCTGTTAGCTGGTCCACTGGAACAACTGGTGGTGGGTCTTGGGATGCTGACCATGCTTAGGGCCTCTGAACTGGGTCAGGCCCTAGTCCTGCAAACTTGCACAGACACAATGCTCACCTCTCATTTTGCAACAGCAAATGTTATAAAATACCTCTATAAATTATTTTAGACTACTGTTTTGAGAACAATTCCATGTTTAATTAATCTTGTTTACTTTTTTCCTTAAAAGTTGCACTAGTGTCACACAATGGCCACTGTGATATCTTCTCTCACTGCATCCTGCTATGAACATGCTTAGGAGGGAAAAACTGTATGTTACTGTATGACTTGGTAGATGGCAGTGGTAAAAATATCTGCAAGGAGGAAATGGAGGAGGGCTGCAATGCCTTTACCTGTATTGTGTCGTAAAATATTCCTGTTACTTGTAGAGGTGGAAGTGCCCCGAATGCTTTGAAAATATTATAGTGGTTAGCACATGGAACTTAAACACAAGATTTTCTAGTATTTGAGCAGTAAAAATCTACTGGTTGTTATTAAATTAAAACATACCTGTATTCTGTCCTCTTCCTTGTGCGGCCTGAACCTGTCCTGAGTAGACATCAAAGTGGAAAAGTGTGATTTATTTACTGAACCATGTTTGGTTCAGTACTACTCCTACCTAGCTTTTTCACTGAATCTCACTTTGTAGCTGCCAGAATTAATGGTTCATATATGGAGTTGTCATTAATAGACCTTCTTAGATGTTAACTAGGTATTTTGAGCCTGCTTTAAAAGGATTGTATTGCTCTGTCTGTCATACAGATTAGCCTTGTTAATGTTCCCTTCAGTTATGGATATTACTTGTAAACGTCTCTTGTCTGCATTTAAAAGATCTGCAGTTACTTCTGTGGTTTGCTCTCCTTTGTGATTTTCTTTCTCTCACTCACACTGGTGGTCTGTGTTTATCTCTATTTCAGTACCATCCAATTGTCCTGGTTGTGTGAGAAAGGTTTTAACCCCAACCCCAAAACAACCCCCCAGACCAGATACTACCCTTTTTGCAGAGATTAAGTGGATATGAGCAAGCAGGTAGACTGTAAGTAATGAGATACTGGAAAAATAATGTGGGAGAATTAATGTATCTGACATGTCTTCTACACAAAAGGCTTTTTAAAAGGTGATTGGGTTATTAAATTCCCATTGTTCAAAAATACTAAAGGCTCAAAGCATTTGCAGATGAAAACCATGTCTTTAATCATGCCTTTCATTTCATTAATTATTCTTAAGAAGCCTGTTAACAAACTTATCCTTTAACAAGCCCTAATTCATTAGTTTTTCCAGAAAGATTAATTTGAAAGCCTGGTGAAATCAGTGGGAATGTTCTAGCTGATTCTGTGAACACTGGACAGGGGCCCAGGAGGTTAATTTATCAATAAGATGTCATCAATGAGACCATTTTGAATGGGTGTCTCAGAAAACAGGAATTGCTGCTCCTTGGGAACTTGACATTGCAAAATTAGGTGACAGTAAGTAGCTTGTGTTTGACCCAAACTTGAACCTTCCAGGCCACTACAAGGTCTTTGATGGGATTTCTAGGAGATGTCCTGAGAGACCTTGTAATCTCCAGATGCCAAAGAGATCCTGTTTATGGAAGTAATGGGCTCATCTGCCAAAACTGGCAAGGCTTTTAAAATCTAAGCTTGTAAAGCTCCAGATGGACCACAGCTATACCAGGCTGAGTATTCAGATTTTGGAGGGAAGGATCTGTGTGAGCAGCAGTCAGTGTTGTATGGGATTGTGCCGGGCAGGCTTTACACACAGGAGATCAGTATGTGCCAAAGTGGTGGTAGAAAATGAACTCTGAGTCTCAGAGCTGCCCTTGTTTCATGTTTGCCAAGACTGAGCCCCAATGTGTACCTAACACTCTTTACAAGGTCAGTAGAAACAGAGCACAAGAGGGTAAAAGAGAGATTGCCTCAGTATCCAAGTATTTTATGCCACTTTTAAATTTTAATGTAATGTTAGCAATGTGTATTTCTCTCTATGCACCTTTTGACTGTGCTGGGCTGTGGGGCTGCCTCCCTCTTGCTGTACCTCCCTAAGGCACATTACCCCCATCCCTGCAGTAAGCTGCTTTCTGACAGGCTTTTGTTGGCTGGGGCAAACATGGAGGAGGAAAAGTTGGAATTGCACTACCAGGTTGCAAGGCTTGTTCTTCCTTCAAATCTGAGATGCCAGGGAGGCTTTGGCATGGGAATATGTGTTCATTAGAATGGAGCTCTGTGAAAGGTGGAGGCTGAGCCAGGACTACAAGAAGTCTATAACAGACTGGGGATGGACAGTCACCGAAAAAATTCCAAGAACTGGGTCAAAAATTAAAGTAGTGGAACAGAGAAACCTTGGTTGGAAGGAAGTGCTGTGGTGAGCAGAGAGGCATGGAGGCAGGAGATGATGGGAACAGCAGTTTATGCGCAGTTCAGAGAGAATCTTGTAAAAAACAAGAGCTGATTTGAGAAGAAAAGAAGCTACTCTGCACAAAACATGTCTGGCCATTTGCAGCTTGGTCAGCACCCTTGACAGGCTTAAGTAGTCAGGGATAACTTGGGGAAAAAGGCAGCATCCAAAAATAAACAGCAGCTGTTCTCCTTGGTGTCAGGATGGAATGTTTGTCCAGTGCTTCCTGAAGGCATGAGCCCTACTGGTCTTCCTGCTGGAGAAGAGCTTTCAATGCCCTCTCTAACACTTACACTACCACTGGCTCATGTCCTTTCAACATTTTTCTGTTTACTGCCCTGTGAAGTCACAGCTGGGGATGAAATCTGTGTAGTGTACCATGGTAAGCAGTGCCCAGCTTCAAGTCCCTGTCTGAAAATAGACGCAACCATTGAACCCATCTGGGCACAGAGGGCAGGAAAGCACCTCACCTGAGGATACCCAGCAATCACTGCCTGATGCTTGGTTGCCAGCTCAGTGCTTCAATGTGGCACCAAGGATCATGACATGATTTATGATTGCAGTGTTCACAGAGGCACTGGATTTAGTCCCAATCCTCATCTAGGGTCCAAGCTGCTGTGCAAGAAAGGATTGATTGAGGAGCTGGGATGGGAGAGAACAAGTGAGCTTGAGTGTGCTGGGTGAACTGCTGTTGGACAGAGGCAGAAGCCCTGGGAGGGCAGGCAGGAACCAGCTATCCTAGGGCACACTAGTCACATTAGTGTGTTTTCATTTAGCAGTTTTGGCAGTTCTGGCACATCAAGTCTTTGAAGCAGGGATCTGGCAATGGAGAGCAGAGTCTCCATTATTTTTTATGTTCCTCTATCTTTGACAAACATAAGATAAAGGGGAAACAACAGCAAGAATGGCAGAAGTTTTGCCCCTGCTCTCCTGCTCTAACCTGCAAGTCCTGCTTTTCTTTTGCTCCTGTGAACTATTGCCAGTACCAGTGGCTGGAAATGGAAGTGGTGTGTTCATTCTGACTGTGCTCTGTTTCACAGCTATTTACTTTTGAGGTGTCTTTTGCAGGCAAATGACCAATGCACAGTGAGAGGTAGATTTGTGAGTCTCTGTGAGCCAGGATAGACAGGAGAACACTTGAGTCTGCTCAGTCAAGCCAGATGCTGGTTAAGACCAACAACCAGAAACTCTGGCCTGAATAATAGCAGTGGATCCTAAGGGCTCCTCAGACAGAGAAAACTGATAAACTGCCTTATGTATGGTCATAACATCAAAACTGTATTTGTAATTTCTGTATTTTTTTATTTATCCAGCTTTTCTCTTTCAGAATCAAGAAGGGGTCAGGGGAATTCAGGAAGCCAGATATCAGGTACTGACATGCTGGACATAATCCTAGAAATGAAGTCTGTGAAATCAGAAGTGGGTCTCTACCACTCCAGCTCACAAGAACCTGTTCTTAGTTCTGATCACTTTAATATTTTGGAAATTAATTTATGCTTAGAACTTCAGTAAAGAAAATTGTGAAGAAAGATGGATCCAAATTACAATTAAGTGACATCTAAAAGCATTGGAAAA
Organism: Rhabdornis inornatus; assembly: GCA_013397075.1. Taxonomy (NCBI): domain Eukaryota; kingdom Metazoa; phylum Chordata; class Aves; order Passeriformes; family Rhabdornithidae; genus Rhabdornis; species Rhabdornis inornatus. Next base: position 1,652,728 of record VWZS01005847.1, on the reverse strand, counting down.
TTCGAGAGGTTTTTGTTTTGGGGTCCTTGTTTGGTTGGTTTTTTTGTTTGGTTTTTTGTTTTGTTTTGTTTTGATTTGTTTGGGGTTTGTTTTCAAATTTTTGACCAAATTACTTGTCTTATTGAAGACAAATATAACCTTCCCACTGATTCCAGTGTTGCCAAAACTTTACTCTCAACACAGATCTCTTCCTGACTGGGGAACCTCAAACAGGGATTCCTAATTGCTAGTAATGACAGTAAAGGCCTTCTCTGTGCTCAGCCTGTGAGAATAGGAAATAGAAAAGAAAGCAAGAAGCAGAACAAGAGAAGTTAACAGGCACATCAGGTACTGAATGATGCAGATTTCCACAGGACTTAAACCCCTTTGAATCATATGGTCGCTTCTGTAAATCCTGCCATGCACATAAAACTACCTGCACATTTCACTTGATAAGATTAACCCCTCTAGCCCCTGCCTTTATTCTGCACTCACAACTGAATTTTACTTAATTATGCTTCTCTTCAAGACCTGAATTACCCAAAAGATACTTGCCCTGCCATTTCTTGGCTGTGAATTACTTGGCAGTGGGGATGACTGCAGTAATGTATGTGAGAGGAAAGCTGAGTTGAAAGCACTCAGAAATAGCTATGGAGCATGAAAGCTAATGATAGCCCAGCTCCCTTTTCACTCAAAAGCAATCATATCCCCATGCTCAGAGCCTTTCAACCAGTTGAAAATATTCTCCTTTTCTTGACTGCACAGCTGAGCAATTGCACGGTGTATGGAAAAACACCTCTATATACTTGTGTTGCAGGCTGTGGGCTGGATTGGGAGCCCTGGCTCGTGGATCAGCTCCTGGACCACGATGCAGAGCTCTGAGCAGCTGCCATTCTGCTGTCAGTAACAAGTGGCAAGCCAGGAATAACATCACATGTATGCCAGGCTCAGAACCACAGCCTGAGATTTTTGAGAGAAGAGTGCTTCAATGTATGTCAGCATTTCAGAGCTTTCAGCCCTAAGCTTAGATGGCTGTGCTGCCCCCTGTGTCGTGTATTTTGCAACTAAATCAAGCCTCCCTTTGTAAGAGTATGACAGAAGGAAGTAATGGGAAAACATGATTCAAACAGCAAAATCTTTGTCTCAAGTTCTGCAAAATCCAGCTTTTGTCAGAGCTGAAATGGGCAGATACTCGCTAGAAAGGCTTCCTCAGAATTATGGGTGATCAACATCTTTGACATTCAGGCCAAGCATCTGTTTTTCAGTTTAAATCCAGACTTGGATTCAGTCATTGAGTTTGCTGAGGCTTGAAAGGTTATTGAATCATTGCTGCCCTAAAATAAAACATGCTGCATGCCTTGTGGCATACTTACTTCACCATACTTACTTGCTGCTGCAGCTACCACAGATGCGTACGCTGGGTGGACACCGCTAGAACCTAAAAATGAGAGATTTTGATTTTCAGCTATTGAAGCAAAACCCCACAATGCTAATGAATAATAATAAATGAAGAAGGAAAAATTAAGGAAAATCAGGTGTGCAAAAAAAGTATGATAGTTCCTTCACAGTGTTTTAATCTTTGAAATTTAAAAGCTGTTAGAAAAAATATATTACAATTTTAATCTATTGAAAGTTATCACAAAATTAATTCTAAAATGAATCTTCACATATCTGTTGAACTCTCAGTCTAGACATGAGAATCAAAGAACTATTTATTGACTTCTATACCTGAAAATCATCACAGCATTTGGGGATGGAGAGCTTACTCTCACATGAATTGATCTGCTGGACTTACATATTTTTTTCCACTCCTAGTATTTCTACATTGAATTACTGAACTCATGATCCCCTAAATCATGGTATATCTAGCTGTATATCTTGTTCCTTAAATTTTAGGAAAGCTGTCAGTCCGGAGGAAAGTAATGCAAACGTCCATGCTACTGACCCATATCTCTGACCCTGTGCAGTCCAGGTCTAGTCTTGGCTGGAGCTGCTGTGGTTCTGGTTGCTGCAGATGTTGTGGTTGGCTGTGGCACTGTGGTGGAAGGATCTGTCGTTGTGGTGGTCGGTGTGGGGGTTGTGGTGGCCATTTGTGTGGCTGGGGTCGGCACTGGAGTTGTCTGATGCTCTTTGCGGACTGTGTCCCCTGTAGGAATATTGACATATCACTGTGGCTGGATGTGTGACAAGTATGGAAGCAGCAGCAGCAGCACTCAACGTTTAAGGCAACCCAGAAACTGGCATTCTCTTCAGGATGCCCCCAAGCATCCTCATATGTGGAGTCATTAGTGCCTTCATTGTGGATGTGTAGTGCAGGTGCCTGCGTGATGCTCTGCTCTCAGAGGGTTCTGACAACAGTCTGTTGCAGCTTTAATGTTCCCCCTACACTTTCCTGCTTTGGCCAGGAGCACTTATCAAACTGACAGATGTCTCAGACCTATGAAACGGTTCAACCAGCCAGTTGCAGATTCTGTTTTGGCATCATCTTTTCTCAGTGTAATTCAGCACTTAGAAGGTCCATATAAATGGAAATCAGCTGGCATCTGGTAGTAAAAATGGCCAATCTGAGTCATAGACAAAAAAAAATTGCAGCAGTGAAATGTTTTTGACAGAAAGACAACTTTCAGATAAAGATGATTTGGGGGAGTGGGTCAGAGCCAGAGCAGGGAGCATCAGGGCTTTGGCTGAGGGGAGTGGGGGAGAGCACCACCTGGGAGGTGCCAACCTCATCTAAGTTTGACTCATCTCACAGTTGCTACTACTTTTAAAATGTATCATCTGTTGTGAGAACAGTGACAATTCTAGTTGCAAAATATATATTCTAAACATCCTTATAGAAAATCGTCAACATGCTTAGGTTCTTCCAAGTAATTTTCTCAAAAAAGGTTCTTCACTGTTATCTTTTCCATCTAGCTACGAAAAACTGCCCTAAAATATATTTATTCCATGTTAACCTCGGTCTTGTTCCTCTCCTGCCTGCCGATAGCCCTGGGGATGGCCTGACACACTGTCTACATTGAAAGGGAATGGGGCACACTCTATTCACTGCTGTGCAACACAAGCTTGTATTTTATTGCTATTTCTGGATGTTCTCCTTTTGGAAGGCATCGTTGGGAAACTGTCTGGTGGATTAATTATCACCTAATGCTAGGCAGTGAAAAACTTAGATCTCAGTCAGTTTTAATGGAATAATGCTGAAAGAGGGCTCAGAAGAAAAACAAAACAGCTCAGCTGAAAAAAATCAGCATGAATGGCTCTTTTTGGGCTGAACAGTACACTGCTCCATGAAACTGTGCTAAAAGAAAGAAAACAGAGGGCACAGTGAGTCTTCCCTGTGATCCTGTGCTGCTGAAGTAGGGAACAGGCACACTGGCCAGCTTTATACCCCAGTCTGTGAGGAGCAAGGAAGCTGGAAGCTACAGTATTAGCAGAAAACCTGAGGAAGCAGCATAGTAAGAGCAGAGAAAAGCTGTTGCCTTGGTGCATGTTGGCTGGGTTTCTTGTGAATCCTTTAACACAAGGGGAGGGCTCTTGAGGGGTAGCTGTTCCCAGTGCTCCTATGGGCAGGGTACCCATCTCTTTCACAGTATCTTCAAAGGGTTTGCAGGGCACGTGCCCTGCATAGGAAATTGCCAAGAACCATGATGCAAGATTTTCAAGTTCACAAAGCCTGAATTCTTCCAGAGCACAAACAGAAATTAAACTCTGTGGGTGCCCTCTTCCCTGAAATAGCAGAAGTCCTTCAAGCATCATCGCAGTTTGGTTTGGTGGGAAAGGGGCTGTGGAGAGGGGGTTGGATGGGGGAGGTAAAGCTGTCTGTGTAACCAGTGTCAAAATGCTTCCTATAAGCTCCTGCAGGCAGATTAGGTGGGTTGGATACTGTAAAGAGCACCAAGATCCCCAACCCTTACCTTGGTCTGATGCTTTTCCTGATGTGTTAGTGGTGTCTGCATTCTTCGTACCTTTTAGGTCTTGCTCTGGTTTTTTAGGCTCTGAAGCAAAATTGAGCATATTAGAAAAGGCAGCTCTGTAAGAAAATAATTTCAAGTCTCCCATTTAGAGGTTATCAGTCCCCAAAGGAAGGCATCCTGGCACATGCCATTAGTTACGTCTGGCAGTCCTTTCAGAGCTTTATCATCTACTGAGAAAAAGCAATGACTAGGGAGTAGTCACTCCCTATCCTTCGTGCCAAACTTAGGCATTTTTACAGCCCAAAAGTCCTGCCAGTATCAATAGAATTTCTGAAGTGAGTGAGAAGTATGGGGCTTTGCCACCAATAAGCCAATACTCATAAGATTTAATGCATCATATTTTTTTCCTCTGAGTAGTAGCACCCTGAGAACCAGGGTCATGATGTGTATGTTGTTTGGGAAATAGTTGCTAGTGTGCAATCTTTCAGTCACTAAGTCGTGTTCAGATCTATTTCTTTCTTGCCTGACATTTTGAGATCACTATGGGGCCAAATCCTCAATGCCATGGGCTAGCTTAGAAGGAAAACGGAGATTTTTTTTGTTCTTTTTTTATTTCTAACACCCAGAGACATCAACATACTTGGAATACTTATTACAGTTTATTTACTGCTACATCACAAAATAATCTGATTCTGCTTTTTTAGCTTTTTTATCCGACTGGGTACTTGAGGATTTTCTTCTTCTCTTTCTTTGCTTTTCTTTTTCTTTTTTTTTTTTTTTTCACTCTCTAGGTCTTTTGGCAGCATTGAACTGTTTGAGAATTTACTGCAGTGTTAATGTTTTCCTAAAATTTTGTACTGTTTTTCCTAAACATCTTTTAATAGTTTTGAGCATCTGTGAAGAGTTACAATTTTGGGAAGGCTTTTCCTGCCTTGCCCAGCATTTAAGAAGCACTCTAACCACCAGGAGCATTCAAAGAAATGTCAGGCACTATGAATCTCTGGCATCTCTGGGGGGAGGACTAAAATTGCATCTCTGACAGCTGATCAGGTATGAAGCAGGATTTTTTATTAATCTGACAGCAGTGAGTGTAATACTCAAAGGTTGGCTTTTGCCTCCTGCAGATAATGGATTTGAGTATCAAAGTGAACAGTGTGGTCTCTGCAATTAAAATTAGAAGAAAAATGTAGCTTTTTAAAAATGTTAAAAAGTAAGTAGGAAATTCTCTTTCACAAGATGGCCCTGGCTGCATATTACAGAGATTTTTATCTTAGAGACAAGCTGTTTCTAACAGAAAACAGCTGAGATGACTGAGTTGAGGTGGCAGATCTAAGGAGGGCTGATAGGGCCAAGTAGGGTTTGAGGAAGATAGATTGTGACCATTGGAGCTCTTTGCTACCTGTGGGACAAAGCTGGGCAAAATCAGGCAGTGACACTGGGTTTGATGTAATAGTTGCTTGCTCCTCTGATAACCCTGGGCTTTCTCTGCATGAATGCACTGTCTTTGTTGTTAGGATCCTGGCATTTTCATTCACACTATTTGATTCAAGAACAAAGTGAAGATATGTGTCTTTGGTTCACTGCAGGAACAAGTTCCTGGTATTTTGTTTGTGTGACAGAACCCTGACTGATGATGTTCCCCGTTTCTACACTGATTCTTATATGATGTGGGTTTTGGCACGGGTGGAAGACCCCATTGCTTACAGCCTGCTGAGCTCAATCCTGACTGTGATTGTCTCTGGTCTGCTGTGAAATGTTTGGGCTGATATTTCAAGTGTGGCTACACTTGGAAATGATGAGCTGTGATTTAATGAACATTCCTCAGAAAAAGTCAAGATTCCTAAGGTATTGCCCTCCCTTCTAGCAGTGCATAATATTTGGGTCAAGTAATTTCTGCGTATGTGGTCAAGAAATATACAATTCTATACCTATTTGATTGTAAATGCAAAGGTATTACAAATTAAAGGCATGGAACTGAGTGACACATATTTGCTCTGAACAACTACAGCTTTGAGATTTAAATTTGCTTATGTTCAAGTGAAAAGATGAAGGGCAGTGAGACCAGTGGAGGGGCTGGAGCACAAGCCTTAGGAGGAGCAGTTGAGAGAACAGAGTTGTTCTAGCCTGGAAAAAAGCCCTCAAGGCTCATAGGGGACTTAACGTCTCTCTACAAGTACCTGAAAGGAGGTTGTAGAGTGAGGTGAGACTCAGTCAAGAGGAATTGGCCTTAGGTTGCTCCGAGGGAGGCTTAGACTGGATATTAGAAAGAATTTCTTAATGGAAAGTGTTGTCAAGCATTGGAGCAGGCTGTCCAGGGAAGTGATGGAGTCACAATCCCTGGAGATATTTGAAAGACGTGTAGATGTGGCACTTAAGGACATGGTCATGATGGACTTGGCAGTGCTGAGTTGTACTTGGTGACCTTTTCTGACCATAATTATTCTATGGTTCTGTGAGAAAAGAGCTCTGTGCTTTTCTTCTAAACAATAGTATACAGGAGAAGAGTAGGTCTCCAAGTAACCTCTCTGTGGTCTTGGATGAATGCACCCAATGCCAGGCGTTAGAGTTCATGGAGAAGTTACTTAACATTTCCTGTAGTATGGGACATTAACTGTCTTTTTATTTGCATCCCCAAGGAAGGATCTGAACCTTACACAGCTGTAACAGGGAGCAAAACCTAGTGTCATTTCAGTGACAGGAGTAATCCATGTGCTCTTGAATGTCAGCTACTCACCCGTGTGAAACTTGATCAAAGACCTGTTCAAACAACTGAATTATTTAAGCTGAGTTGAGTCTTACAGAGTAGGATGCTGACTAAAATGATTATACAGAGTAGCTCTTTATTGTAACATTCTTAGTTAAGCTGCTGTGCATTACCATCTCTGTCATTTGTATTATATTACTATTTAATATTATACTCTCAGCACTGACTATCCCAAGAGATAACATGAGTAACATTAGGAGAAAGTTACATGTATAACCTCAAATGCTAGCATCTAACCAGCACAACATCATATTCAGTAACAGATCTAAAGCAAGGGGGAAATTATTTGGAAACAGAAGTCTATGAAACATGGTATGCCCAAAAAATAGAAATTGTCTGAGATGATTTCCATATACTTAAGATAAAAAAATACCATGAGTGATCTGGATAACATACTAATGGATGCATGAACTTATGCCTCTGAGTAGTTGTAACTTTGTGTTACACAACTGAGAAGCTATGACAGATGGTTGTGAATGGATGTAAGGGAAAGTCAGTCACAAATACTTGCCTGATTTAACAGCTGTACTTTTTGAAGAAGAATATTCAAGAGTTGATGGATATGTCACACCTTTTCTTGGCTTGCCCTCTATAAAAGATTTATATTAGAAGGCATCACAAAATATTCTTAGTTTTCTTGATAAATTTCTCATCTAACATACGCATTCAGAATCAGATCCCTCTTCTTTACTGCCCAAGCCATTGTCATGAAGATTTCTTTCATCTGATGGCAGAATCTCAAAACCATACCACTAAAAATATTGATGCCTAAATACAGCATCATACAAAAAGAGTTAGAAAGCATGAAAACACAGTACTGGGGAGGATTTGAGAGGTCAGTTAGTTCATTCTTTTGCTCTCAAATGATATTAAGCACAAGGGGACCATTCCTGAAAGACATCTGTACAACTTTTAATTAAACCCACAGCTTCCCTAGGCAGCCTTCTCCAATGCCTGACTATGCAGTTGACTTGGAAAGCATGTTTGATGTGGGATTCATTTCATCACGCACACAGCATTCTTCTCTGACCTCACTTCAGCAAGATGCCATTTCTGGCAACAGTCTTTTGCAGTAATAACAGTGAGAGAAGGCTGTGCTTGTGTGTGGGAACATATGGTACCTATATTTAGATCTAAAATGAGAGTCCTGTCTTGAAACAATGAAGTATGTTTCCCTGTTAAGATTTAAACCACAAATCTTTTTAGTGCCAGAGCAGACACTATCTCTGCTTGTGCGTGTGGCCATGCAATTCCATCTCTTGGGATAGTTTTTATATTAATGTACGTCACTGAATGAAAAGTGCTGCAGAGAAGCCCAGCAGGGAAGACTGCTTTGGCCTCTAGGAGGATGGATGTAGGTCTTCCAGAGCCTGGTGACTGTCTCTATGAGATGCTGTGCTGTGTCATGTATCTGGACCACCTCTGGTGAGACCACCTGACCACCTCCTGCAGAACCTGAGTCATGATGATCTCTCCTCTCTTCCCTTGAGGGATTCTTTAAGGAGGTGCATATGGCACTGCAAGCGTGTCAGTTGTCATCCTGGGTGATTAATGCAGAGACCAGCAGCATGAACAGAATTAATTCCTACAGGCTGAGCCACTCCTGGCAGCGGGGGGCTGTTTCCCCCATAATGGTGATGCCTTAAGTTTTTGGCTTTTATATTTTTAGATCCTGTATTGAATTAGTGTGAAAATCTGAACTCCACATAGAGTATTAGTAAACTCCCTTCACATTTTTGTCAGGTAAAACAATCCTTCCAGGCTGAGAACCGAGGGCACCTTCTGCCTCAGGCCCTGAAAAAGATAAACAAAAGTGGATTTCGGGGGAAGCAAACCAGGGAAATACAACTTTATTACCTGTAGCTATAATTGGACAATTAACCTCTGATATGCAAATATACCAAACTTATATCTGTCTGAGAAACTGGGGACTGTCATCCCTCTTGGGTGTGACTTCTGCAAGGCTTTGGCACTGCCCAAGGTGTATCTCTTGAAGGTCTTTAGTAAATACCTACTTTATTCTTTGAACTCTGTCTGGGTTCTGTTCTAGGTAGCCACTCCGAGGCATTAATAGCACACGAAGGAAGGTACATGCTAGAGGAACTCCAATGAGCAGGGATGTCCATGGAGCTGGAGAGTCCCTGTCTTCTGTCGCTTTTCATGTCTCTATCTCCTTATTTGCTCCCCTCTGAAATTTCAGACATCATTACAAAACCATAAATAAATAAGTTAGAGTTACTAATGAGGTAATGATGTGAAAAGCTATTCCATTTCTCATTTACAGTGATATAAGCTGAGAGCAGCTCCACTAAAGTCAACACCAATCCACCAGAGACCAGAGCTGGTAAGTTAGCGTGCATGGATAAACTGGAAAGAGTTTCCTTCCTGCCTTCTGGGCTTCTCTCACAGAAGCTGGTTTAAGTGAAGGGCAGCAGGTTTTCATATCCATTTCCCCCTGAGCTAAAACTGGGATCAGGGCCAAGAAGGAGGAGAGATCTACTAATTTAGTAGCAAGACAGAAAAGTTATAGGTCTGCAGATGGTTTCTAAATATTTTCCTTTATCCCCAACAGAGAATGAGTTGTCAGTATGAGCAGCTGATACAGGGATGCAGCAATAGCATGATAATCTGATCTCAATTTGGAATATTTCTGTGCTAAACTGTAATCTAATGTAAACCTGAAACCTGCTGCTGTGAAAATATACTAGCTAGGGTGAGGAGGCTGGATTCTGGGATTTTTGATCAACAGCAATTTGCATCCCATAAATATGCCTTTTTCACTATTGGGAAAAAGTTACATCTAGGTTGGAGTTTGCTTAACATACTTAAAAATGTGTTTTCATGTGGGCTGAAAACATCAGCTTTGGCCATTGAAAGAAAAGCTCTGGCATGGTGGCTGCTATAGTGCAGTGGCTGCTCACCCTCTCACACTTATCTGTGACTAGCAAACCGAGAAGTTCAGGACTATTTTCTTAACCCACTAGCTGCAAAACTCCCACTAAACTGAATAGAGTCATTCAACGGAGTGCCAAGGCATTTCAGTGCTTGAAAGTGAATACCAAGGCGTTTGTATACCTCCTGGTGTGCTGGCTGCTTTAATCACAGAGGACAGACCTCCTTCTCCACTGCCCCTTATTCCCTGGGTCCCCCAAGGATTCCTCTTCTGTGCTCTTTTGTGTGGATGTTCATTCACAATTTAAACATCACAAACTCGGTGACAATATCCTAACTAGGAATAAGCTGTTGGCACATTTCCAGGGTACAGTATTGCACATAGGTGTGGTCTGGTGGAAGAGAATTTCTGGAGAGTAGGGGACTTGGTTATAAAGCTCTAAAACTGTCCTGAAATTAATGCCTTAGGTGACTTTATATTTTTATTGGGGAATGCTTTATGCAGCTCTGGCTTTTTATGGCTCATAATCATAAAAAATACATCCCCAACTCCTCTCTTTCTCCCAAGGAGATCTGTATGCATGTAGCCTTAGGCTGCTGAAATGATTAGCACAGCCTTCCTGGTTTTAGAATTCTAAATTTTTCTAAAATTCTAAATTTCTCACATTTTCAGTAGGTATAGTGAAAGTTTTCTTCCTGTTCATATATAAAATATGGTATGTATGTTATATGATATATTAGATTTACATTTGAGCTAATTAATAAGTTAAGAGTTCTACTATCATGAGTGAGAGCACTCAGTGTGCATAGAATTAAGTGCACAGGGGACAAATCTCATTATGCCTACACATACCCAGGTTCTCATCATCTCCTTTGATAAGTGCTTGTAACTTTCTCTTGTATCTTCTTTTATAGTGTCTCATTAATTAAGAACAAAGACTTATTATCATAAATAAAAAATTCCTGCAGTTTCATGGAAGAATTTCTACAGTTTTATGGGGTGACAATGGAGCAGCTGCTGAGGCTTAAAAAAAAAAAAATCCTGTTTCCCACTTATGTACCAGAATTACAATGTGCTGTTTGTTGGAGAAAAAAACTGCAACAAGTACAAGTAGCAATTCAGCTATTCCAGGAAATTCCTACTCATCCAAAATAAATCCTTCTCATAATATGGTATACTCATGGCAGACTACTGTCAAAAAGCACATCCAAATACATGAATGCAAAATTAAGATGACAGTTTGTTTTGGTCAGTTTCTGAGACTTCCTTTGCTGTCTCCAGATTTTCACATGAAAATAACATTATTTTTAGCAGCTGTTCAGTTGCTTGAGCTGTTGATTTTTTTCAGGAATGCTGTAGTTAACTAACAACAATTGGTTGTACCTATCTTAAACCTCCGAAAGTGCAGACCAGAAAGAACTGGCCCAATGTATCAAGAAGTTAGATTTAGAATTTTTATGTAAAGCAATGTAAAGCAAACCCTCTTTCACACAGGTAGAGTGAGTGCAAGTAGGTTTAGGATAATCTGAAGCTGGTGTAAAGCGGGTCTAATTCACAAAAAAAGTTAAAAATCTGTGAATTTAATTGGTAAATGCAAATGAGTTCCTATATATACTATGGGGAGGAAAAAGGAATCAGCATTAAATTAACATGGACTTACCTGCACTGATTAGATATCAAAACTATTTGACTAACAGGTGGAGAGAGTTCCTGACATACTTAGGATGCACCAGCCAAATCGCTTAATATAGGATTTGCATACATACAATAGGGCTACATGGGGTTTGACATTAGTCTGAAATCACTTCAGGAGATACAAATTCAGGTGCAGGGTGAGGATGTTTCAAATGGCCAAAAGGCCTTTCAGTTCCCTCAGCAGCACTGCTTACCAGGATGGAGAGCAGTAGATTTTATGCATCAATAGCTGGAGTTAAGGTGCCTTCCAAGGCTGGGTCCAGAGCAGGATCCCCTCCTGCAGTGAGGTGAGGTCAGACCTGCGCTGGGCTGAGCCCAGCACACCGCTGGCAGGGTGCGTGTCTCTTTGCATGGGAAGCCCAGAAGAAGAAGTGTCTCAAATGCCCAAATTCCTGCCAGAGCTCAGTGGGGTGAGCCTGTGCTGATTAACCAGGTGTGTAAAACAAGAGGCTGCTTCCCCCTGGGCCCATTGCTGCTCGGCAGTCAGTGGTGGGGAGTGGCCCAGGCTGGAATCATACCTGACACGAGGAAGGATTCCCTCCAGCGCGGCAGTGACAGGGACCGGACACCATTGGAGAAGCTCCCGCGGTAACCAGAGTGCCCGGCGACTTTCTGGACAAGAATCTTCCCACCTGTGTTGTCAATTATACCACTGCAAGGAGGAAACATAGTGTCTGGGGGTAGAAATTCCACAAAAACCTTGAAAGCTCTTCTACAATGCAAGAGGTATGAAGTGATTCCTTTTACCTTTAAAGCAGGGCTGGTGGTGGGGCTGTGATGTTACTACTAAGCCTGCTGCTAAGAAATATTTGTGCTCCTTCCACACAGAGAAGAGCAGTTTGTTGTGAAGTGCTGTCAGGATCTGTTTGCTCTTCCCACTGATCTACTGGTCCTCTGTTTAAGCTTGACCTAGTTGCACACAAGAAAAAGCTACTGCCTTCGTTAAAATTCCTGCAAGCTTGATTGAATGACTGAAGATGCAGGCAGAGGTTCTCAGAGGAGTTTTCAGGGACTGAATGTATTTTCTTTGAGTTTTCATGCTAAAACCCAAGCATATTTCTGACCTCAGCCTGTAGTAAACACAGTATTGCTGGAAGTTGTAGGAAACCTGGCAGACTCCAGGAGTGATGCCCATCAAATTGTGTTTAACACATGCTGTAACATGCACCTCAAGGCAAACAGAAAACCTTGTGTGTATGCAGCCTGCTCGGGCATCACTAGGATAGCAGGTCAATCATGAAGCAGCTGCAGCTGTAGGGCAATTATAGGGCTGGCAGTAATGACCAGGCAGCCAAATAAGTACTGGGCAGCAAACAGGGTTGAAGAGTATGTTATGGATGTATTTTGCTCTGGTAATTGTGAGAAGCTGCTGTTAAAATAAATGTATGGAGAAGAAATTCACTGTCTGTGGAACTGCAACGTGTAAGCTAACAAAGCAGAAACCAGCTGGCAAATGAGAAAAATGGAAATCTTCACTGTAACCATACAGCCAGCCAGGCTGCAGGCAGACTGCAGTTGCCACCAGTATTTTTTAACTTCCCTTTGGGACTAATTCTGCATGCCGAGACAATTTCCATTTCGCACTGGAGTCGGAGGGGGGAAGTTGCCGCTGGAAAGCCATCACCTACCTGGCAGTCATCTCCCCAGCGAGGGCTGAGCAGCAGCCAGGAGGTGGCAGCCCTGTGCCCGCACAGCCCAAGCACTGAGCGGTGCAGAGCAAAGGGCTGAGCTCCCCAAGCCTTAACTATCCCACTTCACCCCACATCCCAGGTATTTCACAGAACCGGCAGCACAGCAGTAGCTCAAATAACTCCAAACTAAGCTGAGTTGTCAATCAGGCTTTTTAACTTCTTGCTGCATTTTTTGCTGGATACATCCTGCCTCTGCATCCCGCCTCCAAATGCAGTGTGTTTTGATCATGCAGTTATTCTCCATTAGAATTTTATGCACATTTTTACATGGCTAATAGAACTCTGAAAAACTTTAGCTACAAAATTTATGTTACTCATTTGCTTGTGCAGCATCTTTTTATGTGGCAGGAAAGCACATTACTCAGTCTTTGATGTCAAGGACAGTTAAATTCAAACCCAGAGAACCAAACCAATCAAGAAGCATGAGAGCTATATGTATTCATCACTGGTGATATGCCTATTTTTTCTGAAGATTTATTAGTAGTAGCAGCTCCATCTCTATCTTCCACTTGAATGATAATAGTACAATAGTAATTTGTTATGCATGAATGAGAGATCTGGAAATCTCAAGACGCTTCTCCAAAGGTTGAGAAACTTCTTCAAACACAACTAATTTCTATAGGAATACAGGATTGGCAGCACTTTGTAAGAATGGATCCATTCCATCACACATGGGCTTTTCCTCAGGTTTTCTACAGCAGCCTGCAATCAAACGTGCAAGGAAAGTGGGAACTGTAAAGAATTTGGGAAGTCGGAAGCTCCCTGCACTGAAATGTTTTGTCTGAGTGCCTCACTCATTTCAACTCACTCACCTGTGAATTGCAGCATTGCAGACACTGGAAAAAGAAGCATAAATGTCTGTGCCATAAACACGGTATTTTACATCTTGACATCCAGGAGGGCATTTTGCAATGAATTCTGGATTGATTATCTTCCCCGCCTTGACATCACAATCAATCTGGGGTACGTCTGTGAGTGAAAAATCTTGGTAAAGTCAGATTGAACACTTTCATGGCTGAGTGATCTTGTCATGAGACAGTGAGTAACTGAGTGACAGGGACACCCCCTCCTAAGCCTTCATATCAATGGGTTTGGGATACAAGACATCTGTGTCTTCTGCATCTACAACATAACACATAAAAACCCCCTTACCAAGGGATGTGGCAGTAACTAAGGATGGAATAAGGAAGCCTGCGGGTATTTCTGACCTTCAGTGTTTGCTTCTCTGAAGGAAATATCTGTTATGACACTTAGCTGGAGAGAGAAAGAAGTGTAGTCACCCAGCCTGTGGTTAACACGTGGGAAGGAGCGGGTGGGGATGCTTCCCAAGCCTCCAGCTGTGCTCATGTAGCTCTGTGCCATCTATAATGTCAGGCTGAAGTCACAGCCCATTATCTTGCCCTTAATTTTTAAAACTTTTTGCTGGGTACAATTTACTTTAAGCAAGAGATTTAAGTGTGCGTTTACAAGCTCTCAGCAGGCTTGTTTGTCAGCTACATGAGCAAAATAATCTGTGGGCAGAAATGCTCCTGCAGCAGGATAGCTGAAAGTTAAACATCTTTGTGCACAGAGATGCACCACTTGTCTCACGCTAATCAGCTACATATGCTTTGTGTTACAGCTGGTCCATTTCACTTATGTCTCTCTCTCTGTTAAAATCTTAGTGCTTGCTTTGATCCTTGTGTGGTACCTAATGACCTATGAAGATACATTTTATTACTGAATTACAAAATTTTCCCTTTAGAAATGCTATGTGGCACAAACTTAGTGATTTGCTTTCAAAAAAAGAATCCTTTAGCTAACACATCATGCCATTGACCCTAGACAGTTGTGAAGAGTTACCAGAATATAATCTCACTTTGTACTTTTCTTATATATTGGGCATGTCTGCTGTAAAACAGTAAAAATTCTCCTGAGACCACTTACATAGCTTAGCCTTTTTTGTCTTCTTTGTGGCTTCCTTGGCTGTGTATGTACATGTAAGAAACACACCTAGAACAAATAAACATTGTATCAGGAAAAAGGTGGACTATCAACATCTGTCACCACAAGCTCCTCTGCATGAGATTTCTCAAATTTGCATCAACAGGTTGAAAACCTGAAATAGGAATATTCTCAGCCACATCTAGGCTTCTGCTGGGTGGTTAACTTTGCAGTAAAGATGGCATCTGCTGTGGGGAAGTTCTTTGAAGGGGATTACAGATCAGTTAATATCTATTCAGTTTCATCTATGGAACTCCCTATCTAAAGATGCCATGGAGTCCATGTGGTCCAGAAAACCACAAAATATTTCCACAAGCAGTGGGAACTCTTTGTAATTGGTGTGATAGGGATGTTAATGAAACAATGTGCTCTGTGCATAAAGCAACTGGGAAGTTTGGGAGCCAAAGACTCTTCTTAATAACGCTTTGGGAGGGTTAGTCTGTAATTTTGTGTTGTGACATTTCATTCACTAGTGGCAGCAGGTGTGGGATACTGGGCAGCATTACAGACTGTATGAGGTTCTAGGATGGCAAGTCCCAGCAAGGGCATTCATTTTCTGCAGTAAGCAGGATTATGATTTGAAAAGTGTAATAGTAAAAGAGACATACGCTGTTACATTAAAAGATACTTCTCAATATATGCATCTGGCTTACCATGTTATGTTTACTTGCTGAGTGATGACATACCAGATCTCTTTATTCTCTGTACTTCTTTTATAAGCACTGTATTGTGGGTAATTGATAACTGCATTAGAAATATCTTGACTTTCCTATTCACCTTTCCCTCCTCTGAGTTTTCAAAGGGAATTGAAACTCTCTGTGATGTGCTGGCTGATCTTTTTATCGTTTGTTAAACTAATCTTACCAGAATATGCAACAGAAGTAATTTCCTTCTTTTATGCTCTTCTCCTCCTAGACTACAAAGAGTTTGTAGACTTGATCACACCTAGAACTTTCTCAAAAGTTAAAGCAGTCTCACACTGTGTGAAATGATAATGCATAGGTGCAGTATTTGGGCCTTTTGTCACTGGTGCAGTTGTGTAAGCATGGCAAAATTGTAGTTAGATAAAAAAAAAGGAATGCATGAGTGGAAAATAAAGTGCAGTATCTCAACTACTTGGAATGTTACAGCATAATCTAATGTGGGGAAAGTAATCTGATATAATTTATGTAGAACTATATAGATTGCTGTGAATTTGAACTAAGAACAACTGTCCTGACAGACTTGAGGATAACAGCTAGAGGGAATACTGTCTGGGAATGTCACAACCAGAGTGTTCATGTAAGATGAATTGCAAGTTCTGGAGTTTCTACATGTTCCCAAAAAGTGAGATCCTGTCTGACTGCCAGGGGAAAGAAAATAAGACACATCTAAAAACCCTTTGGTACCTCTTGTTCATGGAAAGAACAAGAACAGGGAGAATTGAAACAGCTGATTTTTCTTTAGAGAGAATCTTTACATTACAGACCTGATATGGACTGCATATAACTGGTCATATACTTGGAGATCTCAGCAAATAATTAATATTTTTTTCAATGCCAAAGTCAAGAAGTTTGTGTAAAGCCGTTTCTGAAAAGCTGTGCCAAGGCTTACACCTGGCACTGAGAGCTTCATCAGCCATGGAGTCCAAAGGGAAGAGAATTAGTCAGTAGCCACTGGGCATCCAGGATGGGAGAGTACAAACCCATAAACTACTAATTGCACATCAACTGTACTTACCAAAGAAGGTTGCAATGACTGTGGCCTTCATGGTGAGTAAAAAGCAAAATCTGGATGAGTTGCTAAGGAGCACTGAAAAAGAAAAGAAGAGTACATCAGGCTGCATTTGGAGGTATTGCAGATGGCACTGGAATGGCGGGGGAAGAGGGACTGTGCACTCTCGTTTAACCTTTCACAGTCTTCACATGCTGCAGCCTCTTATTACACTTTTTAGAGCAACTGATATCCCCAGAGGAGATGGTGTTTGGGCTATCACACTCCCATGGATTAATTTTTTACTTTCTTCCAAAATTTGTCTTTTGCTCCAGGAAACCAAGATTTCATTCACATGCTTACTCAGAAGCCAGTGTCAGGAGAGGGCCAGAGGGGCATGGACATGCTCTGACATCTATTCAAATCTGTTCACTGCTCTTCTAAGAAATAATCACAGAATCATATTTTCTGCACATCAAAGCATACCAGGTAATCTCACATAGATATGGGGAACATAAACAAACCCATTTTCTCCTGAAAAATGTTGTGTAAAGTATTTTGCAATTGTTCCATCTTTTGTGAGCCAAATAACTGGCTTCTTTCATTTTCTGAGGATGTGTATGTGCGTAGATGTATGTGAGCACCTGAGATTAAGAGGATTCTGTCAGAACATCTGGAAAACAATTTTTCTCCATCTGCACACATGGTTCATGACCCCTGCCATCCCTGAAGCTCCTGGCCAGGCTACAAGAATTCAAACTTTTCAGAGATAACCCCTCTCAGCCCCTCCTGAGCATCACCTGCTGCTTTTGCTATTATTTCATGATTGTCGAGGGAATCCTGTGTTGGGCACCCATAGTTAATCATAGTCATTAAAGTACTACATAATGTTTGACAAATAGAGTAAAAAGTCTGAAAGGGAGAATATATCTGTCTGATTTACAGGGAGGATCTTGAGGATCAAAATAAACTTGGTCTTCAGAGAAACTTATTACATGCTTACAAGTGGAAAGATTTGTACTAAAAAAAAAAAGAAAAAGAGCTAGCTATCCAGGAAAAAAAATATGAATGCTAAATAAGAATGTTAAATCTGCATACAACCAGGGAAAGCAAGATATCTGCTTCCTGGAAAAATGGCAGATTTAATCTGATTTCACATACCAATTAATATACTCAGAAGCAGAGCTTTGGTCACCCCTGAAATAAGTTTAGAGAATAAGGCAGATACAGGAGAGAAAGAGAAAAAAAAAAAAAATCTGCATTCTGTCTTCATATATAATATTTCCATATTTTTACTTTAATTATTCTTCTTTTTCAAGCAAGCCACATGCTATGAGTGAGGATGACTACAATAGTATGCTAATCTAAACGATATAATTTATATATTCTATATATTT
>VWZS01005847.1:1495497-1634712 GCA_013397075.1 Rhabdornis inornatus | reverse complement strand
ATATTTTCTATATAATTTATAGCTCTTTTTACATAGAGCAGATCCACTTCTGATTTTTGCTTCTGTGCTACAGTTGGAGAACTTCAAACCCCAGGACATACTAACAGTGTCACTTCCTAATAGCAGAATGTTTTTCCTTGGTGATCTGCCTGAAAAATTTTCCTGCTAGGCTGCTCAAGCTGAAAGCAGCAGAGATTTCTCAGAAGTCACTGAAATCCAGGGGGTATGGAAAGTGGCTCAACATGGTCACTGTGTCTTTCTGAAAAAAGATGGGCAGCGCAGTGGAGGTGGCCCCAGGCTGTACAAGCCATATCAGCAAGATCAGTTAAGTGGTGATATTTTGCTCTCATGGTTAGTTTCTATTAAAAAGTTGCTCATCTTTTGGAATAAAAATCCATTTTAAGCATTTACTGCAGTTTATGTCCACTGTGAAGCTGTTAAAAGAAATAGCACCAAGATATAGAAGAGTGCTCAGAGAAATTTAGCTCAGATGCTTTTCTCTTCTCTTTTATATTTCAACCCATTAACAAATCAGAGGTATCAAATAATTGCTCCCCTTCAAGGAATTCTCACTTCAGGTCAATTGCAGTAAAAGAAGAGGCAGAATAAGAGTTGTAATTCATTTACAGAATTACCACGCACCATTAAAGATTGTACTGGCACTGGCTTAGACTTTGCAAAAGACATCTAAATATAAGCATTCACAAAATTTGCAGTGAATAAATTCAGCATTGGCATTTTTATATAAGTCAAAGAGATCTGTGTGAATTTTTCCTGACAGTATTTGGCTTGGTGCTGAGATGTTTTCATCACCAGTTTAATTAGAGTAGAAGAGGTCTGAGATGGTTAAGCATCCATGTAAAATCTGGCTTCATTGGTGGGCTGCTGTGTGTTGTGTGGAGAGAGTCCAAATCTGCCTACCTTTTCCTGTCTTACAAAACGTGTAACCACCTGTATAACCAGGGCTGCACAAGACTTCCCATTGCTTCCTGAAGGCCCTGCTGTCCCCAGGGCATGGCCAGCCACCCCAGCAGCCATCCCAGTCCTCCTGGGTGGCAGTACCCTAAGCTTGGCTGCAGTTGCATTCTCTACCTAGTTGGCTGGTGGGCATTGCTCTTCAAGGCAACAGAAAGTGGGCTTCTTTCCTAAATTATTATGAATTCACTGCAGAAAGAAGCCAATAAATCTAAAAGGATTTAAGACTTAAGGCCTGTCAGGGGTTCAGCAGAATTCAGCAGACCCCTTAGCCTGCAATAGCAGATGTTTATCAATAAGAAAGATATTGGAAGCATTTAGACAAGGCTGTTAGATTTACTTAACAGTTTTATTGTCACAGCTAAACAGAAAAGCATCTTATTGTGGATTCTGTATCTTTGGTGGTGCAGTTTATAGTGGTATCCTCATGGAAATAAATTATAATAGTAAAGAAACTTGGTTTTGCCGCTATATTAATTTCTGCGTTAGGCACTGGCATATCAGGAGAAATGCAGAGACATCCTGTGACACAGCTCTGGTGACAGTACTCCAGGGAGTGGTGCTGGCCTTCAGACCTTGGGCTGTCACATGGGGAAATGCACAGGAGGATTTACACTGCTGACTATTAAGTATCAGGCATAGAAGCTCTAGGCTTTCTGTTGTGGGAAATCTGTGTGCATTCATTGTATTGAATGCCTGGGTGTCACCTGATTTAAGCTGTGTGAGATCTCCTAAGCTGTGTGCTAGCATGGCATCTGCTTCTTCAGACTGGTAAAGGGAGCAACAGCCTGGAAAAAAGCAGTGGGTTTTTTTTGTTTCTCTGGGAAGGGAAAGCAGGGCTCCAATCCATGCTTACAACAGACTTTTTAGTCTGTGTAGATCCACTGAGACGTCAATCATTGGGGATGTTTGATCTGTAGATCAAGAATGTTACTTTGCTGTTAAATACAAAGCTGTACTTCCTTTGTTCCTTTACAAAGTGAATAGATCCCATTAAAGAAAACGAAAATTTTTCTACTTTGTATTAGTCTGGAGCATGAGTTTTGCTGAGATTTCTCCTAATCAGATTTCCATTAAGGAAGTATTTACAGTCCCAGTCAGAACTGGGAAGTAGTGACTACTCTCTATAACATCTACTAAACTGTATGCTGGATCTCTGTTTATCAGAGTGCATTTTCCCATCTGAATCTTTCAGACTGTCATAACAGAAGTTACCTTTATGCCAGAAAAGCTATTAAGTATATGCATTACAGAAACATGTGCTTCAATTCCTGCTCAGTACAAATGTAGTAAGAAGTATCTCCTTCGGTGTTTCCCAGTGCTGCTGATATTTTACCTTTTAAAAAATCAAAGTCCTATTTGAAAGAATGTTGATTACTTTTTCCTGACCACAAACACTTGAAAACTCTTGAATGTTAGTGAAGAGACAGAATTAACAAGCTATTCTTTCGGCGTATAAAGTAAGATTTTTATACTGACCTTTTATTAGCAACTTGACTTTTATAAAGATCTGAGAGAGCTGCTACATACTACAAGCAAACATGGTTTAAATGCACATAAACTGTCACTGTATGTGAAACTGTAACATTTTATGGAGGAAGTTCAGATTTTAAGTCCTTGATTTTTGGTGTCAGGCACTGCTGTCCATTCCACGTGCAAGCTGAAATTCTTTGC
The DNA here is from genome assembly GCA_013397075.1 of Rhabdornis inornatus. NCBI lineage: Eukaryota > Metazoa > Chordata > Aves > Passeriformes > Rhabdornithidae > Rhabdornis > Rhabdornis inornatus. The sequence continues at coordinate 1,632,063 of VWZS01005847.1, read as the reverse complement.
TAGTGCCATGTGCTTTACCTCTGCAGGAGTAAGCAGTTTATCTCCTGTAATCTCCTGTGCCACAGAAATTAATTTGTATACTCTCTTTGTACCACAATAGTGTGTGTCATTGTTTCCCTTTTCAAGGAGTTCTAATATCTCAGCAACACTGGCATCATAAAGAAAAACAGAAGTGGACTTTGTCTGAAAGCTATTTGAGCAAGTAGCACGGAGTTAGCAGCATGATCTCTAAGCACTGTGGGTTGAGTTAAATATGTGCCCTTTATGGGAAAATCAAGTGGGCTTGGTGTAGGTGTGAGTAAATGGATTTGGATAAACAAGAGCTGATCATTGTCTTCTAGAGGAAAACATTTTTGATTATTTTTGTTTTTTATTTTTTTAAAAAAATTATTTTATTTTTTATTATTTTTTAACCCTTTCTTTGTTTTGTGCTCATACTCTGTACCCATGGTGTTGCACCTTGCTTGGCAGTACAAGAACTGTTCATTTTGGAGCACATTAGGTAATATGACTAGCACTTGCCACACGTGATTTAGTTTCACCCCTTTTCTTGCCAGAGGGATGAAGTCACATACCCTCAGTGCGCTGCACTGCTCTGAAAATTTGTATATTAAAAAAAAAGTATGTAAGGGGCTGCTTTCTGAAAAACTTGAGGTACTGAGTTTTGCTGAGACAGAAAGGTTGAATTGATAGCTATAGTTCATTTTAGAGGCTTAGGCTGACCTGTAGGAATACCAGGCCAGGTCACAAAATGTAAGATCCAAGGTGCTATTTTGCATTGGAGCATAGACTTTACTCTTTGTGTGGTTTGAAACAGAATGTAAGCATCCAGGAATTTAAAAACATCATAGACTTCATCACCTACTGCTGTAAAAAAAGGTGAGTGCATGCTCACCCGTTTTCCTTCATATATGAAAGAACCCAAAAATGCTTCCTGGAAGCAAGGCTGAGCTTCAGAGCACTGTAGAACACTCTACTTAATTACCCATTGTCTCAGAAAGCTGACAAGGAAACCTAGGCTTCTGTGGCTGCAGGTTTTCCTTGTGGTGGAGGGGTTGTAAGAAGTATCTTGTGTCACACATTCAGCGGTTGTGTGTTTAGTAAAATGAACAAGGGCACCACTATTAAAGGAGTCTCTGGGCCTGGGGACAGCTTGAGCTTTTCCCTTGGAAAGTCTTTGCATTACCATCCTCCTTTACGTCCAAGCCACAGTAGCCACAGCCTATTTGCCAGATGCTTTCCATGGCCATGTGAGTCCCACACCCAGGCAGTGAGGGTCCCCCACTTCCAGGGCAGCCACTCCTTGCTGCAGCCCCATGGTTTGCACATTCAGATGGGGAAGAGGAGGCAGGGACATTCTGGCTCTCCTCTGCTCCCAAGCAAGAGGCAAGTCGGTCCCCTCCTCTCTTGCTTTCATTCTGACCCCGTGTTTGTCATTTGTGGTTGCACAGGGGTCCTTCTTTATCCCAGAAAATTGGGGTCTCCCAACCTTTTGTGCCCTGGAGTCTGATAATGGGGGACTTCTTCAGTGACGAGGAAAACATGGGTCCAAACTCTCTGAGGCCATGGGCAGTTATCCCTGATTAAGGGTTCTCACCACTTCCTTCTTATTGCAAGACTTTGATTGTTGTGGCTGCCACATAATGTTTTAAATGGTGCCTGCTCTGCTCTGTGAGGTTTCTGACCCACAAGAGGGCTGTGGGGACTGCTGGCAGCCAGTACCTCTTGCAGGGTACCTCTCAAGTCACTCTCAAGTCATTGAAGTAAGGTATGGGTGGATTAAGAGGTCTGAATTCTACCTAAATTGCACTTTGGGCATAGGACTAATTTTTTTCTGAGGTGATTGAACAAATGTTTATGTGTAGGTTGGCAAGAGGAATTTAGTTCAAAATAGCTCTCATTCAGGTAGGTGTGATGAAGAGATGATATACCCAGAAATTTAGAGACAAATAGAAACATGCAAGCAGCCCTGTACTACTCATTTTGTGTTCATGCAATGCCCTGAAATTAAAACGTAAGGTTGGAGTAACAGTGATGATGACTTCTCTACTTTCCACAGAGCTCTTGCAGAAGAAAGTAATTTATTTAAGACTACAGTGTGATTTAACTTGCCAGACCTTTCTCAGAGCTTAAATAAAACGGCAATGATTATACATTTTCATCTGTCTCAGCAAGAAAACCATCAATTATGTTGGTCTGACCTGCCCCTTCCAGCAAAGGAAGAGATACATTTAGAATATGTCACCCACCCACAGAGAAAATATAATTTAGACTATCTGGATGATGATTTCATTGGGGGCCATTACACTGTACTTTCCTGCTTTCTGCTAATGCATTATGAATTAATTTTTCATTTTGATGCACAGCTTGCCTCATTGGGAATTGTTCTTAGCTTAAACCTGTGAATCCCTGTCCATAAAACTTCCTCCCTCTATTCTCCTCCCCACCATGGTTTTTGTCTGCTCGTGTATCTTCCCCCCTCACTCTCAGGCAAACTTTTTCTACTTTTCTAATTTGACTACTACTTCTGCTTAACATCATTCAGACCCCAGCCAGGTGCCATTGATCTCTGGCACTCCCATTTTCCCAAGAAATAGAGGGCAGAGGAAAATACTTGCAATTCAGCAGTGCTGGAGGGCTGTGCTAGCTTTGTGGTGTGAGATTTGTGGCCACATTTCTTTCTTTTTTTATTTTATTTTTTTTTTTAGAAAGTGTGCCATTTGCTATTTCCATTAAATGGTTTAAACAAGTTTAAGTGACTTTAAAGTGCAATACATGGTTTCTCATATTGGATGCACAATAAAGAGCACTGAGTAACCGTGCTATTGTGCTGCCTGCAAACTAAGAATTAGTGTCGTGTGTCAGAATTCCCCTGGAGGTACATATTTAGTCTAAAAGCAAAGAATTTCTGTTAAAGGCACTGGAAAAACTGCACATAACCCTGGGGATGGTTTTGGAATTTCTGTAGCATGTTCAAACAAAACAACATTTTTTAGGTAGAAACTTAGATGCAAAATTTAGAGAAACTTTAGGGTATTTACTCTCTGCTTGAAGCTACACATAACCCTTTACTAAAAAAGTGAATTATATGTCTAGATCAAAAGCCAAACTCATCCTTAAGCATGCTAGTAAATTTATACAACAGCTCACAGAAAATTTTATTGATACAGTATCTCCTACAGTTTGTATTATTAGTGATGTCCCATGCCAAAGCCATGGACTGGTTGGATAAGGATTCAGAAAATATTTGTACTATAAAAAAAAAATCTGGTACTACCCTGGCATGTGGCACTTATTTGAAGTAAGGCAGAAAGTGGTAAAATTCATTTATGTCTAGTAATGACAACTTGATTAAGGAAACATCTTTTACAAAAGGTCTTCAGCAAATCAGGAAGCATTACTTCTATTTGGAAATGTTTTCTCCAAGCCTTCTCCGTTAAATATCTGATACCATTAGTTTAGAAAAAACTAACCTGTGCTGTAAGGGAGGTTGCTACCAAAGGCAAATCAGAAAACAACTCCAAACCACCTGAGTCATCTTCTACTGCTGCTCTGTTGGGACCTCCAAATCACTCGTCTCCTTGCAGGGTCAGCTGCTGAAGGCCAGGATGCCCAACCCCACATCCCGGGATGTTCTGCATGGCCACCTTCCCCAGCAGTGGTCATTGCTGCTTTGGCTCTGCTGCTGGCTGTTCCAGTTGTATCCCTCCCAGCTGGTGCTGGTCTGCAGCCCACCTACAACCCAAGAGGTGCTCTCAGGCTGAGGTCTCTCACCTGACGAGGCTGTTCTGGGGAACAGTTTGAAAACCTTGGACCTGTGAGTAGCCTTTCCATTTTTTAGTGACTGAAGAAGAATCTCAGGGCTCCAAGCTGCCTTTGGGAGGAAAGTGAGCTATGGATTAGAATGAGTGCCAGCACTATAAAAGAGGCTATTACTGGTAGTGCTGGTTTCCTGAAGACATGCTGTTGGTGGAGGTGCTGGTGAGAGACATGACATAGCAGGGCCAAGCTGTGCTGCCTTATGGCATGTGTGTTGGCAGCCCTTGGCAACTGGCAGGAGAGGTGTCTCTAACATATGGGTCATGTGGACAACATGAGGAACAGCTACGTTTCCAAAACTACATCCCCAGCATCTGAGTGCCCTGGAGGGGAAATGAAGAGCTAGAAAACATGGTAGCAGAGAAAGAGGCCATCAGAGACCAGTCTTGGATACTGTGACAGTGTAAGTGCAGACAGAAGTTGCTGAGAAATGTGTTTCAGAACCAGGCTAACACTGTTTTACTAATTTTGCAGATTAGAATATTTTAAAACCTGCTGGTTTTGCATAGAGATGAATCACATGATTCTGTTTCTGAGAAACCAAGATCAAAAAGGGAAACCGCAGGAAGCAGGAACTTGTAATTTGTGGTCTTTTGTTTTGAAAACAAACTAAGCTTGCAGTCCTCAGTATTGCATAATCTACTTCCATGCTCAGTAATTTGAACTTCGACTTTTGGAGATTACCATAAGAGCTTCTACTTCGAATCTAATTATTGCCTAACCTATGTATTTCTTTCTACATACAGATTTCACCAATAAGAATAGAAGATGTAGACAACAGAAGACTGACTTTCTGTCTCAAATTACCACATATTTTGAGATGCAGTTTGGTGGAAAGGCTTTCTCCAAAACAGGGTGCAAGTAGGCTTTTCTGACTTATGTTATGCCAGTATTTGCTCTTGTAACATTTGTACCAAGTTGTTCCATTGGAACTACTCCAAACTTCTCTAACCTCTCACCCCCCTCATCTGGACATTCGTCTCCTTCCCATGTCGCCTCATTTCCAAAGAGCCTCTTTCTTCCTGTGCTTCATGTCCTAAAACTTCTTCAACCAAGCCCAGAAGAACAAAATTCTCAAGTGTGGAAGATGCATTGCAAAAGAGGTGAGAAGGATGGGCTCCCACCAAGGCATGCAGGATGGACTTCCATCATCCTTAACTGGCTGGCAGCTGTGAAAATATCCCTGTAGTCAGGGAGTCCTTACCCATTTGTAGCTCTGACTCACTGAAGTTGTCCACAGCCAGAATACACAGCCCTGCTGCCAGCTTTCCTCTGTGTCTCAGCCCTGTTCTATGGGCTGAAGAGTAAACGATGTATTTGGGGGAAACAAAAAAGAATGGAGCCTTCTGAGTCCCTAAAGGAACCTGGCAGGGAGATCGAGAGGCACAGACATGGCCGTGTCCAAACTTCCCTGTAAATGAGGGATTTTTGAGAGGTAAAAATTTCCACAGTTTTGTGTACAAGCCTGAAGGTGTTGGAAATCTCCAGATCATCCTGGTGGGGACATTAAAGGGCTGCATGAAGCTACACAAGAACATTCAGAATTTTCCTGAAAATTTTGGCGCATGCGTAACTGCCACTTGGCAATTCTGTGCTTTTTTCATATGAAACAAGCTGCCAGCTGAAGGATTGTTGGCTGCTGTGTTACATGTGTTACATTTACAAAGATATTTTATAAGGTGATAGGCTGAGTAACAGTCTGCAAACGCAAGCTGAGTGTATTTTTTATATCTGCGTCTATGGGATGTTCTGTAGAATGAGGCACATTAAGGATAACTGACACAGATTGTGTTCTTAATGTGCCAATGACCTCTTAATGCACTCCAAAGTTCTGGAGATAAAGCAAAGATGAGATGGACTTTATGGGTGCTAGAGAGTCAGATCAGCCACTACAGCAAGACTGATGCTAAGAGCTGCTTAAACCTAGATAATTTGAATGAACCAGAGATGGTTATAAATACTCTTCTGAATGTGAATGTGTTTCCAGTTCAGGATATGTGATATAGATTTGGGTGTTCTGCTTTAAAAGGGAAGGAAATAGCTGCAGATGGTGTTATTTTGTTTGGGTTTTTTGTTGTGTTTTTTTTTTTTTTTTGTTTGTTTTTTTTTTTGTTTTGTTTTGTTTTGGTTTTTTAATTGAAATGAATTTTCATGAGAAATATTGATGTTTCCAAGGCGTTGGGAAATTTTCTTTCTGATCAACATTTTCTGGTTCTTTTTCCAGGTCTCAGCCACTGAAAAATGAGCCCAAAGAGGAAAGGCAGCCCAAGGCAACCCAGCCATGTCCTGCTGCAGAGGAGAACAGAGAAGATGGCAAGAGAGACGAGGGTGAGCTGGCTGCAGAAAGAGGGAGTGGGCTCTGTTCTCTGCTGGCAGGGCACCTGCAGAGGATGTGATAGCAGCTCTCACACACCACTAAATGTAGAGCTGCCCCAGAACAGAGCTAGGTGCAGAATGTTTGCAGAGCCCAGAGCACATACTTGGGTAGTTAGCCCATGAGTGCCACGCTGCCAGGACTGCCCAAACCTGGCACCTCCTGGTGTTTGCCAGGACCAGCTATACCCACACAATCTGCAATCACAGCTAGGCAGTACAAATACCCCATAGATGCCTTTGGAACCTACGAATTTCAGTAGATCCTGGCTTGTCTACGGGCCACAGAGCTGGAAGAAAAGTTCATCAGCAATACATGCTCCTGTTTTATCTGAACAAGTCCCTTCACATCCCTCTTTTTTTTTGCATCAGCTTGCTTTCCACGGGGCATTATCACGAGTCAGCACAAAGCAGTTTTACTCCAGCCCTGTGTGCTCACAGTGGTGCCTGCAGCCCCTTTGGGCTGGGGGCTTACAGAGTTCACAAGGGCGATGCAGGCTCTTGCAGGACAGACAGAGTTTAATTTACTAACAGAGATACAATCTAAACAGCTACAGATTTTCTGGGCATTTCTGCACCTTTCTGAATCTCTTGTGTGGCAGTGGGAAGCTGTGCTGCCTGTGCAGCATTTACCCAGGTTTTCCAAGAGGGAAATGTGCAGCAAATAAAGGGACTGGGATGCAAAAGAGTGGCAGCTGCTTTAGGACTGTTAGAGAGGCTCTTTTACAGACGAATGAACCGTCAATTTGTAGTAAGACATTGTTTTCTAAACATAGCATGAAAACTGTTATCTTGCCTGGCTGGTCATTAGAAGAGAGATAATTATAGTCTCTGTGCGACAGCCGGGCCCAGAACAGGGGCTGCATTGTCCCAGGTCCCAGCTGAGCTCTAGCACAGGCTCCCCAGGCAGCCCTGGGACAAGGGGGCTCCTTGTGCCCCGGCAAGTTCAAAAGAGGAATTCAAATGCTCTAAGTAGGTGTTAAGCACCTATTTCTCTCTCCGACTCTGGACTTAAAAATCTACTCCACAAGAGAAAGATGTGGAGGGCAGACCCGTGACTACAGTAGCTGCATCCTCCCTGGCTTTTTGTGCAATACATGCCATGATTATTATTTTTCTTTTGTTAAAAAAAAAAATCAAACCCCAAACCATCAGTTTTGCAGTTCTGTGTTTCTGTTTTTCAACACAGATTAATGGGATCTGTATGATGGACAGGTTTTCAGAAGGAAGGACAAATTATATGTTCAATGTCCACTTCCTGAGCCCTGAATGAGAAACCTGAAGCTCAGCTGATGCTGCTGCAGGCTGGAGGAGTCCTGGTGTGTACCCAGAGCTTCAGGGGGGGCAGAACATCCCTCCAGGACTGCCGGGAAATGCCAGACTTTTGTTTTTCCTTACCCATCCAGAAAAGACACTGGCACCCCAGCCAATTGCAATGGGCCAGCACACACCTCGCTGCTCTAGCCCTGCCCATGCCAGTCCCACTGTTCATGGGCAGCTCACGACTACGAGTGCCACAGCATCTTTTTTTCAAGAATGCAGTCATAGTCGCAGGTAGTAAACTGAGCTATCACTTTTTCTTGCTCATTTCTTCCAGGTGCCTTAAATTACTTACCTATCAACACTTAAACTGAAAGAGAGTAGGTTTAGATTAGATATTAGGAAGAAATTCTTCGCTGTGAGGGTGCTGAGGCACTGCCACAGCTTGTCCAGAGAAATTGTGGATGTCACATGAAGTGTTTTCTGACTAGAGCTTTATTTGTGGTTCAGAGGAGAAAGGGAAAAAGTTCAAAATTCTCCAGGCAGACCAGATACAGTCAAGTTTTTGATGCCTTTGTTACATAAACTTCAGGTTTATTTTTAGCGATGTTTTCTAAGAAGCAATGGCCAGAAATAATAGATAATTCTGAGGTTTCACATTAAGAAATTGGCCTGTTTTTCAGCTTCTGTGTTCACACTGTGGCTCAGGTAGTTCCCTTTTAGAAATACTCCAATTAATTTTGACAAAAAGGAGTGTAATTAATTTCCTACTACTTCTGTGAAAGTCAGTAACTGGGTAAAAAGGGAACACCTTGTTAATGCCTCCTCTAAAGGAAAGGCTTTTGTAGGATCTCATCCTTGTTAGACAAAATAGAATCCACGTGGATTATATTTCTTTCATTCCAAGTGTGAGGAAACCTGGTGTAGCTAGTAAAACTGCTTGGTTCAACTAGTCAGTGGTAAGTGCTGTAATTATATCACTAGGGAAAAAAGTGTCTTATGTTAAGTAAAGATAGGAACAATTAAAGACCAAGTTAAGAACATAACATTACTACTACAGGTGGAAACACAGTATTTGCAGTACATTCAAAGTTTCTTCTTAAAAATATACTTTTTATGTCCTGAATAACTAGAAGACAGGAAGTCCTTTTTGTCATCCCAGTGAGAACAACCCCAACAACTCAAGGGATTAAATAAAACATGCAAGCAAAATAAATCTGTTTAATATAAGATACTAACTTAGTATTTGAAAATTAATGTGTTTGCAATGGAGTTATTTGTGCTTGAGTTCTCTTCGCATCTCTGAAAGAGATCAGTCTTACAGCCATGGCTGTCATTCAAGTGATGAACTGAGTAAAGTCTAAAGAAGATGGTAACACAGAAAAACATAAGATTTTCTTTGAGTGTAGACAAATACAAAGTGTTTTTAACTTCAGGATGTATATAGGAAAACACAAGCTATAAACATATACAACTCCATGGCTTTTCTCAGTAAAATGTATTTTAAAAGACATCTACACAAAATTTTCTCTGTGTTTTCTTGTTTTGATGTTTTGTTTAAATTTTGGAGAGGTTAGAGAAAAAACAGTGTGCTCTAAGGAGGACTTGCCTCTGTAGTGTGTAATTTTGCTTTCTGCTCTGAATGTGGTGTAGTTCCCATAAACTCTAGGAACAGAATATTAACTAGAGCTGATATTTACCTTAGGGCATTTCGTTCATGTTTGTACTAGTTAGAGAGAAATCACATTTTGAAGAGACTTATCAGGACTCTAATCTCTCTGCAGAGAGCTGAGTGGCTGTGGCAGGCTTGACAATACTATTCATTTTTGGAGCCTCACCACCAAAACAAGCCCTCAGCACAAAAGGATGTATAGAGTCTAGGCTACTGTACTGTTCATACATCTGCATCTATCCATTACCAGGAGAGTTCACACCACAGAAACACATATCACTGGAATAATATCGTGTTCTATTCTGTGCCTTGGAGATTAGTGCTCCCCAGTGTCAGGTAGTGTTTATTGATAAAACAACACACACCTTCCTATTGATCAAAAAGACTTGGTGAAAAAGGCCTGAAACCAAAACAGTTTTAAACTGAGGAACAAGTTGCATTGTCTATCACAAACTGTTTGAACAGAAGGCTTGAATATATGTCTGTTGGTGTGTGGCTTGTATACACCATTCTTTATCACACAGTTAAGCCCTTGCTGTTCAGGCAGTAAGTACATGTGTCCACTTTAACAGTCGGGGCTTAATACTTTCATAAATACTTTATGAAGTATATATGAGTAAAGTACAGTTTCATTCTACATTTATGTCTTCATCTTCTTAGGTCTTTGATCCTAAGCACACAGCTGGAATGCTAAATAAAACATTATGTCCCTACAGTTTCTCAGCAGTGAAAATATTTAACTATTATCAACAGGCAAAAACCACAACTTCCCCTCTCCCCCCTAAATTAATATAGGAGAAAAACAACATCAGAATTACCTTGCTTGAGGTGTGAAACTTTTTATTCCTTTTCTCCACACTGTATGCAAATGGTTTTTTTTCCAATCTTTTCTGTACCCCAAACTCCAGCCAACATTATTCTAGAGAAGGAGAGGCAGGCAGCAGAGGGAGGCCTGGACACCTTTTTTCTTTCAGAGAGGAGCTAATCAAACATTCCCATCAAGCTCTGAGCTCTGTGAAAGGCACATTGCTCTCTCCCTCCCGCCCCTCCTCTGCTCCTCTCTCCCTCCCTGTCTCTCTCTGTCTTTCCCTCTCCCTCCCGCATACACAGACGTGCAGAGCTCCTTACACTGATTTAGCAGCCGAATTAGGCGGTCCTATTTTAAATATACGTTCCCTCCCACATATTTTTGGTAGGGATTTCTATGCTCCTTTTGCACTAGCCTGTCAGATTTGTCAAGATTTTTCTCTTTTGTGAAGTGAAGGTTTACTCAACTGATGTTGTGGCTCTTTTTTTTTCAGTCTCCCCGTGCATTTCAGCACTGTAATGAAATGACTAGAACTAGTAGCTGAGAGTAAACCACACAGCCTTTAAGATTTTAGCTACCAGATTAGTTAGATGCAGATCAGGTTTAAAGAGAAAAAATATCTTTTAAAGAGACAGACTGTGATGCCTTTATTTATGTGAATAGCATCGTATTCCCCCAGCAGTTTCCCTGAAGTCAGAGGATTAGTGACAGAATAACTCTGCGAGTCTGGGCACAGAGAAGTAGAAGTGTGGCATGAGGGTTCTTTCTGATGAAGTTGGATATGAGAATTTAATTAAATGCTCTCAAAGGCTAATAAACTGGTACTCATTAAGTGTGAGCTGGCCAAATGAAATATACAGAACATCTAATTTCTTTAAGTATCTATACACAGATCTCCTAAAATTCTTAGGTAACTTTAAGAAGAAAAATGTATTGAGATTATCAAGATCATAGCATTTACAAGATTATCACAGAAAGTGCTGGTATCATATTCCAGGATACTAGAATGTAAACTTATAATTTGCAATTCCATCTAGGTATTCAGAAGTGTATAGATAACATCCATGGATGAACATACACTGTTTTATCTAAGATCATTATGGATGAAATAAAAATCTAATATACAGGAGACTGACTTTGAAACACACATTAGAAAGACATATAATTCCTGATTTAATAATCCCCTAAATGTGTTTAGATCAAAGGGAAAGTGGTTCCCTGGTACTTGTAAATATCTACTCCAATACCTGCAGTAACTGTGTAACAGCTCAGTATATTAATAAACAGTACAATATCAAAAGTTTATCAACAAGCTCCAGCTGTGTTACTAAGATATAATGATCCATAATTCATTTGATTCTCTTAATACAGGAGCTCTGGTTGCCCTGGTAAGTCCATGCAAGGCAGGATGCAGTGGACTGGCAGAAAGCCTCTTCAGACAGCAAATCTGTTAACAGTTCTACCTAGAACATCTACTGAAAAAACCTGAAACAGCACCCCCCCACCCCCCGAAGTCTTATTAATTCAAGTTAACAGTTCCAGAATATCATCACCCTTTGATGAGGGCTTTGTGAGGTTTAATTATTCAGACAATGAGCGACAAAAGGACCAAGACCTTAGGACTACAAGTTTAGAGGTATACAGGTACTAGGGGATAAATATCTAAATGCTGGGGTTCTGTAGCTAAGTGGCTATGTGTAATTTCCCAGTGCTGGTGAAAGGCTGAAGTCCCCATGACAAATCCTTACCTGCAGAGGCTGATAGATATATTTAAAAATCTTTGGGCACAGACCTTCACTGGTCTTTAGCCACTTTCCATTCAAGCAGCTTATTTTTCAGAAATCTGTGGGGATCTATGTAGACGTTGATTTGCCTGTATTGCTTTACAGTCTCAGGTCAGTGAGTTACCAGAGAATCTTGATCTCAAACCAGTGCAAGTGAGAGGACTGAAGACTGAGCTTCTGACAAATCAAACCATGGCGGGCTGGCAAAGGCAGCTGCAGAGCACACGACAAGGACTGCATCAAACTGGCTGGACTGGTGTTGAGTGATGGAACTGAGAAGCCAGACACAGCAGATGATTGGGATAACTGGTACAGGCAAAAAGTCTTCCTGAGGTTCATCTTCTGGTACCCGTGTCAGCTCACTGAGGGTTGGAGCTGTTGGCATGTGGAACGTTGTCGACAAGGCGTCAAAACGAGAGCTACAGCGCCTACACCAAGGTCATGCTTCATTGTTGTTGCTGCAGGGTGGCAGTTTTACAAAAGAAACAGCTGATAGATCCACTTTTCATTTTCCATGGATGAATTATCTTATTTGTGGGTAAACTGTACCACAGGCAAAGAGCCAGTGTGGTCCTGGCAGGATTTCGCTCAAATGCAGCGGTGTGAGAACAGAGCTTTGTTGCTTCCAGAAACACAGCAATGGTGCAGCCTTGTCCACTCTGCACCCACCTTACTCTCCCAGCCTTGCTGGCTCCACTCCTGGCTCAGGGTCAAGAATGCTGCCAGCTGGGTGGCACATTTCTGCGTTGCTGCCTGTGAGCTAACCTGGCATCCTGCAAGTGAGCATCCCAGGAACTGTGAAGAAGAAACACTGAGTGGGCAGAAAAAGAAAACTATCTGGTTTGTTATTATTCAGGGTATTCAGCCTCTCATTATCATTTGTAATGGAGAACTGAAGAGTATCAAAACAAAACATTGAGGAGGGCGCTGACTGTCTCTTTTTATCACAACATTTCTGAGTGCCGTTGCCTGTGCTCTTTCCTGACAGAGGCAATTTCCAACCACCCAAGATCTGGCAACACAAAGAAACAAGAGGTAGGCCACATTGAATGGCTCTACTTTGGTGCTGGGATTTGCCACAGGGAAAGATTTGTTTGCAAAAGAGGTGGCTGTGCAGTCAGGAAGCCACTAATTTGAAGACAAAAGGTATTGAACACAATTGTCTAGGGGATGGACAAGTGCTCTGTATCTCTATGTGTTCATGTCTCCCACCATTGCTTCTAGTCTGGGGCCTCCACCTGAGTTTTCTGCTTAGTGGTATTTGTGGTAGTAGTTTTTAAAGTTCTACTGTCCTGTATTTTCATTTGCTTGTAAGTTAAAGCAGGATTTATCATGACCCATTGAAACAAAGCCTGAAAGTAAAAGAATGCAGACCTCTTATCTGTCCCCTGAAGCAGCCAGTGAAGAAGACCAGAGAGTCAAAGAGAGTTGAGAAGGTTCTTAAGTTCTTGAAGAAAATTTAGTGACCTACTTATGCATTACCTTCACCCTGGAAGATAAAACAGCAGAAAAAGAGATATGATGTATGTAAGCAGTGTTAGCACTGATAGAAGAGGTAATCTGGCCAAGACGCAGTAAGAAAGTTTGGTATTTTCAAACAGAGGTAGCAGCAACCTGGAAGACAAGACACTTGCTGATGGACCTTAGTCACAAATCTGCATTTTGAGAGCATATGTCATGCAGAATTTTCAAGGTTTGTTTAAAAAACATTGCTTTGGATAACAGCTGGGTGGTAGTAGCTGAAAATCTGACTTCACTGAAGGGAAGCTCAATGCACTTAATCTAATCCTTATTAACATCTGACTTCAACAACTTTTAACAAAGCATTTTTTAATAACATAATTAGTGGACATATATTTCAGTGAACAAAAAAATGTAGGATTCCTCATGCTTCCCTCTCTCTGCATGCAGTCATTCACAGGTAAATGAAATAGGGAAAAGCTCCTGTATTTTGAAACACAAATAAACTCTCATGTTCTGGGTTTGATGCTCACCAACTGGTATGGCCCCTGATCTGAGAAGAGGCTACTGTGAGGGACCATCAGAGAAAGTTGTTTTGCACTTTTTACACTTAATGTCCAAATTCAGTCCAAGTTCATTCCTGACTTGGTCCATTATCTTTTGATCATAGCTGGCCTTTCTGTAGTTACTCACATGAACAGGTCAAACTTGTTGAAAGAAGAAGAGAGAAAGAGAGTTTACAGAGTAGATGAAATTCTAAGTGAGAGCAGAGGATGGTGATTTCAAAGGCCATAAATTGCTTCCAAGAGGTCTGTGCAAAGGGTTGACAGGCATATAGATCCTGTGGAGCAGGTGTGTGCTGCAGCCCAACCTATTCTGTTCATCTCCCCAACACTCAGAGGAATTTCTGGCTCCACTGCTGTAGGCATAGGCAAAGAAAATACTCTTCAGGTGTGTTATAAATTAAGATATGCCTGCACAATTTTTAGAGAAATCTAAACTTTGTCTGGGAAATTTTTCCTGGGAGAGTTTCTCACATACCAGATCTTTGTCCCACTTGTGGGACCCAAGGGTGCACACCGCTCATCTGGCATGAGGCTGTGGTCACTCATCTAAAACCATGAAATCATTTGCTCTCCAGGTTAGGAGTAGGAAACATATAAGACCCAAGAGTGAACTAACTGGTTTGTGATCATTACACAGGAAGTGCTGAATGTATCTCCTCAGCTGATAACTGCAGGCTTGATAAGGCAGTCCTGACTCCTCACACAAGGACAGCAAACAGACAAATTAAATGATTAAACGATTTCTGCGAGACAACATGTAGCTATGTCACATCTAATCCCATCCAGGTGCTTAAACGGAAAGGAAAAAGTTTTCTGCTCTCAAGCAATTACCCTCAAGCCTTTTCAACCAAGTACTACCACAGGAATCAGAGAGCAGAATCTTGCAACACCCCAAGATGTCACGCACAGCCTGGCAGTGCTGGCTCTGTTCAAAGAGAGCATGGTTGCACATGTTAGAGTTAACTCCTAACAAGTGGCAATGGAGTTCAAATTCTGCAGTTTTTCCACATTTCTCAAACTCTGTGAAATAAAATCTTAACTTATGCAGTATTACACTTAAGCCAAATTCTTCTTAAAAACCAGTCATACCTGAAAAAACAAGCCAGAGAGAACAGAGTGGGAAGTTCAAAGTATAATTGTGATGGCAAGGCAGCTAGGGGGTTAACATTGTTTGGCTTTAGCTGCTTAAAGCACTTATATTGAAATGGGCCTGAGGTAAATAAAATAACCAATGTCCTGTAAGGCTTGTATAAAATACACTGATGTGTTTGTCTAGTTTTTGAGAAAGGTAGGGAGGCTGAATTATGTGTGCTGTAGCCCTTGCCAGCATCAGAAACATCTTTAAATAATTAGAGCAATTGGGTAGCCAGGGCTCTGTTTTTACTTTTTTTATGAATGAGGAGACCTCATGGGCCAAATGAATACATAATGTTGGCATGCTTGGTTAAATGGATGTATACCAAACTTACAGTGTGTAAATGTGAACCACTGTGTGTTTCTCAGAGACAGTGGCAAAGGCCATGTTTCCTGAGGCTGTAGAGAAGTTGGGCTCTGTCAGCTAGTCCCAAGTCCCCCATTCCTTTGTGCGCCTTTGAAAAAAAGTGACAAAAGATGACAAAATCAGCCCTTTTAGGTTTGCTGGGGCAATGTTCAAGAGAGAGCTGATAAACCCCTTACCCTGAGTCTTCTGCAGCACATACTAGGGGAATGGGGCGCTGGGAGCCTGCTATCCCTATTCCAACTGGGCAGGCTCACAGGCTCCAAGGATGAAGGGAAAGAGATCCTTTTTCTGTGATTGATACGTGAAGAGCTTGAGTCTTTCCAGTTGAACAGTGACCATTTTAAGTGCCATGGATTTTAATTGTTGGGGCATTTTTAAAGCTCTGGGTGGTCACTTTTGGAAACTTTTGACCTTGACAGCCTCTACAGTTATCAAAAGATGTAAGGAAAAGTGAACTTGGGCTTGGAAGGAGACTCTAATAAGGCATTTGAGCAAACTGGAAGTTACTACTCTGTTCAATTTTTGTACATTCTGAGAGCATTTTAACACGTACTGCATTAACTGTGGACATGCAGACAATACTAGTTAGGACCAACAAGTCTGGTGCATTTGCTTATAGTTCTTGGACTGCAGCAGAAAGAAGCAATGCTCAGATATTGCATTCCTTTAATTATTTCAAGATATATTTCTATAGGAAAAAAGAAAACAGGTGGACGATGCACTTGCACTTGAAGTACAACACAGAGCTACCATGAGCATCAAGAAATCTTCATTATTTTTGCCAGGCAGTTGAATCTACCCATCCCTCTTATGCCCCCTATTCCCAATGCCTGAATTAGAACAGAGGCTGCCACAAATGCTATGTTGAAACATAAATAACATGAACAGTAAATGCAGGGGCTGGAAAAGCCTCCATCACATTTGGGATCAGGAGATGCCAAGGGTGGTACTGAAGAAGAGTTTGCCTAGATTGTGTCTGCAGACCTTCGGATTTGAAGAGGTCTAACCAGCTTTAAAAGCTGTGACATTACGGAGGTGGACTGTGATGTTTGTATCTCTCCAGTCTGTTTTCAGAAACCAAGATGCTGCCACAAGAGAAACCAATTTTAGGTACCATTTTTTGAGCAGAACTTGCAGTTATTGCAGACAGAAGTGTATTGTGACTGATCAGAACTGGGTCTGTAAGAAGTGCAGCATATAGATTTTGTTTATCTAGAATCCAGTGTAGGTAGGGATTGAGTCTTTCCAAGTTAAGTGGGATATATTTCACTGCTCTACTATCTCATATAAAACCTGATTCATCACCATAAAACTTCTTTTATGAAGAGTAAAATCATCTGTTCAGGAGAGTGCTCTTTGTTAATCAAAAGTCTCAGCAGTGATGGATTCAGTGTTGAAATTTGCAGCTGAGGACCAGAGCCCTCAGAAAATACAAATGACTTTTTCAGCATGGTTTCCCTGTCTGCCCACTTCCAGTGCAAGTCACTATCGTTGCCTCTGTTAATTCTGTTTGCCAAGAACACCAGGTCTCGCTCTGGATCCCAGTGCCCCTTACCTTGGCAGTAAAACTCAACTATTTACAGCAAATCAGGCCTGGAAAATGTACACCCAGTAACAGTCTTCCATCTGTTTTCCTGACTATTTTTCTGATGTGTTTTCTGTTTATGCCCTCTAGGGCATCAGGTGTCAGAGCAAATAGGTGATGCCAGTAAAAGCCACTTTGCAGTAGAGAGCTCGTGGCTGCCTCCCAGCAAATGAATGCATCCCCTCTGTGGTGCCCTTATCCTTGTCTCCTCCAGCTTTGGCTCTCAGCACTGAAGACTGTTCAAAATGCAGGTTGTTTCTGGAGGCAACATGCAGAAATTAGAGTGCTGCCCTGGCAAGCAGAAGTGTCCAAACATGCAGCAGGGCCAGAACTGCCAGTGTGTTTAGTGGGTGGATTAATGTATTTTCTTTACTGGTATTTGCCAGAGCTCAGGAAAAGCCCTTCTGCACATGACCCTGTGCACAAGTTTGCCATGTAAGGCTTAACACTGTTCTCTCCCAGTTGGTGGTGGCTTGGCCCTCCTCTAGGGCCTCCTTGCCTCCTGTTCTTGTAGAGACCTTTGCCCCTAGGGAGGAAAAATTTCTACGAGGGATGTAACTGGTGGAAGAGGAAATGGGGTTGCTTGGCCTTGTGCTGGTGTGGTAATGAGGGATCTCAGTACGGAGTGGGAATACACGGGTTCCCTTAACTCCTGGGTGATGTTGCACCCATATAAATATCTTTTTGTGTGGATCCAGGTCCCAGCAACACCATCATTGGAAGATGGTATGCATTGTGGAGGTAGAATGTCCTGTATTTCAGCACAGTGGAACTGAATTGGGAAGGAAAGGAGTGAGACTGTAGGGTCCTGGTGCTGGGGGCTGGCAGAGTGGGGGAAATAGGAGGGGAAAGCTGGGATTCTACTGGAGGGATGGGGCAGGAAGAAGGTGCTGGGGGTGCACCTGGGGACATATGATCTAGGTAAAAGGAAGATATAGAGTGATGCAAGGGCCTCCTGAGCATGCAGACCCCAGTGGACTGGCAGAAATGCCAGCACTTTTCCTTTTTGTCACTCCTGTCCTGTCCCTATGTCCTTTCACTTCCAGCAGGATGTGAGAAAGTGCTTCTTGTGTTTCTTTAACTGGCCACCACCAAGGTGTTCATTGCTGTGAACAATACTGTGACAGTACTGAAGCTCCAGACTACTTTGGCACTGCCACAGCTTTCAAAAAACTAAAACCATTCAAAAATTATCCTGCTGTGTGTGCACCAGCCTGATTGGAAAGGCTTTGTCTGCCCAAGGCAGCAGAGCAGGCAGGGCTGCAAGCAGGACCTTCCTCCCCCTCAGGATATTTGTGACCAAGGTTTTATTGCTGTATTATGTGCAGAGGGGTCAGGGTTGGGGAATGCAGGCTGTGCCCCTTTTTGCTGCTCATTTCCACCATTTTACCCAGGCATCAATTTTCCAGCCCTGAAGAGCAATACACTTCCAGTCACAGAGAGGGACGAGATGTTCCCTAAGGGACAGAATATGTAGACAAAACTTTCTGCAGTTCAGTAGCCTATATCTATGCTTTTTATAAGCCAGCTATTTTTCATGATCAATTTCCACTCAAAAAGCAGAAAACAGGCAGTCTGCATAAACATCACTCAACACAGTAGCAATTCAATTAACTATAAACTTGATAATGTAGAAATAGAGTAGCAAAGAGAGTGATCTTTCTTCTATGATGCTTTTGAGGGCCACACAAATTTCTAATGCAATTTTAAATCCTTCTCTGAAATCAAGCCTTCAGAAGAAATGCTTCTTCTTTTTTCCATGTAAAATAATGGAAAAACTCTTCAAATCTTATTAGAAAAATAAATCTGTCTGAATCAGCTCTATTCTCAATTTCTTGCCTCCGGTAACACAGCTGTATATCATAAGGTGAGCTCTATGTTTTGATCCCCAAATCAAGTAAATTACTTCTAATAAGTTGCTAAGTCACAAGCATCGTTTAGCTGGAAACATTATTTGCATTCTTATAATTACCAGCATTAAACCTTCCAAAGAATTGTAAGAGGAAAATCTCTACATTTTCTGCTTGCTAACTCCTCAGAGTATTTTAAACTGTGAAAAATACTGTAAATGCTTTCCAAGTATTTCAATAATGACATTTTCCACCTTAGATTTTCAAAGCTCTTTTCAAAGAAGGGCAAACAATGAAAGAAAGTGAAAAACAATTTTAGGACTGAGAAACTTAAATCCCATGCACGTTCTTTAAAAGTATCAGAAGAAAAGAAAGGCAAGCAGCTTTTATAGAAAAAACAGCCAAGAAGTGCAGAGCTTACAGAACTAAATCTGAGAAGTTATTTCCAGTACTTTCAGTACTACAAGTAAGACAGGGACAGACTTTTTAGCAGGGCTTGTTGCAATAGGTCAAGGGGTAGTGGTTTTAAACTGAAGAAAGGTTGATTGAAATTTAATAAAAGGAAGAAGTTTTTTATAATGAGGGTGGTAAAACACCAGAACAAGTTGCCCAGAGAGTTGGTGGATGCCCTATCCCTGGAAACATTCAAGGTCAGGCTGGATGGGGCTCTAAGCAACCTGATTGACCTGAAAATTTCCCTGATCGTTGTAGAGGGGTTAGAGTAGATGACCCTTAAATGTCCCTTCTAAGCCCAACTATTGCATGATTCTATGATAATTGCCTATTTTTAATCCAGAAAAAAAAAAAAGAAAAAGAAAAGCCTGTTGCAGACAGGTTCTGGGTTTACCAGCCCTATGAGGGATGCTCACCATCCCACAGACATTAATAGAATTGTAGAATCAAAGAAGATTCAATATCTTAAAGGTCCACAGACCTTTAAGATCGTAAGTCCAGCTGTCCACCCAACACTGCCACTGTAATCCTTAAACCACTAAACCACCACCCAGGGCCACCCAGTCCTCTAAAACACCTCCTGTGCCTCTTGCCTGGGCAACCTATTCCCATGCCTGACCACCCTAAAAGTGAAAATATTTTTTTCTAATAGCAAACCTGAATACTGTATCAGTTTAGGGCCCTTCTTTCTGGTCCTCTCAATGCAGGCATGATGGAAGAAACTGGCTCACAGCTCACTACGATTTCCTTCCAGGTGGTTGTAGACAGCCATGAGATCCCACCTGAGCCTTCTCAAGACCAAACAAACCCAGCTCTCTCAGCTGTTCCTCATAAGATATGTTTTCTAGCCTTTTCCAAGCCTTCTTTCTCTTTGCTGCACATGCTCCAGCACCTCAACATCCTTCATAAAGTGAGGGGCCCAGAATGAATGCAGTGTGGCCTCCCCAATGCTGAGTGTAGGGTGATGACCACTTTCCTAATCCTGCTGGCCTCACGATTCTTGAAACATGCCAGGATGCCATTGGCCTTCTTGGCCACCTGGGCACATCTGGCTCCTGTTCAGCCAGCTGTCAACCAGCACTGCCAAGCTCCTTTCTGTAGAACAGTCCTCAAGCCATTCTTCCCCCAGCCTGTAGTGCTGCAGGGGGTTGTTGTGTTGTGACCAAGTGCAGACCTGGCACTTCACCTTATTGAACTTCACCTCCTGCAGCTGTGCTCAGATAATTGATCAAGTCAGTCCAGGTCTCTGCACAGCCTTTCTACCTTTAAGCAGATCAACATTCCCAGCCAACTTGGTGTCATCTGGAAATTTAATGAAGGTGCCCTCAATCCCCATGGTCAGATCATCAAGGCAGATGTTAAATGGGACTGGCCCCAAAACAGATCCCAGGGGAGCACCACTAGTGGTTGGCTGCCAAGGGGATTTGACTCCATTGACCACAAATCTCTGGGCCTGGCCATCCATCCAGTATTTTACCCATCAAAGAGTCCACCTGTCCAAGACATGAGCAGCCAGTTTTTCCAGCTAGTATTTTACCCATGCGTCTAATTTACTGCTGTCAGTGTGGTTATTGCTTCTAATCTACAAAACTTCAAAAAGTTTGGGAACAGTTTTATGCACAGGAATTTCAATAAGAGAGATTAACCTTATCCTGCAGCACCCAACCACTTGGTCTTGGTGCTCTCCTTTCTCAACATTTCACATGTTCTATGACTCGGCCTCATCTTAAGAGCATGTGCATGAAGTCTTTGCAGGCTGCAATTAACCATTTTGCTGTTGCTTGCAAGGGAATAGGATTTCTGTCTCCTATCTCTAGGATAAAGGGATGACCTTTTCTCCCCCTGCTCCGAGGGACAGACGAACACATAAGCAAGGGCATGATGGAGAAGGGAGAGGGGATGTTTCCTCTCTGATGCCCTCTATTTCTCCTTCCTTCAGTACTGTGGGAGAAGTTGTAGGGAGTCTGCAGGCATGATCCTGGCTGCTTGGGTGTGTCAGGAACAAATGGGGAAGACCAACAGCTTTTTCCTCAGTCCATCAACAACAAATCTTACAGGCCTGGTTGTGTCCTGATATTGATGTGGCCATAAACACCGATGTTGACCTATTACTTGGGGCTGGGAGTAATTTCATATCACATTTGCAAGGGTTAATATTTGTGGTGACTCTTCCTGAAAAAAGGTGTCCATGGTGGGATTTGTTGTAGTCACACAGCTTCTTTATCACTAGATTTTGCACAGTGAGGCTGAGGATTGGAGAAGTGGTACAAGGAATTTGAACTTTGGTTCAAATTTGCCTTGAATTCTCATTCTTCCAGGCAGGCAGAGGAGTTCTTTCTCTAAATGATATTTAGGGATTTCTGCAGCTGAATACCATTATCAAAGACAACATTTAGAATGAATAGCCCTACACATATTCTCCATGGTTGCCATATAAATAACTATGAACACTTCTCAATCTTCCTCTTCCCACTCCTCTCTCCCACCTCAGCTAGAGCACAAACATTCATTTCAAGGCTAAAGATATACTCTTAAATAACTTCTGACATTTCTTTGTTGCTGCCTAATGAAGGCTGGGTTGATGAGCTAGAGGGAAGTTTTATGCAGGCCCTTGCTGAGATGTCATTGTAGGATCGGAAGTGGGCAGCACTGGCAATTGTTAGCATTTGCCTCTGGAGTTAATTTAGCTGCAGGTCTGCATGTCTGCATGGCATACAGGGCTTTGTTGTATTGGTTTGGAGCCTCAGTGATGTGTCACAGTCCTGAGGACTGTGGGATTCAAAGAGCAGGCCACACTGCTGTCCCTGCTGTGCTAACAAGGGTTTTCTGTGTGCCCTTGTTTGGAGGGAGACATCCCACCAGGGACGTGCCAGCTGCTCTTCTCGGCTTTTCCAACGCTTTTGAGACACTTTTACACTCTGCTTCTTCCATTAATTGGATTATTTGCTTTTTAAGCTTGTTGCTGAGGAAGTCAAATTGACCACGCCTGGTTAACAAAGCCTGAAATAATTGTAAGTCAAAGAGCAGTGCTGAAGGGGGAGGCCAGCTACAGAGACCAGGCTGGTTTCCTGGACCTGCTGAGAGTGCTTAATCCTTGCTGGGTTTATCCAGGTGTCATGGAAGGGTGCCTGGATGGCAGCCAGAGGTGGGAAACATGTCCACTTGCTACCTGGTCAGCTTGTTCATCCTCTGTTTGTAACCTGTGCTAGCACAGGGATTCACAGACCAACAGGAATGACCTGGTTTTCCTGTGGGGTGTCTGGAAAAGCTGTCTTTGCTGTGATGATCTTAACAAATGAAAATGCGCAGTTCAAAACAAAGGTTTCCTATTGTTATCTGTAGGTAAGGGTGGCAGGACACTTTTGCCCTTTGAAGGTTAGGCAGGTCAGTGAGATACTGTGAGTCTGGGAGACCAACAGATGAGGCAAACCTACTGTCGTGATTAAGCAGAAAAAATAATTTTAACACCCTTAATGACTGCAACTGCCTATACAATAGCTAGTTTTTACTTTGCTTCCTATACTAAAAAATTAAGATAAGTTTTTTTTATGGCAGAAGTTCTTTGGGTACATTCTGCTACTCAGAAAGCAATCAAATTCTTCAGGATTAGAGGCAGATGAGGCATGTCATCTTCATCAAAACCTTTGGGATCTACAGCTGAGAGACCATATGTTTTGCATCCTTAGACCTGACTGTGCCCACTGAACTACAACTGAACTTGCTGGGTGAATTCTATACCAGATTTTGCAGATGGAAACATTAGGGAAAAGTCTTTAGGTTATTGAGCAGATTCACTGAGTGGGTCTTATTTGGAGACTATAATTTTATAAGATCAGGAATATCATTCCAAGAATAGATTGTGGCAATATAACTTATGTTGTTAACTTCATTTCTATTGCATGTACTTGTAAAGGGGAGAAGACCCCAAAATCCATGCTGCCTTTGCAGGAGAAATTCAGGGAGATTACTCTGAGTAGTGGTTTTTGGATGTATATACTAGACCTATTCTTTCTGCTAGCATGGTCAATGTTTAAAGGGCTCTTTGTACAAGAACACATAAGAGTTAACCTTGTCGAACTCCCCATGTTTTGCTATTCCATGATGACCCTCCATTTTCATAGTAGGTTGGGTGAGAAAAAGTATTTGACAAAAATTGCCCTTATTAGGAAGTGTTTTGGGGGTGTATTCATCCCTGCTAACTTTCTGGTTGTTGGCTGTGCTCTTCCGCATCTGTTGTCAAAGCCCCTCCCGATAATGCACATTGGGTTATTATGGAATGTGCCAATTAAACAAGCTGAAAACATGGGATTTCTGTTTGACCGAGAATGGGGAACTGCAATGCTGCTTCTCCTCAGGTCATGGTGAATCAATGGAGAGGTGAGTGGACACCAGTCATTGCAGAGAGCCAGTGAGTGGGGCATAAGCAAACAGGAGGTCTAAACTAACCTGAGAAAGACTCAAGTGTGCTGCAGCCCAGGAGTTGATAGAGTCTTCCTCTTACCTGTTCTAATTTCTGATGTCATGCTTTTTGTCTCCTTTATCAGCATAAATACCAGTCTAGTTATCCCAGTGCTAGCCAGATCTTTTCTCACAGCCCACTGAGTCACATTTTCCCCGACTTCTTGAGTCCATGTACTTCACCTCTTGTAAAAGCTCTGATTTCCTTCAGAAGTCAAAATACTTTAGACTTCCTTGTGAAGAATGTGTAGCATCTTTCAAAGAATAAGGTGTGTCTGCTTCCCAAAGTGGATGACTCCAGTGATGTGGAATGGTCTGGCAATAGCTCCTCCAAATTGTGGGTAGACATGGGTCTCATCTCTGGAGCTAGGAACTTAAACTTTTAAATTCTTTAAATGGTCACACAATAATGTTGATGTACTTGACTGCCTTTCAGCAAAGGAAGCTGAGGGCTGGGTTGTCGGGTAACGTGGTATCAGTTAAGCATGAGCTAAAGCCCATTTTGTATTCCCTTTAAATCCTTGTATAGGCTGCATGTTATTTCATGATTGGCTATCTTGTTCTCAGAGAAGTTATGAACTTCTGAACAACACTCTCGAGAGTGTTGTTCATTTCCCACAGCAGTTTCCAGTGGTGCAAAGCATGCCCTGAGTTCTCCCAATTCACTGCGTGAACATTAATGTGATATGAAACCATCAGAAATTTGTCTTTGGCACATGATAAGGCTTTGCCAGGTCACATCACAAAGAGATGCTCATGCTCTCACTTGTGCTGCCAGACACTATTCTTGATTCCACACTTCATTTTGCAAATACTGTGGCAGGTGTGACACACAGAGGTGCCTTGTGCTTTGGCAGCTTGCAGTGGCCTTGTACTGGACCCAGCAGAGGTGCCTCTGGCCACACACACACCCCCCAGGACCATCCCAGCTTTGCTCTAGCAGTGATTCTTTTCAGGCTGGCTGGTGCACAGTGTCAAAGGCTACAGAAGGCTGTCAAATATCAGCCAGGGAGGGAATTTATTGCAGTGATTTTTATAAGTCCTTCCACTCTCCTTTTACTAGGTTACATCCTATTACATAATTAAATGCTGTTTGTTTGTTATACCCAGAGGGCTTTTGTCTCATCCACTGAGCATCAAAGAAGATGATTATTGGCACAGACAGCTGGTAGTTCTTTTTAATTTTTTATTATTCAGTGTGGCCCTGTTTTTTTCTATTAGCAATGGGCTTATTACATTCCACTGAGTAATTTCCTTATTGTTCTGCGTTCCTACTGTAGTACTACTGGACATTCTTTCAATCTTATATTTATTCTTGTGCTTCTCCTGCACACCAACACATTTTCAGTCTTGCTTCCTTTTTATGATGGTACAGAAATAACCCAACTCAGAAAAGAAAGTCCTTTAAGAAGTATGTGTTAAATACACATGTGGGTACAAAGCTATAGAGAAAAGCATAGGTCCAGCTGACAAGCTTCAGCTCTCTCGTGCAGTCAATGCAATTCACTTACCTCTTTTAATCTGAGTCTGGGTATATGAAGTTCTTTAAGAGTCTTCCAGGCACAAAGATTCTTGCAGCATCTGTGGATATGTGCATCCAGTAGTAGGTTTATTCCATTCTTCTGGAGAAGACAGTGCTTTCAGTTTTGACCTGTTTAATCTGGAATCACCTAATTGCCATCTTAGAGGAAGCAGGAATATCTACTGATCATGAGGATCTTAGAGGTACTTTTTCCCGAACTGCACAAGGTTGTAGCTTTTCATATTTCTACATCATCAGTGCAGGAAGGGATTAGGGAGTTTCTGCTGCAGATGAGAATTAGGCACTTCAGACCAAAACAAAACACAGAGCGATTTTACCCTGCAGGCACCTTCACTTTGGTCTGCAGAGTTCCTGAAGTACTTGCAAAACCCCTTTGCATTTGTTGTTTTACTGAGAGGGTTGGACTCCATGTTTTCAGCAATTCAAGAGGTAAACAGAGGGACACACACAGCATTGCAAGAAGACTTGGTTTGCCAGACTGGCCTTAAAACAGAGCCAAGGTAGAGTTACCAACCCTTTTGTTTATTGCCTGAGGTGGAACTATTCACCAGGGTAGCAGTAGAACAA
Organism: Rhabdornis inornatus; assembly: GCA_013397075.1. Taxonomy (NCBI): domain Eukaryota; kingdom Metazoa; phylum Chordata; class Aves; order Passeriformes; family Rhabdornithidae; genus Rhabdornis; species Rhabdornis inornatus. The sequence continues at coordinate 1,606,363 of VWZS01005847.1, read as the reverse complement.
TATTCTTGTTGAACCCTCTCCTCAGGAAGGGGTTTTGTCTCCACCTGTCTCTCCTGAGGAAAATGCTAAGCCATAGGCCATGCTTGGATGGGCACACTCTAGATCTCTCTTATTGTGTCAGTCTGTGCAGTCAAGAATGAAGAATTTGTAGGCTGAAGAGAGAGCCTGCAAGGGGGTGCAAGCCTGAGTAGTTCACTCTGTAATAAAATCACTGTCTTAAGGGGGGATGAAAGGTTTCTTGTCTTCTGGTCTCTGCTACAAGAAATACTTTTACATGAGTCATTAGATAAAAATGCATAACAGCACTGAGAACAGGGACTGGACTGGAGTAGGTTATCCCACTCCCTCCAACTACACACTCAAGTTATTCATGTTTGCATTAGACATGTCAAAGCTATTAAGAAATGCTCTTATGTATTTCAATGTGCCAGCATCCTGAAGGGTTTTTGGCTTGGCAAAAATGCTAGCAAGGGAAATGTGGGCCCAAGAGGTTATCTTGGCATAAATAAACAAAGGATTATCATAATTTTTTTCCCTCTCCCCAATCCGGAAGAGGCTATTTTTAAATGTGGAAACTGAATAGAAGTAATCCTGAACTAACAACTGTTTGAACTCTGTAGCCCCAGTGAAAGGGTTGTATTAGTGACAGGGATGTTGGTAATCCACTTGCAAGGCCAGGTTGTACATGTGAGTATTAATAACTGCACTTCATGATTTTGGTATAATACTGATATGTTGATAATTATGAATAATATTGATAATAAGAACTAATCAAGTAAAATCTGATGAGATTTTAATACATATGAATTATGTGGCCATTAAGAACTCGCCTGCTGAGTGTACTAATCAATAGCTAATCAAAACAGTCGGGGAATGGTTGGAAATTAATATGTAGAGTAGATAAAGGCGTAATTCAAAGGGTGGCTTAAGGGCTTCAAGCATTTTTCAAGGTGACTTCATTATGCACATCATTTTTGCCAGGGCGTTTTAGCAATGTCAAAAAGGCTCTGATTACAGAAATGGATAATGAGCAGCTAGCAAGGAGATTTGGGGTGGGTTCCTTGCATCTGGGATAAGATTTCTGCCTCAGGTGCTACTGGAACAAGCCAGAAAATGCTGACAGCATCCTTCAAAAATGGTAGAATTAGTTGGCTTACTACCTTCTGCCAGATGGTGCTATTGTTTTGGTGTGCCATATATGAAAACAACCCCAACAATTATAAAATCTCACTATGTAATCCAGGGCTGATCAAGAGGGACAGAAGGAGCCTACGGGCCAGAATTTCTATGCCAAAGGGAGAGAGATCTAAATATTGTTCTCCTGTCTCATGACAAGAGATCATTTGGATATTAGCAATAGACATGAGATCTCATTTGTGCAGGCTGGCACTAAGCCATTCAATGCAAACCACACTGAAAGAGGCCCAGAGATGAGGCAGTGGGAGAACTAGGTCCTGTTTTACAGCCTATGCAGACTGCCCTTCACAAAATGAGAAGTGGCAGCACTAGGATGGATGTCCTATGTCATGGAGATACGACGTATAGCCCTGCCTTTGGTACACCTATCAGCCTTTGGTATCAGAAAAATGTGAAAATACAGTGTTGCTAAAGAGAAAGCATTGGGAGAAGGTACGTTGGTTCATCAAGGTGACCAGGACCTCCCTTGTAAGACCATCTCAGATAGAGAGCATTCAAACCTGCAATTTTCCAGAGAAGCCTCCTTGCCACCAGAATATCAGTCAGGACAATAGCCTTCTCACACCTCTGCTGCTAAAAATCACCAGCTGTAAAAGAAAATCCAAGGCTGCAAGGAGCAGGTTATGGGGAGAAGTGATTTGACTCTGGGACTTTCTATGTTGTTTGTTCTTCATTCGTGCTAAGTAAAAATCATGAAACCCCACATCCCTCTCCAGCATACTTACCCCTTGCTGTCTGTCTCAAGTCACCAAGCTCTTTGCTCCTTTCTGAGCAGCAGCATTGGCTCAGCAGGCTGTGGATGCAGCAGCACGGGCCAGCCTTGTTTGGGCACATGAGGAAACAGATACAAGGGGAGGAAATCCAGGATACTGGAGAAGTGTTTTACAAATGGATTTGTGTTGATTCCCACACTTAAAATGCTGATGTACATTTCCTTACAGTCATGGATTCTGGACCTTTTTTCTGCCTTTAGCCACTTGCTGGTGTTTTGGGTGCAGCTACAGGGCACTGATGCTTTAGGGTTGGAAGCTTTCTTACCTGAGTAACTTTAGTGACAAGTGTGGTCCTGCTGGTGCTGAACCTGGAGCACAAGCTGGTGTCTGTAAGACCAGCTGCTCTACAGCTGTGCATTCCTGTGGTATCACCATGTGTCCACAAAGGACTGAAGCTGTTGGTCTTGCAGGAGAGAGGTCTTGGGCAGTCCAGGAAAGGCTTTTTCTGTGTTGTTTGTTTCTAGTTTTCTGTCAGCAGGTATGCATCTTTTGACTCCTGGCTCTTGCCTCCCTGCTGATCTGGTTTCCCTGCTTTAGAATTTTTTCTCTGCTCTGCTCTGCTCCTATTCTGGCTTTTTTTGTACTCCCTCCTCTTCCCCCAGTCTAACCTCATCATATGTGCTCAATGGTGTATGAGCTATTAGAGATTTCAGCCAGAGTTTGGGGACAGTCATGGAAATGATCCTCCTTATCTGTTCCACATCTTTCTATGTCCGAGTCTGAATCCTGCAGATCTACAGCATTTTTGCAATTTTCTCTAGGTATCTGTAAATTAGCAGAAACACAGATTACAAGCCAGGCTGGCACTATGGCCACAGAGTGCCTCTGGGCATGTGTCTGGCACACCTGTGGCTGTGGGTGTCTCTGGGAATGCAATGGGGCTGCACAACACTGCTGCCTCTCTGTGGAACAAAACCCAAGCACCTTCAGCAGTGAGAAGTCTTGGTCCATCATGGTTACTAAGGTGGGTTTTGTTCTACACTTAGAAGCTTTCAAAACAGTGTGCTAGCTTTGGTTAGCCCAGCCTGGCTTTATCCAGCTGCTACAGGATTTTGCACTAAAAAATTTCATCTATTTCTGAAGCTATAGTGTGCACTTTTATCTGGAAGCAAACTATTTACTTATTTGCTTTTAATTATTTATGGTAATGAAATGGCGTCCATAGGTCAAAATTTTCCACAAAAATGAATACTCTTGTAGTTCAGATCTGTGGCCATGAAAGAAAGCACAGTTCCCCAGTGTTGCTTATAATGTTTATTTGTTTTTTAACTTCAAAACACAGATGATTTTCTCAAAACAAATAAAGTAATGAGGGAAATGGAGGTGGGCTCTCTTAGTAACTTTCCCAAGAAACACATGTGGAAGAGCGTGTTTTTGCAAAACAACTACATTTCAGCACACCCAGACAGCAAGATTTCAAAAGTTCGTAAATAGCAGAGGTTAGAAAAGAGTGTTGCTGGTTTGGTTTTTTTTTATTTTTTTCCCTTCTTTTTCCCCTGTTAATGTTGCAAATGGCACTAAATGAACCCACAATTTCCATGGCTAAGACAGAGACATTTTAAAAGAAGTCTTTGAGCATGCAGTTAATTTACAAGATGGGGAATTAGGAAAACATAACTCCTCATTTTGATTCTGTAAAATAAACTTGGTTCTATAATTGGATATGCAACATCTGGTAGTCTGGCAACTGATTCAGGCGTACGGTATAGCTACTTAAATCATTATCTTTAGTTGCTACTTAGTTGAGTTTACAAGTCACTTTTTACCCATAGGCAGGTAACAACACTTCCTTTAGAAGCAAAAGGGAAGTGTTGGCTTATATCTTGTAAATACCTCTGATGTACTAATGATGATCCTCATTAGTAGTCTCAGAACCTAAGTTTTTGTTTCATTACCTGTATATCTCTTGTTCCACCTTCAGAGGAAGCTAGAAAAACAATCAGTTTGGAGACAAATTGGTAAAATCAAAGGCCAGTGTTCCTGAATCAGAATGTCACAGCCACGCTCTGCTCACCAGGAAGATTGGTGGGGGTGGAAGTAATTCTGCAAACCAATAAGGAAAATATGAAGCCACTGCTCAGACTACATTTCCTAGTAGAAAATAGACTTTTTTTCTAGGCTAGAAAATACCAGGCTAGTATTTTCAATATATTCCAACTCCTAGTCCTTGCATAGACACACACAGAGTCAGGCACAGGCCATCAGAAGATGCCCTATGAAGGTGATCTATGAAGACAGGCTGAGAACTGGGGCTGCTTAGTCTGGAGGAGACTTTAGGGAAACCTTACAGCAGCCTTCCAGTACAAAAGGAAAACCTACAAGATGGAGAGGGACTTTTTACAAGTGATAGGACAAGGGGAAAAGACTTTAAACTCAAAGACAGCAGGTTTAGGTTAGATATTAGGAAGAAATTCTTTACTGTGAGGGTGGTGAGACACTACAACAGGTTGCCCAGGGAAGCTGTGGGTGCTCCATCCATGGAGGCATTCAAGGCCAGGATGGGGCTCTGAGTGGTCTAGTGGAAGGTGTCCCTGCCCATGGCAGTGGGGTTGAAACAAGATGATCTATAATGTTCCTTCCAACACAAAGTATTCTCTGATCCTATAATCAGACACAATCCCATGAGGTGCCTGTGGGGCTTGGGAGCCCAGTGGTGGACACACCTGGGTACCCTGCAGGGGAAACATGGCTTTTTCTGCTACCTTGCAGCCTTTGGAATGGTAGCAGCTCCACAGCAATCTTAGAAGGACCGGTCTTCTCCTACAGCCACGGCTGTGAAGCACACAGAGTTACAACAATCATCTATGGTTGTGACTGTTAAAGAGCAAAAGACATATTTGGAAATGGAATCCAGAATTGATAAAATGTGGATAGGAACATATTAGTTAATTTTGCTAGCTAATGCCTGCTCTCCTGAAGTCAGTCTTTCTTTTCCTGCATGCATGTGAAAATCAAGTGTTTCTGGCACTGGGTGTGCAGCCGACATTTTGATGTTCTTTGGAGCATTTTGTACCTACACAGAAGGAAAATATCCCTTTACCATCTGATTTGCTTGAGTTGTATAGTCATCAGTGCTATAGCAAGAAACAGATGGAATGGGAATTAGTAAATGACTCAAGCACTGCTCTATATAGGGTCTTCCTGAACACAAAGTGTGTGTGTATTAAGCAGCCACAAAACTTACAATCTATCACATTCAATATTGGGGTTGTTGGATGTCATATCAAGAATACCAAAATACACTTCCCTGTTTGCTGGAGGTGGGGTGTTGGTTGGGCTTCCCACCCCAGAATCAGGGCTTGGTGCTGGGTGCATTTCTGGTGCATACTTCTCTTCTTTCTGAGAAGGCTGTGGCTGCTTTGGCTTGAGGTTTTTGAAACGTTTGAGCTTCACAGGGTCCTTGACTTCCTTGGCACAATGGAACAAGATGAAAATGTCCCTTCGAAATTTGGAGCTCATTCCAAAGTAGATAATGGGATTGTAGAAGCTGGCAGACTTAGCAAACAAACTGGCAAGGATGCTGGTAAGGTTGGGCACAGGGTGACCATAGGCAGACCATATAGAGATGACAGCATATGGTGACCATGCGATAATGAAAGCTGTGCAAATGACAATAGAAACCTAAAAGACAGAAGAAAAATAATCTTAAATCTGTTTTGGAAGATTACATCAGGGGAGCAAAACACTGAGAATAGTAACTTGGACACTTGGCTGGAAAGGAGAGGCCCAGATTGCCCAGAGAGAACGGCTTATAGGAGAACACAGGCAAGCAAATGGTTTGCTTTCATGCAGCCAGGCAGACCTAGGAGCTACATATTGAGTTTTAGCATGGTGGTGTGGTTGAGAAATGCCTCATCTAATGGAATGAAAATAGCTACATTCTCGTATGTTTTATATGAATACAGAGGGTTTCAGATAGACTCAACTAAACAGTGAGTAAACTGAAACCTCCTCTCTAAATTCTGAGTATGCCAAAATACCAAATTTTTGGAGTTTATGCTGTATAAACCACTCCAATTATATTTAGATTATTTTTCAAATGTGATGTAGCACCAATATTAATCAGTTGATGCAGTAGAAATTTTAAACAAACCTCCTATTCTTCATTGAGTTCAAACTCTATCACTAGAGTTATAGAGAAAGGAAATGCAATCAATTGGTTTTTTTCTCTTCTGTTCTAGTTGAGATCAACTTTTGGAAAGACAGATTTCATTGAGATGAATCCCAGCTGATATGAAACCCAAACTCACCCTGGTGACATCCCGCTCTATTCTCCTCTGTCTGTCTGTGGGATCACCCAGTCCTGTCAGTGCATGGCTTAGTTTGACAGTGTTGATGATCGACACATACGAGAAGACCATGACTGTGACAGGTAGGAAAAAACAGCAGATAAAAATGGAGATGATGTAGGACTTGTAGATTGTAGAGAAGTTGGCTTTTGCCCAGTCTATCTCACATGTGCCATACATGCGATCTGGAAAGCAAGAATATGTTGGTTAGCATTTTTAGAATATTTATCTGCTTTCGAGCAATTAATTTATTAGTTAAAATGCTGTATTTTTCTTCTGTTAAGCACTATAGAATGGATTGATCATTCTGATTTAATGAGACATGACATTACTTCCTACATAAACAATTTTTCAAGACCATTTAGACTGTAAAAAATTTAATGCGTATTATCATTCTATTGAGTCTGTACTTCCAGTGTAAATCCATAATGCACAAACTGTTGTTTCAGAATAGGAAACTGTGACACTTTATTAAAAAAATAAAGGGTTTTATATCCTTGAGTGATACGTACTCTTATTTGTCATAATACTCTACATAGTAACTTCCTAAGATGAGCACCTTAACAGCATAACAAGGAATTCCATAGACAATATGCCAAATGTAAAAAGTCACCACTTATATAACTAAGCAGGAAATAAAAATACAGAGACTCCTTGAGGTAATGGAACTTCTACTGCAGTGAGAGCCATGAGACTAAATTGATGCAGCTAATGATAAAAGATCGTGAGAAGATAAAACATATAAATACTTAGAATGATATGAGACCTTTCAATAAATGGGAAACACACAGTCCTACAACACAGAGATGCAGACTTTTGAAAATGAAGTCAAGCAGATTGCAGGGTCTACCACTAGTGAGACACTAGCTGATCAGGGGCTTAAGGAAAAGGCAGTGGGAATAACATGTAGTCTCTGGCTCTAACACTGTAAGAATAACAGTTGACTTCATTAGGTCCTCTGATGTGTTTGCAAAGATGTCCTGATAGAAAACATGAGTTCTAGAATTTCAGAGGTTTTTCTATAGATTGTGAATTGCATGTTTTTCTTTTTAAGTGGAAAAAGCTGGTGTTTTTTTCTGACAGCTCTGGCAACAAATTGAATTACAAATAAATGAAGCATGAATCAAAATAATGTAAACCAAGTATTAACAGGTCCCGGAGATACAAAACAGGTGAAGACTACATGATTTAGCAGCAGATCCCTCCCTAACATCCAGTGGTAATTTTGAAGAAAAAAATACCTTAATTCATCAGAGGTGATAGAAAATTTAAACAGGAGGAATTAAATGAGCAAAAGTTTGACATATCTTTTGTGATTCTCATCAAAAAAGCTTGGTATTTTTATCACCAAAAGCTCTAGATGTTGCTGTCTGAATGTGTTCTGCAATAGAAATAGATTTTTCTCTCCTTTGCCTTTTTTTGTCAGTAGACCTCAAGATTCAAAAATATAACCATAAAATCTGGCTTAATGCTAGGTTTCTGCTTTTGAAAACCTTTGCCTGAAAAATGCAACCAGCCTCCAGATGACAGGAAAAGAAAATCCGGCAGATTTTCCGCAAGTCAGAATTCAGAGCTATGCTTTCCCCCTCTGCAGGGACACAAACAAGTGGCTTTCCCAAAAATCAGTGGGGAATAGCCCAGGAACCCAAAATTGCTGTGGGTCTCAGTATGGGAAAGCACTCCTGGAAGCAGGCTTCAAAACTTCTGTCAAGGAATTTAATTCAGACAGGGTCTATGGAGGCACTTGAATGTCCTGACAAAGAAGTGTTGCCCAAAAAGTCCCTGGTTCCAGTTTAAGGCCAAAATCAGACATCAGAAGTCTGCCTATAAATGAAGAGCTGGTAGATTAATGTAAAAAGAACACAGATCACCAGAAGATACACAGAAAATTACCAGTCCAAAACAACCAAATTTATGACACGTCCAGAGTGCAAAAATATGAAATAAAATTCAGACAGTCTAATAAGCAGTTTAAATTTGTCTCAAAATAAAGGTCCATTGAACCTAATATTTTGAGAATATTTTGGTTAGTGAAGGATAGAACATTTAACCAACCACAGGAATGGCTGGTTTTCTCACACACATACTTCAAGGGTCCAGAGGTACCTCAAAGCTTATGTACTTAGTAAGTAAGAGAATATATGCACACAGCTGCTTCATTAAGCCTCCATAGATTTCATGACTTCTCAAAGAATGCAGAGGCCTACAGGATCCCGATCGGTGACTGCTGGACAACGTCAGTCACATGATTTCAGTTGTTGGGACTTCTGTATCACTACCATTTGTTCCTAGATGTTTGTTTTGTTGAATTTTTACAGACTTAAATTGAGGCAGTTTCTCCATCTTTCCCCCATGAAGAAATTTTCTGGTTTGTCACATGCCTTAGCCACTGAATATCTGCAGTGTTCACTACACAATTTTTTTTCTCTTTTTACTCCCCCTCCTTTTTTGATATAGCCTTATCTTGCACCCTAATTCTTTCTTGGACTGTCAAACTTCCCAACACCTTTGAGTTCTTTTGCTATGTAACTTTTTGTATTTTCAACAAATTGTTTTGCCAGATCTTTCTGGCTTGTCTTATTATAGTTTCAAATTTAACTTGCTGGAACTTGGGTTCTTTGCTAGTTTCCTAAACTTGACAGTTTTTGAAGGATGTCTTTTGATAGTTTTCTTTATCTCACTGCTTAACCATGCCAAGTATTTCTGGCCTCTCTTTTTCCATAGGCAATATGCACTTGGTCCAAGTCTTTCCTGTGATATCTTCAAAAAAATCTCTTTATAGCTGATACCAAAGTAGGCAACACTCTACGCCCACATCATGCACGATGAGTGATTTCCTCAGTCCCACTGATAACTGGTCTGGTTTATCCCAAACAGCAAGAAAGAAAGGTAAATATCTTTTTTAAGTGGAGAGGGGCCAGATAGGTACAACTGAAAGACACCTATTACCTGTATAACTGCCCCAGCCAAGCAAGGGAGCTGCAGACCAGAAGAAAGCTGCCACCCAAATGAGGACCAGCGCCACCGACATGCTGCTGTTGCTGATGCAGTGACCTGCAATAGCATGCTTGGGTCAGAAAGTATTACTGGGAAAGGCAAACACATCTCTGAGACCCAAATCCACTCCTATACCACCAGCTAATAAGTAAAACAGCTATTAAAAAATAAGGTAGAAAAATGAATGTTCATAAGAAAAGTTTGATTTTGAAAGCATCTGTCAGGCTCCTGTTCCCACTGAAGAGTGGAAATTAGCATTTTTTAAGCTGGAGACAATGGAATTGTTTGTTGAGCACCATGGAATTAGCAAATTCTGTGTTAGACTTATGCTTTGTAATTTTGTAAAATGCAGGAAACAGTTGAATTTTACATAGAAATTAACAAGATAAATCTAAATTAAGGGGATTTTCTTACTCCCATCAAGGTTTTTCCCTGTTAAAAAGGAGAAAATAGCCCAACCTATATTAGCCATTTGATACAAAAGATTCAATCTGTCCTGCTGTTTCCATACACAGTGCTTATTTCTTCATTTATGTGGGAAATATTTATGCATCCACCAACTTCTGTTCCTCAACACTTTTGTAACATTATACTGGGTACTGGTTCAGATTTACTTGAGATTCAAACATAAATTATGCACATCATCAGAGGGATATGTGGTAGAGCTTCACAAAAGAGAAATGTGGGTTTAAAATATGACTTCTTAACAGGCAATAAATAGAAGGTGTAGGATTACATCATAGCCAAACTCTATCAGCTCCAGTAGCAGTTTGTGCTGAAAGTGAACTTCAACAAGTCTATCATTACACCAAACTTCAGAAGAACTTTCTGGGGGAAAAATTACCTCCCTGCAGTTCTTTTCACAGCAAATACTCCTTGTGCTAGTAAAGAGAAAAACTCATCTGATGCATGCCATGTACTTACACATGCTTTCCCTGCAGACATTGGTAGGTTCATGCCTGAAAGATGGTGCAAGCCACTTGCAACAAAGACATGAAAATGATCTGATCCCTGACCAGAAACTTCTCAAACATCATGTAATAGAAGACTGAATTTTTTTCTGTGAGATCCAGACAACGATGTGAAACTTAGGAGCAATTTGAGTCATATTTTGAGGAATACAGAGGGTCAGCAGTACCTGTGGTATCTTTGGCACAAGGATGAATTTACCCATGGAGACCGAAGTGCACTTGTAATAATTTGGCTCTTGCTGCAGTCAACCCTGAAGGATTCTATGAAATCATGTTTGTAATGTAAATGACTGTATTATGTCCTGGTTTTCAATGCATTTAATTTATATTTAATATAGCCTGCCTGACTGATAATAGTGCCTGAGAGAAATACAGATTTGCACTAGGTTCAGTGAAGGCATAACTGGACTTGCCTTTATTCCTTACCTCTCTCAGGATGGCAGCCCTTGATATAGCGTGTCACACTGATCACTGTAAGGGTATTAATGCTAGCCAGGCCAAAGAGAAGTGTCAGGAAGCCATCAACCTGAAAAACAAAGCAGTACAGGATGTTCTGTTACTGCAGAGAGTTGAGGGGGAAAAGAACCACAGGAATTTCTCCTGTCATTTTCATGTTAATGAACTCAAAAGGTTTTTCAGAAACCCAACTAGCAGGGAATACAAAATGTCAGGTGCAGTTATCTTCTATAGGATCAGTGAGCAAGTAAATGTTCAAAAATTATATAAGTGCTCTGTTATGTACATACAATAAGCAAGCAAGCACACCCTTACATCTATGCTTCCCTTAAATGACTTGCTAAATGAAGGAGAAAAACTTTGAACTGGAAAGAAGAAAAACCCTGAATAGGCAAAAATGCCCTGGATGCAGCTGCCCTGCTTATACAGAACAAACATGCAAACTGATCCTAAGAAATTTAGGCCAAAGAGGGAAGAATGCAGGAGCTGAAGGGCTGGGCTGAGTGAGAAAAGATTTGATCTTTTTTTTAAAGACCCCAAAACCTAGATAGCTCCAGTAGATTGAGTCTCAATGTCAGGTGTTGCTGGTTTCCTGCTATTTCTGAAGCCCTGATCCTCATCCCCTGGCTGTGATGCAGGCAGAGCCGTGCAGCTCTGTGCTCCTGCTGACATCAGTGCCTGAGCCACATCCCAGGACGGCCACAGCTCTGAGCTTCACGTCTGGGTGTAACCAGGAATTTCTGTCGGCTGTAGTGGACATGGATGCAGCCATCTGCTAGGGAGCACTACATGGCTGGGAAATGATGCAGGCAAAATGCTGACAGCCAGTCCCTTATCTTTTTGGAATCTTGTGATGATATATTAAACCATTCAGAGCAGAGGAGCTCTTGGAGGTGCCAGTTTTACACCTAGTGAAGCAAGAATATTAAGGAAGTGTCTCTGGATCGTAAATTGGCATTAAAATACTGAAATTATCGGTGGAAAGGCACATCATTACTCTACAGGAACAAACTCTGTATGAATGGGCACAACTCCTGTGGAATTCAGTTTATCCCAGCACTGAATCTGGGGCTTTAATCCAGGCTTAAAGCTAAGACCCTGGCAGATTGTATAAATTAAATTGGGTGAAGGGTTAGAAAAAGGACTGCTTCATCACTTCTTTCACTGGTACCTTTTTCTTACTACAAGTGCCCTCATATTGACTCTAGATACCTCTTATTGCCAACTTTCACAGACCCACCACGTTTTAAACACATGCAAGGTTTGCTACTACAACAATCTACACTCACCTGTGCTCCGATTACAGTCAGCTCATGCTTGGTATGAATGCAACCATGTTTAAAACAGACTTTCTCGGATGTCTCAGATACTTGCTAGAAGCTGCACTTGGCTGAATTTGGCCTGCTGTGTGCTGTGGATGCTGGTGACATATCAGGACATGTAAATGTGCTCTGTGTTTCATTAGCCTTCCTGGTACAAACAGCTGCCACTTCTCCATTTACTCTAACAATGCTTCACAGATGCGGAAAACATAACTGCCACAATCTTAAGGAATTTCGTTAGTTGTTAGATTAGAATAGAAGCAGTGTTTCAACCAGGATGCAAATAAACACTTTGAAATTAAGTCTAAAGAGCTATGACATTGAATACTAAAAGAACAGCACATCTTCTCACCGTATATCATAGGCTTATGTTGAAAGCAGGGGAGTTTTTCTGAAACGGATCTGTTTGTTTCATCACTGTGATGATAGCATTTTGTGCTATAGATGTGAGCATTTTTCTCCTACCCTCCTTCCTTCCCTGATGTCAGACCAAAGACAGACAGTTATACCAAGTGATCAGTTCAAACACCTACAAGGGAGGAAGGTGGGTCTAAAAAAACACTCTTGGCCTTTAACATGAAGCTGTCACCATAAGAAAGAAAAGCCTGAATGTTTTCTTCGGAGTGATGCCTTGCTTCAAAAAACCACAGTTTTGTCTGAATCAACACAGTTCATAGGATTGAGCCATTGTCAGTACCACATCTTGTTTTCACACCATTTCATACCAGCATTTCATCAGACCTTCTGCAGGTGTGGGGGCTACCACCAGAGATGTTACCAGGGCCAAATGGTTTGTAAGTGGCTGAGTGGCAGCAGCCTCCTAGGGCAGCTCTCACTGCCCCCATGCTGGCCACAGGCTTGGTGGCTTGGGAACAGGGGACAGCAGGAAATGTCATGAAGCAGAGGGAGCTCTGGGGATGACAAGAGCTCGGATGAAATGAGTAAAAGAGGTAAATGGTGGCTCTCAAGCTGCAGAACAGCCTGTACAGGAGCCACAGCATCTGGAACATGTAGCCACAAGAGACCATCCAACAGGCTGCTTTGGGAGCATGATGCTCAGACCACTCTTGTCCCAAACTTTTATTGGCAACAAGTGGCTTTTGAGCCCTGCTATGCATAAACCATTTCCCAGCAGGTTTGTCAATGCCGCAACACTTCTATATCATTGTCACTTGGACGTATGTCTTCAGAAGAAAACAAGGGATCTTCCTCTAGATATAGCCAGCATGCTTCAAGCTTACACCTACTGGATGTGGACAAAAGATTTCTGCAACTTTTTCTGCTCTTGAACAGACAGCACTGACTGTAGGTAGCAAGGCAACTGCTAGGCACCCAAGTAGGTAACAACAGAAGTAGGTAACAGCAGAAAAACTACTTTAACACAGTCCCAATTTCTATAGACAGAGATTAATATCTGCAGGTTACAAAAATATGTGATAATTTCAGTTTTTCTGCATCTTTAATGATCTATGGTATGACAGCCAAGGAAATACTAGAATATTAAATAACATTTAATTACTTTGGAAGATTGATGCTCTTCCCCTTACACAGTTCTAGTTTTCCTTTTATTCTACCCCCCAGCCAGATCCTTCCTTCCATAGTCATAATATTTCCTCCATTTTTTGTGTAATGCAATTTTGTCCTTCCTATTATTAATTATGATAAATAGCAACAGTGTTAACAGGCAATAATGAATTCTGACATAAACACTAAGTTGATTGCATGGTAATTTTAATACACCAGCTTTCCTTTTTACCCAATAAGAAGCAGGAGTAGATGAGCAATTTTAAAAGCTTTTCTCTCAGTGCTGTACCAGCATTACTCCCTTGGCTGTATAGATAGCATGGAAGGTGCTCATTATCTTTATGCTGCCTGGCAGCTAAGACACAACTGAAGAAGAAATTGTGTTTTTTTTCTGCTTTGTACTTTTTGCCTGACTTTAAATCTCACTAATGCTCTTGGAGCACTATTTACAACCCACAATACATAGAGCCCCTACTGCATGCAAATTCATTTACTTCAACCCAGAGAGAGTTAGGAATCCCAAATGCACTATGAAATTTTTAGCTGTGAGCTTGGGTGTGCCTCACTTTTACTACCTTTAATACTTATGAATCCCTACTGATTCATAAGTGTTGTCTTCATTTAAAGCAGAGTAAAATATAACCGATTGTTCTTATTATTGGATTAATCAAGGTTTAATTGCACAGAAGCAGATTGCCAAAATAGCTATTACATTTCACTTTGGGCCAAAACATTGATCTTACCAGCCACAAAGGCTGCCTCACTCCCTCCTCTGGCCAACTGCTAAATCTCTTGCATTTTCCCAAAGTCTGTTTGTTTCCCTTCAGAACCACAGCATCCTGTATTTTTCTTCTGTTGAAAATGAGATAATAAATATACAAAGAAAAGCATAAACATCAAACAGGGATTGTTTGCCCACAGCATATACTTAAAGTTGCCACAATAAGCTCTCTCAGAATTACTATTTTTTAAAATATAGACCAGATTATTCTGAGATCATAATGTAAATAGATAATGGCAATAATCCTCATTTGACATCAATAAATGAAATAGCACTTAAATCAATCTTCAAGAAACACATTTTTAAAGCAATTGTAGATACCTTTGAATAGATACTTTAAAATTAAAAAACTTAATTTTAAATTTAACCATTTCTTAAAGTTTGAGGTAAATGCACAAATATTCCACTTGAGTCTGATGACAACATAATCCTCCCATCTCTCAAATATACTATGATGTGTCAAACAGACTACAGAAGTTCTAGAAGAACTGCTGAGTTCAATAATCAAAATTAGTCTTCACAGAAGACTACTTAAAACTCACAATGTATAGTGCTCCTAAAGCACTCAGATAGTTTCTTTGAGATTTTCTACAAACACAGGAGGTGAAAGAGATTTATCATTCACTACAGTTCCCACAACATCTTTTGCTCGTGAGACATTGTTCTGGTATGTTTGCATTCTACCTTTTAAAATGTCTCAGTAGGCTTCAAGGGTAGCTATGCTTAGAGGTGTTGGCATTGACCCAAGCCATTAGAGGCCTCTAACACAAATGCCACTCCATGTAAAAGTAAACAATGAGAATTGATATGCAACAGGATTAGAGAGTTTAAACCATTAAGTGAGAGCATCAGACATTCAGCACTTTGCACTGACAAAGTGATTAAATCTTTCTATGGATGGCATATATTCTAAAGATAGAAAATTATGAATTCAGCATTTAGACTGTACTATTATGTGTCCAGATATGTAATTATGCTAATTATACTACATAGTTAATTTATGTCCAGTACCACTACTAATATATGCAGGTCAAGTTTTGGCTTTACTAAACCTTCGGAACCCAGTTTCATCTACCAGGTTAATCAATTGAGGTTCAAGGTATACTTACTTTGTGCTGACCTTTAGCTACTACAGTTGCAGCCTCTCAGGCCACAATTTCTACTCCTGGTTGTACCTGCACCTATCAAGGAGCACATCTACAAATGCAACAACCCCATCATTGGCGGGGATGCCCTTGAGGGCACTGCGTTTAATGAACAGATAGAAATTTCTTGCAGAATTTCCTTACACAGAATAATCAGATAATAATCTTACTTCAAATACTCCATCTCCAAGTGCTTGGGAACACCTGCTTTCTGGCTCTGGGTAGATGCCATGGATTCATGGCAGGTTATGTGCCTCTCATGTCCCCCCATGAAGAATAAACGGAGAGCATGTAGTTCATACCACCAGATGATCCAGAAATGGAAAGATTCCCATCTTCAGGTTAAACGATGAATTGCCATTGTCTCTCTGTGAATTAGTGTAGAGGTAAATTAGGAAGCACTAGATAGGAAAATCTAGCATTGCCCTTTGGGAACACCTATGATACACTGTAAAATTATTTTCAGTGGGCCTGAGCCAAAACTCCTCTCCACTTCAGTGATGTTAGTTCAGAGTCTACTTGTTTACTGTTAGCATCACCATTATACAAACAAACAAGTACACAGATAAAAGAAGAGAAGAGTCACCTGTCTCATCTTTACCTTACCACAGAAGGCAAGACTTGGCTTTGTGGCCTGTAGATAACTGAGATCCATGAACATCAGATTAGAATCACACTTTTGCTTTCAAAGTATTTTCTTTTATGTTTCAGAATATCATGTTAATTGTTTCTCGAGGTTTACACACCTCGTGGGAATCAGAGGTCCCACTGTTCATGGACTTTTCCAGGATAGCCCAGAGACTACAAGTGACCTTTCACATCCTCCAAAGTACAATCATCTGTGCTGCTTCTCAACAAGAAGGAATCTGCTTATGTAGCCACCGTCAGGTTTATACAAGGACATCTCTGACTGCTGGCTGAATTCCTACAACTGAACTTGTTCTGCTCTGAAGGTCCTAGGCAAAAGACAGAGCAGGTTAGTGATGGTACCAGCTCAGCCTTAAGTGGCCAAGACTGGAACAGGTTATTTTCCTGAAAGCCTGAAAAAGCTGCATGGCTGCTAGCAGATCTCCTCTTAGGTTAATACTCTTGTCCCCTATAGATCCTGTACCAAAAGGAGTCACAAGCACAAGGAGTTCTAGTAGACAATGGAGAGCATAGAAGGAAGTGTAAAAGACACAGCTTATTCTTAGCATTGAAGAGCGATTTGGAAACCCATCAGAAGCAATGTCATCCCTTTCTACAGGGCCAGTGGTGTGGAAATTCTGGATGTCATGTCATATATAGTCCATTGCAACCAGCAGTCATCTTGTCATTGATTCACTCTGCACAAGACCCAGGTCAGGACCTGATTTACTTCCCAAGCACTATCAGTGTACTCAACTAATGGAAAATATTTTTGTGATAGAGAAGATGAGTAAATGTCAGATAGAACTGTATAAAGTATTTACAAATTTTATCAGAGTGATATTTTAATTTCAGATGAAATTTTGCTTAAAAGCCTGTGAGAGGATGAGGCACACAGAGAGGAGTCAGAAGAATAGGATTTATTGAGCTCTGTGGTGAGAAGATCTTGGATAATGATGGACAGCATTTTTTGAAAGAAAACATTTAATATCTTAGACATCAGCACAGAAGGCTACTATTTTCCACACAGAGAAATAAGAAAAGGGTATTTCAAAGCCCTTTGGGAGGAAAAGCGAGTACAGAAATCAAAGCTTAGAATTTGTAAATTCCTGGTTCTGTAGGACCACTCTCAGGCAACAAATGCCCAATCCAGGCAGCAGTGTGTGGTTTGACACTGTCACAGCAGGGGATATATCAGTCTTGTTAAACAAGGAAATAGATAGTTTGGGCATTCATAATTTTTCACTACCAAATATCTAACTTACCTAATTAGTAGCAATTGACTGCAGAAATAATAATTTAGAGGAAAATGAAGGAGAATTCATGACTAATGAAAACTGGCGGAACTTCCCTGAAGTCACATTAGTTACACTGAAATGATCTTCTATGTTGCTAATGATTCTGTTTGTGCAAAAGCAGTCTTTCCCCCCTTCCCTGCAGATGAAGTATTTTTCTCATTAAAATTCAACTCACAGATGTCTACATGAGCTGCTTTTACCTCTTTGACTGCAATGTGTACACTCTTCAGATTATGTGGAGGCAGAGCAGAAATAAAGAAATAGGGAAGACTAGTACCTCTGCAACTTTATATTTCAGTATCCAAATCTCAGGTAGGCAAGGAAACAAGAAGGGGGATACATTCTTGTATTCCTAATTGAGATAAAATTTGTTTCAGAAAAAGTGAAGGAAAAAAATTAATGGATGATGGAGCAATGTGAATGAGTGGTTAAACTGGAACAAGTCTGACAAACAATGGGTACAGACATTTGGCAGAATTGGCTGTCTGTCATTTTCCTCAGCAATCTCCCCAGCAGCAGTACTGGGAAGGTAGTAAAAAGAAAACTTGCAAGGTCCAGTTTTGGCTCCTCCTATCTGACATTGCTTTTATTGCTGGACTTCACATGGACTGTGGAGCTACCACTGGTCTTTCATCTCCCCAGAATGTGAGAGAGTACTACTCCTCATGAAGTAATGTGTAAACACTTTCTTGTATTTATAAAACACATAAAATGACTAACCAAGTCAAGAGAGTCAATAGTCTAGCTAAATAAACAATTGGTTGGTTTGATGAGTTATATTAAATGGACGGAAATCAATGTGCTCCAAATTTACTCTGTTTATAAGAACATAAATGCCTTTAGGGTTTTTGATTTATCAGACAATTTATAAAAGATTTTGCTAAAAGAGGAAAGTACTAATCCTCTGTTTCCTTCTCAGACAAGATTTAGCAATATTTTACAATCTGCATATAAGAAAAGAGATAAATGCATGTTCTGAGAAAGCAAATGCTATTAATAAAATGCAAAAGAATTTATTCAAGATTAAAAGCCTTGCCCTCAAAACTTCTGAAAAGAGCCCATATGCTTTCATCATACTTTTTTCAGCACTTCCTACAGTTGCATTTTTTTTGTGTGTGTGTTTCAGATATTCAGTTCTAATTTTTACAAAAGGCGGACATTATTTCTCCTCAGAACTGTCGTGATAGGGCCCTAGATATTTAATAAAGCACAAAATACTGAGGTTTTTCTAGGTGCTAGCAAGAGAGAGTGACTGGAAGTTGAATCTCCTAAAAGGAGCAAGGGCCACTGTGCTCAGCCTTCAGGCTTTGGTCACTTGCCTGGTGAGAGGAGGGTTGTGGCTCTGAGCTCTGCTCCTAGACTGGAAGTGGCAAAGCTGGTGAGCAAATGAGGCTCCTCAGGAAGTCAACAGAGCAAGCTGATGGACACATCTCACCTTCTGATTTTTTCTATTTTACTTCTCAACAGAAAAGATTGTGATTCCTTGGTATTCACAGCCATTTCCTTTCCTTAACTGTACAAGAACTTTAAAAAATTAAGCAGTGTCACTGTAAAAAGCAGAGAGATTGCTGACCCATTCTCCCTTTACCCCCATGGACTGTGTGAGAGAGCTGGATTCACTTTTCTCCATTTGAAGGTGCTCAGATGCACATTCCCTGCCTTGGAACACAGACTCATGGCTACTCATCATAAGGGGGTACCCAGCTATTCCTAAAGCAAAAAAATACTGGGCCTAGAGACTGAAAGAGGCTCCCTACATTAATGTCAGACATCCATTAGAGGGAAGGGAACCCTCCTTATCCAACAGCATTGTTGAAACAGGGATTTAACGCATCTAATTTAGCTTTTCTTAGACATCCCTATTTATCTGGGATTTCAGATGGCAACTTGATCAGCTACACCACCACAATCTGGAAAATCTTCTAAAGTGCAAGAAATCCCAGACATCTGTGGGTATACACAATGCATTCTCAATGCATACACACTAAGTCCGGTGCTTCCAGATAATTTTTGACTTCCTGGCCACACCATGCCCGTTTGGGATGCACATACTCCACAGGTCTGGTGCTGTCAGGCAAACTGTGCATGAGTATATTGGGGCTAACAGAGTAGAGCAATACCTGTGTGCATTACTGCTGACCAGCACTCTCCCATGTGCTTCTGTCCAGGGTATGCCAGACAGCAGTAAAGAAGCGCTGTGCGAAGCATGGAAGCACTGCAGGATTCAAACCCAGATTTCCTCCCTGCTTTGCAGTAAACCCAGCCACAGGATGAAACAGTAATTTCTCACTTTTCTGCTCCCCTCAGTGTACTTATTATTCTGCACAACACGAAGCAGCTTTGTGAGGCTGAAGGCAGGTCCTTGAAGGCTGGCCCTTGTGGTGGTGAGGGCAGGCTGCAGGGACAGTCAGTGGGGGCTGGATCCTGTCACACAAGCTACTCTGGTGCTCACTAATGACTCAAAGTGGAACTTTTTTTTAAATGGCTGCTCCAGAGACTGTTTCTGTGCAGAGACAGATCTGCTGGGGATGCTCTGGCACCATCTGGCTGGCCAGATGGACTGGGAATACCTAGGCTGAGAGTGAGGTGAGTGCATCTGTGGTAACAGCGTCAGCCAGCACATCAGGGACAGGGGGTATGTCTGTGACAGTACTGTGACCTGGAGGTAACCAGCCTGTGCTCTGGGGTGCACAGCCCAGACATATCTTACACATAAGAAACAGCCAGAAATAAATGCTTTTTAAAAGAAGCCTATACCAACAGAGTGAGCACATGGTAAGAGCAGTCAGTTTTCTTGATCCTTGTAGTAAAACCTTTAGGTGTTTGAAAAATTAACGTTTAAATAACCAAACTGCATGATCAGAAATAATTTTTAAAAATTAGAAAAGTGAACTACTGGAAACAAATTTAAACTGAAGTACCAGAATTAGGAAGGTTTTTAAATTCTAAGGCACTCCATAGTCCATTCTTGTTCTCAGACATGACTGCAAAGTACCTATGGAGTTCAAATAGGTTATAATCCTTTCCCTGTATTTAAAGGCATCCTGAAGTCTGCATCTTTTGTTGTATTTGCCACGTGATTAAAAAATACAAGAAAAACTTTCTGTCATTTAATAAATAAAGTTCAGAAGAAGCCATGTTTGCCTGTTGAGAATGAGTATTTCTCTACTTCCTACATGTAGGAACATTTGCACACAATGTTACTTACAGGTTTCAGTGCAACTTCAGGTTCAGCACGGCATACAAATTAAAAAATATGTGAAGGACAAAACTATATTCTGAGATAGCTTTTCACTAGGAATATGGTCAATGGGGGAACAGACGGCTCTTGGTCACTGGGTTACATGCCCTGACCTGAAATTTACCATATGAACCAATTTACTTACTAATCTCACTGGGAGAGGCTGAAAAATGGACGTGCCAGAGACACTGTGTCCTTCCTCTGTCCAGTTCAAGAAAGAGACAGTGGTAGAGCACAGGTGTAAAAGTGAAAGCAGATTCCAAAAGCTACCATTGGAAAACTGTATCTGCACAGAGCGTTCAGCAGAGGCAGCATCTGGATATAGATGTACCATGTAACCTCATTCCTGAGAGAAGAGCCCTGTTAGACTCAAAAAATAATGTTTGGCATGGGAACAAAAACTGTTGTTTCTTCCATGCAGAGGAGGAGAACAGGAGAACTCCTCTCTGTCCCTTTCAGCAAGTATGCAGTGAGATGGTCCTTGTAGCTGGGATGCATCTTTTGTTACAGAGAGTTTTCAAAGACTAGGCTGTTTTGAGAGAAGTACTCTTTGTCTGTATTTCCCCCACTCCCTTCAACCCAGGCAGCCAGGAATGGTGAACCTCAATGTTGAAAAATGTTACCTGAGGGCACAGAAGGAGACCCAAGTCAGAGGAAAACAAAATAGTTAGGTGGATTAAGTGAGGTGAGCTCATGAAGTTTCTTCATAAATAGAAATGACAGGCTAGCTTGGGAAAATTAAATTTCCCTAAGCATACCTGACAGCAGAAGCTGACTGATCAATGGGAGCAAATGTGTAGTGAACCAGGCAATGACAGAAAACCAAATGAGGCCGTCCTCTAGACTCTGCAAAACGAACCAAGTGAGGGAAAACACACGGGCCATACTAAGGAAAAAGCCATGCTCTTGGATGCAAAGTGCCATCCCAGATACTTGCAGAGAAGCCTGAGTGCATGAGGGGAGCAAGAGACATCAACTTCAGTGGGTCCTGACAGAAAGCATAGGCTTTACCTTCTTGGCACAGTGGTCCTCAGTCCTCATGTTCTACCTGTGAGATCCCTTCTAGTGAGACTACAAATTCAGACTGCAGCAATCAAAACACTACTGCTGTTCAACATTAAACATTTTCAGAATTACCTTTGTGCTGGCTGCCCACACATATGTGGAAATTTTCATGTTTTTTTTTTTGTACACAGAAGCTTCCTGCTATTTCTGCACAATATTCTTGCTAGAATCCAGCCACTCTGTTTCCATCACCTATTCTTTTCATCACTGGCTTCTGCTTCATCAAGTTTATTAATCAAGAAGATGGATGTCAGGGTTTACACATGTTTTTGAGGTTCCCCAAGAGCAAAATCCCAATGGAAAGAGAAATCCTACATGATGTTCTCTCAACAATCTGTAATCAGCTTGTCCACTCAACAAGCCATAACAAATCCAAACTTAATTCAAAGTACAAATCAACTTTTCCAGATTACCATTAATTTTAAATTAGAATTAATAACAGTACAAATTCATATTTTGAATGGTTAATGTCATCCTCTAGAGCCTACGGAGGACTACCAAAGCAGAAACTTTAATGTTTTGCAAATCAGAGTTTTAAGAAAAACCAATACATTATTAGTGTCGCACACAAAATCTTTGGATCCCAATAGTTTAAAACTTTGTTTGATATCCAAATTTTACAAAAGAATGATCTTTAAAACAAAAAGATCCAAACCCAATTACTTAACACACCCTGACCAACAAACTATCTGTGTACCTTAAAAATGTTATGGACCACTTCTCCCCTTGAAAAGGCAGTTCAAGTACAACAAGATTAAGCACACATCTGTCTCACAAAGTTGAAGAACCCCTCTATCCTAGCATTTTTAAATCTTAAAAAAAAAAAGATCATCCTAACAAGACTTAGTAGCTCCAAGTCAGTCAAAGAGGGATTCCCAGGCAGAAGCATCATGAAAGAAATCTGTAAGGCTGCTGACAGAAGTTCCTGTGCAAACCAAGGTGCACAGACACAGTGTGCCATTCCTTGCCAATTCCTCTGTGTGCTGTTTTATACAGCCCCCCAAAAAGGAGCCTCAGTACAGACAGGGCTCTGAAAGAGCTTGAGTAGGGATGCAGAAAGGCCACTTAATGCTACCTCTTCCAACCTTGTGAGTTGCAAGCATTAAGTTACGCCACTGACCTTGGGTCAGGATTTCACACTGAATGGCTTACCCTGTCTTACGCAGGAAATCTGCAACAAAGCTAGAACTGAAGCTGGAGATTCAGATTTTACCTTTCCTTTCTCAGTCATAGCTCCAACCTTCCTTGAAAGAGGGAAAAAATATTAATGTTTAATTCCGAGTATGGGTGTGAATTTTACAGTTTTCAGGTATGTGTTTATTTATCTGATGAATTCAAAGTTTTCCAATAATGAAAAAGTTCAGAGTTTCTGCTCAACAGACCTTAGATTGCAACTGCAGGTGATCTCATTAGAGAAAGAGTGCAATTTTGCTGAGGAAATAATTAGCTTCATTTTGATAAATCCTTTTCTGCCAAATTACTATAGAGATACATTTTAAACAATGAAATAATAATTTTTTAGATCAAGCTACAGCTCCTAGTTTAATCAGTCTCCTACAGAAAGTCTTCCTCTCTGCATAAACTCAACATTTTTATTGAAATGGAGGGGACATGACCTGTAAATGTTCTTTCATCTATGTTGCACAATAGCTCAACTTCCTTCTTAAAAAAGCCCCAAAACCCAAACATCCAAGAAGAGAGGATTATTTCTCTTTCCCTTTTCCTTCATCATGGTCTTCCTTACACCTTGCCGTAGGCTATCCTGTCATTTTCAGATTTTTGATTCTCTGATGAAACAAAGCATAATCTTTCTCACAGATGTTGCTGAAAGCACCAGGGAGCCAGCTTTCTGCCTATCTGTCCATAGGGTGCATTTATATTCTGCCCACACAGGTGTGTTTCAGAATTAACAATAATAACTTTTTCCAAGTACTCCAACAAAAAGCTGCCTCCAAGATCAGGGATGACTGTGCCTTAAAGTGAAATCACTCGTTTGACCACAGGCAATGAATCAACCAAGAGTTTAGAAATCTGATTGAAGAGTTATATCTGAGTTAGTGCAAAAAATGGCATGCTAAAATGTATGGTTATGCCCAAGTGCTGTGTGGAGGCTTTGCTCTACACAGCTTGTCAAGCAGGAGTCGACATTGGTACTTTAACATCTGGCTTAAAGCAACAACCAGGTTGGCTTCAGGTGAACTGAAGACAAGCACAGCCCATGCCTTGATTTTCCAACATGAGTGTGAGCTCTGACATGAAGTAAAGAAATACCAAACTAGTAAGAACTATTGCGAATACACAGGAAAAAAACCCACTGAAAATTGATGGAGCACCAATCAAATGCATAGATTTATAGATGTAACAAAACAGAACACTGTCCTTTTGAAGGCTTAGTGACTACCTCCTTTCATTCTTTGGGTCCTGTCTGGTTATTTATATACAGCACACCCACAGATACAGCTACATCCCTTTTGTCTAATTAAGCATAATCCAGTCTTACCTGACAAGTCCATATTGATGTGATAATGAATCCGTCATCTCTGAAGACATTGAAGATTTCAATGATGCCCCGTGAATAACCAAACACAGAGATACTGGCATCTGACACTGCCAAGTTAAACGTGAGGTAGTCGGTAGGCTGCAGAAGATGTCTTTGTTTATATAGGACAAAAATCACAATGCTGTTTCCAAACCAAGACAACCAACCTGGAAAAAAAATTAAATCCATGTAACTTGATGATCATTAAGGTCCCTTCCAACTCAGTCCATTCTATGATTCTATGAAATCAAAAAGCAAATAAAGAAAGAAGCTGTTGAGTGTGTAAATGTACCACATATCTTCTAAAATTCCTTTTTTTTCCGTTAGAAGCATATTAAACCAGATTATCTATTAGAAAACTATGCATTAAACCTTTCTGAGAAGCTGGGTACATTTTAGAAGTAGGAGCAAGTGAGTAATTGAGTGCAGCAATAGAACAGAACAAACACAAAGAGCTGCTGCTACACCTACTGAAGATGCACTGTTTAAGGGCCTAAAGTGGACTTTTTTTCCCCTAGAGTTTTGTCCTTAAGTGCATAGATGAAACTCATAAGTGTTACACCTGGGAAAAATAGGAAGGAAGAAAGATTGGTAGAGTGGAGCAGAGACTACAGACAATCTGCCAAAATCTGCAGCTGTTTAAGTTCTCCATACACAATTATGGATACAGAAAGTTCACGTATGTAGCCAGAGAGCTGCTTTATCAATTCTCCTCAGAAAAGTGCAGCTAATACAACTAGGCTTATTTTCTTAGAACAATCTAGGATCTCCTTGCAGCAAAGTCTCCCCTAGATGGGAATATTTTTCAGTAATGCATATGAAAATCCATATGAAGAGGATATTTGCAATAGAACTTTAAAGTCTCTTTTATTTAATTTTGCAGAAAGTTGTATTCGCTCTTACTTTCCAGGAACAGAGATGCCTGACTTGTGTCTAAGTATGTGAGCAAAACACAAGGGAGATAACTGTATAAGTCAGTGACTGGTGAAAGTCAGACACGTACTGAGAGAGACCTAGAGTTTCCAAATGTCCACAACTATTGCTCTGCCCACCAGTCCAAGACCCTGGTGGCTTACATCCCACTTTTTGAAATTACATAGGTGTGTAGAGATGAATGACTTTTAACAGAAAGTATATTGCTAAGTGTCAGGTTCAGTGTTGAAAAGGTGGCTCAGCCAGTTAAGGGGGTGGAAGGCTGAGCAGCATGTAAGGCAGCACCTGGCTCCCTGCTGGCTCCTGCTTCTATCCCACAAACCAGCTCTGCCACTTGTGACATTGGTGGCCTCACTTCACCTTGGCAACGCAGAGCAAGACATGACCTCTTTTGAGTGTCTGCTGCCTACGACAGGATAAGGAATGCAACACCTGGTGGCTTATGCCGGGTTACAATATTACCAGGTGAGGGAAAAAAGAGCCACAGCCCTCTGCCCATGCACAAGAAACAGATACCCCAGAGCTAGGCTACTGTATATTGACCCAGCAAGAGATGAACAAACACAGTAAAGACGGATGTGACATGATGGCACTGCACAGCAACTCTGGATATTCAAAGGAGTCTGTGTGATGAAAGATGGCTGATAGGTTTGATGTTGTAGCAAGAGGACAGCTGCCTTCCTTTGGGAAGCACCACTTCAGCGTGAAGAATCCAGCACTTTACTGCCAGGCTGCTGGGGCTAGGAAGGGAGGGAAGGAAATTGCCTCTCAATCTCCAGGCCATGTGGGAGTCTCAGAGGCTGAAATGCCAATGAGCAAGGCACTTGTTCTGTAAAGAAAGAGATTGGGCAGATACCTCCCAGTGAGGTGGTCTGGGTACTTTGGAGTGCGAGGGAGGTGGCTGATGGGACAGCCTCTGTATGGCTGTATGAACTGCTTCTTCTGTGGAGCAATTTCCTTTTCATAGTTTCTCTTTGCAGCATTGCCAAGTTGCTGCTGCTCTGCCTTGTTTAGCAAATGCACCGTGGTTTACTGAAGAGCATTTGAACTGGGAAGAGCTGAAATGTCTTGACCAGAAATAGTCACTGGTGCAACGATACACTGAGATACACACATACATTCATATAGAATATATTCATATACCTTGTTACAAGGTCAGCAATAATAAATAGATCTTGTTCTGGCCACTAGGTGACAATGTTTCTTAATCAAGTCTTGTTTTGAACAACTGCATGCACTTTAACTCAGGGATTTTCTGACTTTTGCTTGGATCTAGGTATTTTAAACTGGCAGAGCAGGGCACTGGTGGAGGAAGGCTTTGGGAATGCATGAGAACAGCCTGCAATGCAAACATGGGAGTTGTGTTGTTTGTGTATGTTGGTTCCACCCTCTGCAAGGTAAGATAGTTATGAAGGCAGTAGGTATGAAATATTTTTCCCTGTTCACATGAAGACATAGTGCTAAAAGGGCAGACAAAATAAAATGGCACCTCCTTTGTAATCAGCAAAATTTTGTCAGTGCAGTGTAATGGATAGGAGGGCTACCCTCACAGTGTCAGACACCTGCCCTTCCTGGGAATATACAGAGCAAATTCCCCCTAGCCTGGAGGGCAATGGAGTTTACAGTTAAAGCGTCTTAAATAAGAACTTGAGCAGAACATCACATCAAACGACACTGCATGCTTTAGAGCAATGAGAGATGAGAGAGACACAATATTTGTGACAATTTTTGGGAACTACATTCACAAACCAAGGTTGGAGATGAGGGAAGCATTGAGGGAGATAAGGGTATGGAGCGAGTATGATTTCTGCAGGTAGGCACAGTCCTTTTAAGCAAAGCAGTGGAGCACTTGCACTGGCATATCCAGTCCCTAAAATGGTCTGTCTGGGTAGTAGACCATACTAAGTCAGATTTTAAAAAAAACCAAAATACAAAAAACCAGAAGAAAATAAATTCTTCGCAAACCATGCAGTAACAAAATCAGTGGTCACGTAAAAATGCTGTCAGCTAGAGTAGTGACTGTGGGACAGTGGATCTCTGTGCCAGACACAGGTGCTAGTCTGGGTTGCTGCCTGTATTGACTGACTGACTTAAAGAACCCCAAACAGACCACCCCAAAACAGAAAATCTCCCCAACCAAAAGAATGCCTCAAACCAAACAACCCCTCTCCCTTCCTCCCCCAAGCCCTGACAGCACAACAGGGAAGAAGGCTGAAGATGCAAGGCAAGCACAGCAATAGCTCTGACACTCTCAGTGAGGGCAGAGATCTCTTCAACTGCATTGCAGGTGGTGTGTGCCTCAGGGGACACTAGAGGTACATCAAGAGCCCAGAAAGAAACCTCTGAACTTTGGAGAGCCTCCATGTTACCAGGCATCATCTCAGTAAAACAGAAGATACAAAAGACACAACTGAGGGAACTTATTCCATCTTTTGCAAGCTGTCATTAATGTTCACTCATAAGAGGATGCAGAAAAAAACCCAATCCACCCCCAAAAGCCAAACCCACCATACTAAGGTAATTGTGCTGAAAAAAGATTTCAACTGAGGTCAAAATATGGCGAGAGAGAAAAAAAAATGGCAGCTAGGTAGGAACTGAGCACTGCCACCCAGTATAAGGTTCAGAGAGGGATCACCACATTTTTCCCATAAGCACAGTCTGACATGAGTTGTTCACCAGAGATACCAGAGAGAGGTCTTCTGACGTGGCAAAATACACAGATAATATGCAAATACTGAATAATTTTGCAAACATTGTGAGGTAGGAGGAATAGGATGGGCAGCAGTATTAAAAATGTTATATCACCTCTATATAATTCAGTAGTAATCCTTCTCCTGGAATAACACTCCCTAAGAGAGGATTTTAATCCGCAGATGTCAGAAGTACTCCACAAGGGAGTCTGGTGCTGTTATCCATGATTTCTTGGGGAGGTACAGAGAGCTGCCAAGCAAGCTGGTGAAAGTCAGCTTGCTTGGCAGCCCTTCAGCTGTTCACAAACGCCTGTGTCAGTGCAATGCCCACCAGCCCATGCAAAGAAAGCATCAGAAAAATAGCCAGAAAGAGTGACTAAGGAGGCTGAAAATCTTTCCGCTGGAAGCAACTGAGAACATTGAGACTGTTTAACTCTTAAGAATATCAAAAAAGTACATTATAATCTTACAAATATTTCTGTCAAATCACTCAAGCCTGTGCATTCAGACATGCCCTATTTTTCTCTCATGTACCTGATATGGTCTTTGAAAAACCAATAAACACCTGAGGCTGCATGCAGTTTCATTGTTAACATTGTTTCTGAAGAACTAAAATTGGCACAAGTGAGTCGATAGCTCTGAGCTGGTCATCAAGATTTCCAATAGATTAGTCCACCTCTGCCTAGCCAAAATAGGTTATTTTGCTTTCTATTTAGACTTGCTCTTATTAGAAATTTTTGCACGGTCTTTACTTGTAAAACCTGGCAAGACTGAAATAGAAAAATGGGTGCTACAACTCAGCCATATGCAGTTTAAAATATATATGAAGACTTAAGTGGAAGAATTCAAGAAATGAGAGCAAAAGGTGAGGCTCAGTGTCACAAGACAAACTAGGCTTTTTCCTCAACAAATAACCTTTCTCTTGGACAGAAACTGGATTGAGCATCTTAATGCAGAGCAGACATGAATGAAATCAGTTACTTATGCAACTGCATATACACAAGTGTAAATGCCTATCAGAAGGGGCTTGCTGCAAAGGATTTTCTGCCCAGGAAACTTTAATTCAAACAGTGATAAAATCCAGAGAACTGGCAAAGCTGTCATTAACTATTGCAACTGTGAAGTGACCCTACTCTGTTTTCAGTCT
Organism: Rhabdornis inornatus; assembly: GCA_013397075.1. Taxonomy (NCBI): domain Eukaryota; kingdom Metazoa; phylum Chordata; class Aves; order Passeriformes; family Rhabdornithidae; genus Rhabdornis; species Rhabdornis inornatus. The sequence goes on along the minus strand of VWZS01005847.1, from coordinate 1,577,368 downwards.
TCGCTGCCAATTATATGCACACAATATCCTGTCCAGGGCATATTGCCAATTCTGGCAGGAAGGAGAAGAGTCATCTTGTTTTAGACTTGACAAAGCATGGACAGATTATTTGTTCAATAAATGCAATCATTTTGGGGATGAATGTTCTGTGAATAGCTTGTTTCCTTTCCCACCTTCTCAGATTATCTGTCAAACAAAATCCCAAAATAACACTCATTCTGTCACTTGTCAAGTAACAGTTTACTATTACCATTCGGAAGTGTGTGCCTTTTAAAGGCATGTTTGGATCTTGTGGTCTATTCTGATGGAATTGGTAATGTACTCAGCATGCCTTTCTGATGGAAGCATTCACAAAAATGTCAGAATTTGTTCTCGAATAAATACACTCTCCTATTGATTTTAAATTTCCTGTTATGCCTCTTATTTATTCTAACAGGCCCAGTTAAATGTGAAACTAGGGGAAACAAAGAGAGAACAAATTATGTATAAATGCAGAAAAAAAAACAATTTAAGAATTCCAGTTAATAATTATGAAGCGAAAAATCTTTCATATTTTGCCCCGATGTCTAGCAACCAGCAGCAGTGAGTAGTGCTTTTAAATTACACCTCATGATTTAAACTGTACAAGGATTTTCCACAGTACTGCACCACTTATGGCATAGGCAAAAAGGGGTCAGATGTAATCCCAGCAGCAGATCAAGCTTTCACCTGTCTGTTAGAGACAGTTCTGAGCTCATTGAAGGGAAGGATGGGAGCAGAGTGCTGCCTTCAGGAAGAGGATGATAACACAGGTGACCTTGTGCAGGGTAACACAGCGTTGCTATCACTTGCAGATAGTCCCTCTAAGAATGGATCACTGCTTTTGGATGGGATGGCACCTTCCCCCCACTCTGCTGGTCCCACAGCCAAAGCATTAGCAAGGACAATGATGGAACTGTGGCTTGGGTGCTAAGAAGCAGTGTAGTGGTCTCAACATCCATCGGCGTTTATGAAATGCACCGTGCACTTGCTGCTGGTTTGCAATCTGTGACAGCCCTACACTCAGGCTTCCATGCAGGATGCTCATCTGGCTCCAAGACTGCCTGGCTGCTGTGCCACATACAGCACATACATCAGCGTCCTGTCTGTCACAAATGACAGGTGGGCTACCTGTCACCTGTGAGAATTTCCAGAAGGGGACACACAGAGGTCTCATCTCAGCAAAAGGTGTTCATGGCTCTTGGATATTCATGTCCTCTGTCAAGATGTACGACTCTGGGAAGATTTAGCCAAATATAGTTAGGTTTTTATGACTTTATCCTGTGAAGGTGAGGAGGTCCAGAGGAACCCCATCTTCTGGATAAATGCTAATACCAATCACACACACCTCTTTAGTTTTGGAAAAGTGCATCAGAGAAGCTGCACTGCCATACTTAGATCCAAAAGAGAAGAAAATGTTTAGTAACTACAGAAGTGTAATCACTGAAGCCATTTTCCAAGGCATCAAAACCCCAAGAATATCAAATATTTGGGGCTTTGTGTAAGGAAGTATCCATAGACTCCTGCCAATGTAGGTTGTCTTGCCAGACCCCTAAAGCACCAGAGGTCAAGGGAGCTAGCGCATGGACTGGCCTTTTTTCTCTGCTGCCAGAAGGACAAGAGGGTGTCTGCATGACAGAGAACTTGTTCTGCCACATCACAGCTCCCTGGATAGAACGAGTTATTGGTGTACATGAAACTAATAACTATAAATTGCTGTGGCTGGTTCTTGCAGAAGTGTGACAGTAGGTCTTTGAGGAGAAAAGAAATTAGGACTTTCCTGATTTATGTATGACCAACAGATTTTTTCAAAAGTTATCATTTCCAAAAGGTATACCTACATCCATCAATTTTAACCAGATCTACACTACAGTTTACTTGGAGTAGTGCTGCTGCTGGTTGTACATACTCTGCTAGAAAAGAAACTTGAGTTTGAATCTTGAGGGACGTTTCAAGAACAGTAGCTATGACATGCAAAGCACTTGTAAGCTTGGCTGAAGGATCCAAAGAGATCAAATCCCAACAGCCTAAAGGCTCAGGCGCCTAGATATTTGCTAGAAGATGTGAGATCACTACCAGGAAGCAGCAGAGGAGAACATCTCTGCTGGCTGATTGATGGAATAAGTTTGAACTACTAGTGTGATGCAGAGGCAATACTGGGAGGGAGCAGTAGAGTTGATAGAGTGTAAATATGAATGTGAATAGTGATGGCAAGACCTTGCTTGGATGCTGTATTCAGTCCTGGCTATAGGGCTACTGGGATGACAGGGGAAAATATATTATGAGAGGAGATAAATAAAAGTAATTACCCTCTGCCCCACAATCAACCAACCAATAAATTAAAGTTCCCTCAACTGCTTAATATAGGAATACAGAGGTTGACCTAAAGATATGATTGTTCCTTCAGGAACACAGATTGCCCATAGAATGTCATTTGCAGGCAAAAAAATTATTTCCATCAAAAGGAGTGACCAAAAATTGTATAAAGTTGTGATCACTTTAGCTAAGAATTTAGGTGAAGGCTTCTATCCAACAGAGAAACAAAATCAGGAACACATTTTCAATTGGAAGAGTGATAACAACACCAAAAAAAACGCTAGCCAATTATATGAGGGAGCATAATAGCTGTGTAAATGAGATTATACATTGTCTCAGTAGGGGACTGGCCTTGCTGACCTAAGATATTCTTTCTAGCCTTAAGTGCAACTGCTTCATTCTTTAGCTGATGGTGCAGACATTTCCCAGCCATTGACAGGATATGCAGATGTGAACAGAGTGGGGATAAATCGGAACACCTCTGATTTACCTTACAACCACTCTCCTAATCAACTCTCCTAAGATAGAAGCCATACATACTTCTATTAGAATTTGGTTTTGTTCTAAGCACAACTTTCCCTAGTTCCTATAGATAAAGATAAGAAAGTCCCATGTAAACATATTAAAATACTTAGCATTTAACATTTTAACTTCCACAGTCCCTTCTCAAGTGTAAGCATAGGGCTAATAAGTTAATTGAAATATGTAATAAGTTTAGAATTTAAAAAAATCTGTTAGGCAAATAATTCAAAAACAGAAACATTTTTGTACATGCTGTTTAGAAGAACAGATTTAATAAAAGTTAAATTTTCTTCTATTTTTCTGTGAGGTTCTATGGTTGAATTTTTTTATTACCTAGCATGCTTGCACTCTTTGAAATTTCATAACATTTCCTTGTGTTAGGCAATAAGTCTGCCCAAAATAAATTTAAACAAACAAAACAAAAATACAGTGGTATCAGAGTGCATTTATACTGAGTTCCCTTTTTAAATCCCTGTTATACACTTATAATAGCTGTCTTCCAGCAGAACTAAAAGAAACACTTGGTATTGTGACTGCTAACACAGGATAAGGTTTCAGTACCTACATCTTTCTTAGATCCAATTTGAAGAAGTCAGTTTCTATATGCATCCAGCATTTAAAGCAAGAACAATACAAACAATTAAAGTTAAGAACCACAAAACATATTTTGTGTCTCTCCAGAAGATAATTGTAGGATGCCAACTAATTGTCAACAGTCAGAACTTTGAAAATCAGGGAATATTTATTCAGTGCTACTAAAACACAAGAAGACACAGAACTATCATGTACTTCTGATAAGGTACTTCTTTTATCTTCCCACATATTAAGCTTAATGAAAATTAGTTGAAAGTTTAGAGGCTTGACTATTTATTTTTCCTCAAGATTTCTGAATTGATTATAAATCTCTTTTTAACAAAAGCAAGCTATACCTCTCTGATCTTGCAATCGCTTAAAAAAAGTTACATTTTCTACCATCCTGTTCCATTAAGGACAAAACCCAAATGAATCACTTTGAATTTGATAATGACATCTATTTTAGTTTCCTTTCACATCCAAGCCAAATACCTACCTAAAGCCAACAGGTAGAAACCTATGATAGTCTCTCCTTGCTCTGTTACAGCTGCCTCTCTGGTCAGAAAACTGACGTTGTTGTTCCTCCAGGGTGCCTGTGCAGAAAACTGGACAGACATTTTCAGTGGAGCTTCTAACCCAAAAATTACCCTTCCCCAGAATATCCTGGTTAAAAAAATGGTTCCAGCCTTTTCCTCAGCTTCTGCTTGCTGTATCCGAGTGAGGTCTCATTAAGACTAATGATCTAAAGAAGGAAATCTTGAGGGACAGGAGCTTTGCAGCCTTCTGACTGATTCTTCTTCACTAATCCTACCTATTAATACAGCCTGTGAACCTGTGGGCAGCAAAAGACAGCAGATTTCCTTGTATCCTCATTACTGCTATGTGCAAAAACCTCTAATGAAGAGCGTGTACCTGACAAAAGAGACAACTTCCTTTAAAATAAGGTGACAGCACATAACCTAGTGCAGGCACACCCACACCATACTGATATGTTCCTTACATAGTTGTACTTTCATCTTTTTTCTTCACTGAAGATGAATGGAATTTTAGTTCAAATGAAATTCAGGAAAAATATCACACGAATTAAAAAATGGCACAGTGAAAAACAAAACAAAACAGGGAGGTGTCACCACCTGAGAATGTGACTTTAACATAGCAGAAAAAATAATCTATTAACTTACTTTACCAGCAGGATAGTTGTAATTTTAAAAGAAGGGAAGGTAATTTCCAGTACAGGTTGGAAAAAAATGTAGGTACTTTGGATCATATTTTTAGACTGCTAAGCATCCTGCAATCTTGGAGTAAAATCTAGGTATGATGTGGGTTTTTCCTGTACTGTTGAAAAATTAGATCTTGTTTTGTTGAAGTGCATGGGATTTGAGTCACCTCAGAAAAGACTAAAAGTATTCCTGGCTATCAATGATTGTAGTTTAGATATGGCCTCTCTTACCAATCAGGTTGTAGTCTTAACTAAAAAATTTGAGTCTAAATGAATTCATCTGGATCAGCAAAGTTTCCTTGTGAGCAACACATTCTCACTGCACTGAAATCCCTGTGCCTGTCTTGCCCTGGCTTGTCCCTTCTCACACTGGGCAGCAAACTGTGCTCAGTGGTGGGACCCAGCTGAAGGAAGCAGAGCACCTCACTATGAATATCCCCTGTCTATCCACAGGCTGAAATTGGGGTGTATTTTACCAACTACCAAGAGAAAGATGTACAAAAGCATAACACTTTACATTGGGCAGAGACCTGGTCCATGCCCCCTCTACTCTCTCGCTGGAAATGAAACAGCCACCCAATAGCCCATCTGTGGGACAAGCCCAAGGTCCCTGGACAAGATTCCTCAGCTTAGTGAGAGGAAAGAGAAGAGCTGCCCAGGAGCTTCCCCCTGCAATGAGGCACACCCCACACTGTGCAGGTCTCTCCTGCTGTGCAGTCAGGACCTGGTATTCTGGAACAGGGCATTGTTTCCCACCTTGCAAAAATCCACACTCATAGGGTGTACTGATCTGCTCCAGCACAGGCAGTGTTGAGGTGGCAGAGCACACTTGCTGACCACTTCCCTTTGTGCCCAGGCAGTTTTCCATGGCATCTTACAAGGGCCCAGGCTGCCAAGTCTGAGTTGGCATCTGTCATCACACGAGTGCTAGTTCTCCCTACTTTGATCAAATAGGGGAGGGACAACCAGCAGAGAGAGTTTTACATGCAAGGAAACTGTATTATTTACATAAATGTGACCTCTTTAGGCATAGGGACTTTAAATGGTAATAAGTAACAATGATAATTATTTCTTTTTGCCAAAATAAAAGGCAAGTTACATTATTTACCCTGATACCCTGAACTTGAATTTTGATTTTTCCCAGCTGTGAGTTTCGTCTGGCTTCATAGAAATACCACAGCTCCGTGGGCACTTAAATTTTCCATTTCAATGAGAAAGTGTCCTGCCAAGCCTTATCCCTTGTAATAATAATGAGAAGGAAGAAAGAGAGAAAAAAAGACTTTTTTGGTATTTAAGGAAAAAAAAAATCTGAGTAAACTGCTCTCCATGGTTAAGCATGCTTTTTGATGATTGTTCTCCCCCAGCCCGGTCTTCATACGCTAAGAGTGATTAATACCCAGACTGGCTTGCAGTTTTCTGCTTCCTTCCTCTGGTGGCATCCTCCAGTGAAGAAGAGAGGCTTTGCAAACTGCTGTGGTTTGTTTGGTGGGTCTGCAGGTCACTGTGCTTCCAGAGGAGAGAAAGGCTCCCTCTGCAGATTACAGGAGCCTAGTTCCATATCTGAGTGCTCTGGTGGGGACCAGTTTAGTGGCTTCACAGAGATTATCCCTGACTGCCTTCACTATCTTCACCAAGTGCTTTGAAAGGATTAGAGCAGCATATGCTATGGGCAGTTCTATAAAATCCTGTGGTGGTACAGACAAATTGCTGTGTTTGACACAGCAGTGACTGTGGGAAGGCATATGAAAAGTGGACTTTGAGATGAAAGAAGGTGGTAAAGCACCCTATTTGCCTCTCTAAGTGCTTTCCAAGTGATATATCTACCAGCACAAAAAGGCAAGTATCACAGCAACACAGACTGGCCTGACACACTCAGTTTGGTTACATCAGAATCCAGCATACTGTTTCCAATACAGAAAAATCCTAAAAATTAAAATTTGTGTGTGGCAGAAAACACATGATGAATGTTCCTAACGAGCACCTGTTTTGCCTGTGGAGCACAGAGATTTGGGCAGTTGCCAAAGGAGTGATTATGTCAGAAAGTTGGTGAAAGTTCTCGCAGCATTATTCTTTCACAATACCTGTCATGCATGGGTTAAAGGAAAGGACCATAGGATGAGGAGGCAAAAGGAAAACGATTCAGAAGAGATGGGTTAAAATAAAACATGAGCAGATAGAAAATTGGTTGTGTGGAATGAAAATACAGTTTTGTCTCTGTAAGGCATAATATGTTCTGAGATTTTACAGAAATATAATTGAGGGATTTCAAAGCAAGTCCAGTGGTATATTAGTTGGAACATGGCTACATAGATTCTTTTTGATAAATTATTTTCATTTTTGTTTTACATTTTTAATTAGAACATTCACTATAAATGAAAAAACTGTCACTATCCAATAAGACATCACTTTGTCTTGCAATGAAGAGTCACACATTGATGAGTTATGCCTATGGATTTCATTGAAGTAGCCAGAAAATGCATTTTATATCAGTGACAGAAGATCTTTCAGAAATTCAGATCGAGTCTTTTTTCCCTGGTTCCAATAAAATACACTTGTTGAAAGCATTTGCACAGATTCTTTTCTAACACACATTGAACAAAAAGGAAAAAGATCCTGAGATCAGGTAAGTAATGCTTAAGACTTGTTGATGGACAAATGGGAATGACTGTGCCTGCTGCAAGCCATTTGGAATTGCTTACCTGCAAGAACCAGATCTGAATCAGCTCTTTTGTTGCCGATCTTCAATTCTGTACTTCAAAACCACATCTGAAATATTTAAAATGAAGAGTGATCATAATGTGAAACATGCTTTACCACCTATATTTCAAAACATGTCTGTTTAACCCTGGACATTAACCCTTGAAAACAATTGCACCCTATTAGTTCTCTAGTTAAATGTTCAAACCACGTTTCTTCACCTGTGTTGGGTTATTTGCCGAACTTAGTTATGAAAATGGTTATATCATATAATGAATATATTGTAAAATCCATACTTCTGCCATGACTTCTATGGACTTTAGCTATTCAGTTTCATACATTATTCTTGTTCTCATTAATCCTGAATGCTAATGTTTCTCTGAGGGGTTGTGTTCTATAACTTGTGAAAGACCTAGAAAACTACCTGAAAGAAAAGAATGCTTGGTCAGTGCTTATTACTGGAATATGCAGTTTGAAATTAACTGTTTCTCAAGGAATGCTGTTTAGATTGATGCTAATATGAAGCCAGGCTACCTTGCTGCTTCAGATAAATGCTACTTTCATGTTGAAAGAATATTGAAGAGAATGGAAAATACTTTGTACAGATTAGGTGGCTGAAGCTTTGTATTATTGAAACTCCCTGCTCTGAGCTGAACTTACACCGAGTTGGTGAGGTGATGGTAAAGGGAATTAAAACCTTTTGGACAACTGAATCAATTTGTGGGAGATCTCAAGTGAAGTGTGGGAAGTTTCTTCTTCTGAGGTGACAGAGAGTTTCCTAAGAAGAGGGAGGGCCACTCTTGGCAACCACTGATAGGGTGGAGGCAGGAGTCTCTCTGTGGCACAAAGAATGCAAGATTTGAGCTCTTTTATTTCTAACCTGTCTTCATGGGTTGCACTGATTTTCTTTTTTTTTAATTAAAAGAATGATACTGTAGCTCCTGCTACGGTAAAACTTGACTTTTTGGCTTTAAAGGCCTTCCAGTCATCCTTGGTGAGCTCATTACAGTAGCAGGTTTAAACAAACCCACTTCAAAAGAGTGTCTGGCTGGTTTTCTGTCACTGGGGTACTTTTACTCTCTGTGCTGCAGCAGTGCTTCACTGCTCCAGTTCAGAGGGGGGCCCAGAGAGAACATCAATTTTCCCCAAATATGGTCTTGCATCATATGCCTGCAATTTCAAAATGGTACATGTTTTGAAACATAAAAACTGATCCTTAATTTCTTAGGTGTTGGTTCAAAAAGGCAGAATGTATTGGTGTTTTTCTGCTTGCCAAGCTCTGGAGTCCACTAACAGGGGCAGGTGCACTGAACAATCTGTGACTGACTCACATGAAGAAATCACTCTCTGCAGAAAAGGCAGAACAAAACCTCCAGCATTTCATGTATCAGCAGGAGAAACTTTAATGTCAGGAGAAACTTGAAGTTGCATTCTGGGAACTGAGCAAGCTATTGCAAATTCAGCAAATTAGGGAATAAGATGGGAAGAAAAAGGGAAGCATAAAGCCTTTCTAATGTATTTCATTTATAACAAAAAAAAAATAAAGAACACTAACATGGGAAAAAGTCTCAGTAAATACTCAAGACAATGCATGCTTCCTAGCAACTACCATTCTCCCTGGTGTTATACTTACCTTTCCACTCTTTCTCTTGAGTCTTCAGGCAGTTGGCTTCAGTCAACTGAGGAAGAAATGGTTACAGGGAGCATTTTTTGTTTTTTCCGGAAGGAACACGATGGCAGTGCCCAAGCAGCATGATGTTGAAATTACTGATTTCTTCCTTCTCTTTCTAAAGTCTGCTCGAGACTTCTTTTGGTACATTTTCTTTCTTACTTTACAACTTGTTCTTTTTATTTGGTCTGCAGCTCCACATTATGTCTGAATGACTTGAATGATAAAAAAAAATCTTACATATGCTGTATACCTCTTTTCTGTTTTCTCTGCTACCTGTTAACCAGGTTTACATTTCATTGTTTGCAGCTGAGCTGTCCGTAGCTCTTAACTGACATTCCTGTGCCCTCTTCCCTTAATCTCTTCATGTCTGCACTCCTCTGCCCTGCAGCTTGGGTTGCCACAGGTGGCCCTCAATTGCCAGGCCAGGCCTTTTTTCTTTTACATGGCAATATTAAGATGATGGAATAAATATTTCTCTTTACACAAAATAATGACTTGCTTATTCTTGTCTGTACAAAAATTGTGGTTCTATCCCATGATCAAATCAGGAAATAGTAACCTGATAATTAAAATAAACTGCTGTCACAGCTAAGCCAGCTAAAATGAAGTTCCAGGCAGGCTAAGGCCATTTGAGGCAAAGCAAGCCTGACATGCCTTGACACTGCAGTGTCAGTACATAGCCTGTGGTGTATCACTAGCAGCAGCAATAACTATTTTTGGGCCTACTGGTTACACAGATCAGGCAGCCCCTGGACAGAGCTTTATTGGCTTCACTAAAGTTTTGTTCATCACATAAAATTATAGAAAAAAGCAAGCCTCTTCTTAACTCCATTTGTTCTTGTGCTGTGTCAAATTATGCACAGGTTGATTCTGACCACTTGGAAAAAAGTGTGGGTTTCCCTTTGGATGATGCTTTTTGATCACTTTTGGTGACACTGAGCATGCTCAGCTTCAACATCCAAACTAGCAAAACAACACAGACTTTTATCTTAACGTGTTCACGTGAAATTGTGTGCAGGCAGCATCAAATAGAGCAAAACCTAGGGCACTGTGCTTTCATTGCATTGCTTTTCCCACCATGTCCAAGAACAGAGCCTGTGAGGGTTCTGTCTTCATTACTGTTATTTGTGTTTGCCTTGCACAAAACATCCGGAATTTACAAGGCAGTAAAGTTCACATCCTGAAACTTCCCATTCAAACCTCAGGTATGTTGTCTTCCTAGAATTTCCATTCAAAGTGATGAACTTCCCACGGACTTAACCACAATTAGAATTTAATCCTGGATTATGAGAATACACAACAGGAGGAGGAAATCACTGAAAATATAAATAATCTTAACCTGGAGTTATGCTTCTGTCAGCAGAATCCACTTCAGTGTTTCCAGGTGCCAGTTATTATAACAAACCACATCCTGTGGACTCTTACGAAATGTTTAATATTATTATCCCAGCAGGTGTGGGAGTGGCTCATAACAATGACCAGTCTAGGAAACTGCTGCATCAGAGGAGTCCTAGACAGGCTGGTTCCTTCTCTTTATGGACTCTTACCCTTTAGGGACTTCGTGTAAGTTAAGTTTCTGTTGAAAATCAGAAAGAATACATCCTCCTAAAATCCTGAAAAGGAGACATGTTTCTCTTCTGATACCTGATAGTTCATGGTCCTGCACATTCCATGCACTCACAGGGATAATGGTCATTTCCAAATACTGAGAATGTCATTTAGACAAACAAGATTAGAGCTTGGAAAGCATCTAACCTATTAGGAGGTCACTTGAAAACAAGTTAAGTGTTTAGAGAATCACTCACAAACTATATAACAATACACAGTCAGTTCAAGACTATAAAGTTTTATGGACAACAAGACACTTTTCCTTACTTCCTATGTTACTTAATACCAAATATTACCTTTTTCTTTCTTCTCTTTTACTGGGCTTTGATCCATACATTAAAATATTGGTACTCACAAGTCTTTATGTCTGAGCTCCCAAGAAAGAGGAAAACAAAAATTTCCTTCTCTTCATATGATTTAGTTTACTTCAGGCTAGTAGTTTTCCATACATCAAAAATAAATGAAAAAGACCCAAACATTGTATTTATACTTACACAATGGTAAAAGTCCCTTGTTCCCTCTTGAACAGGATATATGACTCTAAGTCTAACATCCACACTCTGGAAAAGTTAGTGGGACCATTATTCTTGAACAAACCACTTCAGTTTTTCTGCCAAACTTGGGGAAGAAGTCAGGAGTGCAATTTCTAGAAAAGCAAACTGAGATTTGGATTGCCACTATGTACCTACTGGCTCTTTTGTGTGACTGCCAAAGGAATTCTGCATAAATACCACGTATCTGGGGCATAAGGTAAAACCCACAAGTTTTATCACAAACATTATTTCCACATACAAACAGTTTTAACAGAAGCATCATTATGCCCCAGAATACAAGTGTTGTGTGAAATGACTGCATTCTGTCTCAGAATTTAATTTGGCATTTTATAGCAGACAGATTTTTGCCAATAAACTGTGTACAGACAATATTTTATAACAAAATTGTATGTACTCACTCTATTAGAGAGGAAGGAGCTGCACATCCATACCAGCAGAAAGATTTTACAGAAGGAACTTTGACTCCATTAAGCTTTTATTTACTAAAGACAAGACTCATGCTCATTAGCAACAACACTGGTGAAAGAAAGTGAAAAATGTCACAAACTCTGTGTATTTCATAATGCCAGAAAGCTCTGTCAAATTTCAGGGCTTTGGCTTTCCCAAGAATATTTTAGAAACATGATAAATGCATTATAGGTTACCTTATAGATGAAACACAACCAGTTGGTGATTCCAAAACAGTGCACCTCAGAGGCAGAGGAGGAGAGGCAGCACTGCTGCCCCACTGACTTTTTAACACCTGAGCCCCAGCACCTGTGAGGAACAGCTCATGCCTCTTGAACTCCCAGTGCAGGAGCCCCAGGTTTCACCTTGAAGGTGGATAAAGCCTGGATGCAGTCACACACGTTTGCCAAAGAATGGGGTTGATGGGATGACAAGAGCACAGGCAGATGCCTGTGTCTGTTGCATCAGTTCAGCCATCCCTCCCCTCGTCACCACTGCCTACCCCACTCTCTCTTCCTGGGCTTTTGTGTAGAGAAAGGCTGATTCCCTTTACCATCCCTTCTGTAAGGATTTAATGGAGCTGAAGCACTCATTTATTTTCTTTCTCATCCAAAACCCAGGACCTGTACAAAATCAGAATGTATTCTTTCAATTCACTGGGTTTATTTGAAGCTGACTGTTTTCTTAAAAAATAAAAAAAAGGCAGGTGTGCCATCACCCTATCAGCCTGCTCCTCCCTGCAAATTTAAAGCAATGTGCCAGTCCCAAAACCTGCAACAGAGAAGTAGTTTTAGATGTAAGAGGTTTCAGGTAAAGCTTTCTCAGCCTATAATAATGCCAAGTGAGAATTACTAATTAACTTTCCTAGCCTCTTCTCTTAAAAGGACATTAAAAAAGGACAACAGTGGTTATTTGCCTGTGTCTTCACTACAAGGTTGGGACCAACAGTCTTACAGAAGACAGATACCATCACCTCAGCAGTCTTCAAGATGCCATGGTGGTACACAGACAGGCTATAGATGTCAGCCTTCCTCATGGGAAACATTGATGCAAGATATATGTAAAGACAATTTTTTTTGTTTAGTTAAATTTCCAAGCATTTCACATTTCTAAATTGATCTCAAAATGGTATTGACACTGCAACTTCAAATTAAAAGGTTGAAAAAAAAGGTAATGGGTACCAGTAACTTCCACTGAAAAACCATACAGAACTACGAAGAGCTTTTCCATGTGAATGAATGTATCATTAGTACAAGAGGAATAGATTCAGCACAACATAAGACCTACAGAAGAGAAAACACTGTCTCTTCTTTCCCTGGAAAGTTTTAAAACATCAATTCTCTCTGCAGGAACTCTGCTCTGAGATGAATTTAGGGGAAGGAAGGAAGCTGGTGACTTCTTAGAGAAGAAACAGGAACAGACAACTCCAGCAGGGATTTCAGAATGGCTTGCCTGAAAATTACAGTCTCTTTGATCTTGTAAATGAATGGCAAATTTCTTCAGTGCTTCAAAAGAAGCAGTATCACCTTTACAGGGCTGTTTGCCTGGTGTATAAATAAATGGGCTGCTTATTTGGGCAAGAGCACATGCTACCAAGCAAGGTCAGAAGAAGTGAGGAGTTACATCCAAACTGCAGCTTGACATGGCCAAAGAGTTGGGTACTTCATCACGTTGCCCGCTTTTGCTCATAATCCTTTGAGCAGGTCAGCCAAGGCTGTATCTGCTGAGGGAAAACAGAGACCGTCACTGTTCAGAGAGACACAAGCAGTGAGCTTTCAAAACACTCTCAGTTCTCAGGCCACTTTACCAATGCAAACTGGAAAAATAAAGGAAAAAATTTGAATGGCATTTTGCACCATTAGGGTGCCAAGGCTTTTCACTAAGGACATTTTATTTTCCCAGGCAAACCCCAAAATCCCTGTCAGTCTCTGGGCTTGGCCACAGTTCAGTCAAGTGATCTGAGCCTTGCTTGCACCTGAGGGGAGTTTTAAGGTTCTTTTCTGATACTAGGTCAGAGATATTTGTTTTCTCATAATGTTTCAATTACATGGTATCTCTTGAGAAGGAGAATTGTAAAGCTCAAGGCTACTGGAAGTTTCCTTTAAAAGGCTACAAGAACTGATTCTGTAATATCCTTACTGGAAAGAGGAGTTGGTAGAGCTATCCGTATTGTGGCAGTACTACTACTGAACATTCACTTCCATTTGGAGCAAGAAAAAAACTGAAAGACATCTGTGTAATTTCAAGTGACAGAAGTAAACTCAAAAAACAATAGCAATTGGTCATAGACAGAAGGTTGTGTCTCCGTTCTCTAGGAGGTTCCTTCTTTCCCCACAGCAAAACACCCAGGGAAGTAATTCACAGCATGGCAGCCAGGATGGTTTTCTGCAGAAATGCTAGATTTTCTACTCTGGGATTTCTGGGAATGAAACTGATGGCAACAGGAGACTGAGAATGGAAGAATAGCAATACTGTAATCAGCTCTCAGTCAGGAACAAAAACCTTCTGACCTGTGTGAGCAGCAGAAGGAAATCTCGTCAGATGCTTCTTGATGCCGTCCTCGCAATGAGGTACACAGCTCAGGAGCCTGCATTGCCACTGCAGGAAAGAGCTCTGACAGAACACACCTAATTCACAATTATTCTCCTAAATCTTTAAATCCATAACCTAGATCTGTGTGCCACATGAGATCATACAGATCTTGCCAATAGCTCAATTCTTTCCTGTCCTTACATATACCTGCTAGAATCTCAGGGATGAGGAGGTATGCTCTGTTAAATAGATCCTTCATCCCAGCTCTGGCCTGATAGCTTCAATAATAATAAATCTCAGCTGTGCGTTTCCTACCTCCCTCAGGGCTTTCCACGTTTTGTTTTTTGACTCTAAGCATCTTTACACTCATCACCAAAGAGTATGATTTCTGTCATTTAGATTTGGATGTGCCCCATGCAGCCAACACTGAAAGGAGTATGTCTCCAACACCATCGGAAAAGGGGTTCTGCAGTAAAGAGGAGCACAAGTCTTTCTTCTCTCAGTACTATTCCTGGAACAGCCTCAGATTATTGACTCTGGTGATATAAAAATATGTCATCCTAGTATTACACTGTCTCAGGATATATTCCTTCAAATACCTGAAAATGATTTCTCAGACCCCAAGGGGACACGGCATCAAACACCTGGGCAAAGACTCTCAGGCTTTCCATCATCTGTGCTAGGAAAATAATTGACCAAAATAAGCATTCTTTTTTGATTGCTCTGGAACAGCAATTGATGCATTGCTATGTGGACTAGCAGAAGCAGCCAGGAAAGTCTTCCTGCCAGAGTGCTATTAAGAGCTTTGAGAAAAGTCCCATGCCTTCTCTGGTACTGGGCTCTCCATACTGAGTCATATGAGAATGTTATTAGCAAGACAGTTGATATTTATAGCATCCTTTTGTTGCTCATTGTGAAGCTAAGATTTGCCTTCATCTTACAGTTTTACTTTGCTACTTTCACCTCTGTCATGGTGAAGCTGAGCACCCCATCTCAAGCTAGCTGAAGGAGCCCAGGTCTGCTCCCCTGAAGTCCAGGGCTTTCTCTCTGTCACTTGCCTTCCTCACACCCCCCCTTCACATCAGCCACCATGCAGACTGGCTCATTACTGGCTTTATGCCCTGCTGGAGGAGTTTCTAGTCTCTAGTGCTCCCTAGGCATAGGGTAGCTCTGGTTCTGTGAGCAGCTGAGACACCTGCAGAAGCACAATTAGGATTAGCTGGGCTCATGTTTGTAGTCATTATTGGGCTTAGGGGTGAGACTGGCTCTGCACTCTAGCGCTGGGGTGCACACCCGTGGTACTGGACAGGGAGATGCATATCCCTGGCTGGAGGCAGTATGATTTACTGTCTGCCAGGGCAGAGAGCTTGCTGGCTACAGATCCTATTTTACCCCTGCACTTTTTGATGTTTAACACTCTATTTCTAACAGAAAGGCTCAGCTTTCATGAAGTAAAGGCTTCGAAGAATAATTTAATTTCACAAGATCCTTTACATGGTAATGGCTACAAAGCCCCCTCAGCTTTCAGAGAGCCTTACTTCTACCACTCAGTGCTGGGGCAAGTCACTGACCACAGAACCAACCAGGGACTGCTACAAGTGACTTACAGATGCATGGATATAAAAACTAATTTGTTTCAGAAGAAACAATGAATTAAGTTACTGTTTTTCAAACTCACTGTAAATAGTTGTACATACACATGAAAATAGTAATTACTGGCTCCAGGCACTGAATGTCTTCAAACAGGCCCTGAATTCCAGGGAAACAGAAGGTATATTGCAGATGGGCATCACACTGTAGCGATGCATAGTTCAGATGGCCTTAGGAAGAGGAAACACGTGCCTAAAACCCCTCAGATATTGGTAGGAAATACGTACTCACAGGGGAGCATTATAAAGAGATTACTTACCTTACCCTCAGTATTTAACCCTCCACAGAACGAACTTCCATACCAACTGCTAGATGAGAAAGTATTCAGAGCTCATCCCTAGGGCCAGCTTTTGTAGCTAAGCAAATTATCACATTGTAACAAACGCTGTAAACCACGCCTTAAATTAAAAATGAGTGAGTGTACACAAAGGCTTTCCTTCATACGACCTTCACAAAGGTGAACGCGTGTGAATAGTTTATCTTCGGGCTTCATCTTGAGATGCGACACTCGAATTGAGCGATGCTTCAGTGGTGACGGATTGCTGCCATCCTGTGGCAGGCACATGCATTTCAGACTGACTCTTGCCTGAGAGAAAGCAGTGCTTTCACGCTGTCGTTTTAGAAAGAAATAAACAGTATTACTCTTAAATGCCACACAAGGAAGTCATCTGTAACCTGCAATATTCAGATCTTAGAGAGTCATGAGCCATTTCAGCGATTCTACTACAAATTACTCTCCGAAGCAGAAAATAAGGACCAGGTGGGAATGGGCTCACGCCATCTTTTTTCTTGGAGGGGTACTGCAGCATTCAGTGGTCAAACTTCAGAAAGGATATTAAGCCTACCCCAGTTCTAACCCTAACCATTTCAGACTGCTAGTTCCAGAATAGACAAAAATAAAAGGATATCCCTGCTTCTGATGGCAACTCTGCTGGTGTCCTCAACTGGAAAAGCCAGCTCAAATTAGGTGAGCCCTCTGCTAAGATCGTATCCAGACTCAATACAAATAGCACCATTCCTAACACCGAGCCTTAGGGGTGTGTTTATGGAGGTGTGCCGTGTAAATGAACCAGTGAATGGCCAGTTGTTACTTTCTGAGATTTTGTTTGCCACAGCTTGTTCCCAGCTGTAGCATTGGATGGGAGAAAGTTTTCTATAACATGGCTTTGAAACCCAGGAATCTGGGATTATGTAAGAATTTGCAGATTGACAGTAGTGGGCCCAGTATTGTTTAACTTGTTCATCAATGACCTGGTGAAGGGACAGATGCCTCCTCAGCAAGTTCACTGATGACACAAAGCTGGGAGGAATAGACAATGCCCCAGAGTGCTGTGCAGCCCTTTAGAATGACCTGGACAGACTGGGAAGGGAGGAACCTGCTGAAATTCAGCCAAGGGAAGTGTGGGGTTCTGCACCGAGGGAGGAAAAGCCCCCTGCACCAGTACAGGCTGGGGACTGACCTGCAAATTCAGGTAAAGCAGCTCTGTGGAGAAGGACCTGGGGGTCCTGGTGAAAAACAAGCCATCCATGAGCCAGCAGTGTGTCCTTGTGGCCAAGAAGGCCAATGGGATCCTGGGGTGCATTGGGAAGAGCATTGCCAGCAGGTCAAGGGAGGTGATCCTGCCCCTCTGCCCAGCCCTGGTGAGGCACATCTGGAATGCTGAGTCCAGTTCTGGGCCCCTCAGGACAAGAGAGACATGGAGCTGCTGGAGTGGCTCCAGTGGAGGGTTACAAAGATGATTGAGGCCCTGGAGCATCTCTCTTGAAAAGGAAAGGCTGGGGGAGCTGGGGCTGTTCAGCCTTGAGAAGAGGCACTGAGAGGGGAGCTCATCAATGTCTGTGGGTATCTGAGGGAGGTGCCAGGAGGATGGAGCCAGGCTCTGCTCAGTGGTGCCAAGCAATAGGACAGGAGGCAATGGCAGAAACTGACGCACAGGAAACTCCACCTGAACACGAGGAAGATCTTCTTTACTGTGTTGGTGACTGAGCACTGGAATAGATTGTCCAGAGAGGCTGTGGAGTCTCCCTGACTGGAGACATTCCAGAACCATGTGGACACAATCCTGTGTTAATGTGCTCTAGGATGACAACCCCGGTATCCAAGTTTTATACACTATAAAGGAAAAAAAGGAGGAAAAAATGCAGCAACAAAATTCAGTAACTAGATCTCCTGGTTCATAGTTTCTTTATGAATTATTGTTAGGACTGAACAGTGATCAGCTAATCCAGCCAGTCATTGCTGATCAAGACATTCAAACAAAACAGCTGGAATTCCTGAGGTAGGCCCCAGTCAAAAGAATGTTATCAAGGGAACAAGAGATTTAATTTCACCAGATCATTTCACAAGGACAAAACGCTTCAACACATTCCTTCTGCATCCTCAGGTGTAGGAAAGTTTGTAAGGAAGCACTTCCCCATCATTAGATGGCCCCTGTAAAATGCTCCAACCACACTTCTACCTGCAAAATTGTAGACAGCTTGAAAATAAATTGCATTGTCTTTGCATTACAACAGGTAGAGTGCCTGTATCACAGAGTGTTTCTGGTTACAGTTAAAATAAACACTGCTGGGCCCACAAGAAAAGCAGAACACTAAATTCACACCATGCGACTCAAGATCCATTTTGTTCTGAGATTCCGTATTTTTCTGTTTGACAGTCTTAGTGGTTTCTGGAGTGTCTTTATATCTAAGCATAACTTGGGAGGCTCATGAGTTTTAAAAATCAGGATTAGTATCTGACTCAAATAATAATTCCACCATTGCCCAAGAGAGAAACACTGCAGAGTAAATGAGGAGTTGGTACTGGTTCGGATCCATCAGAACCAGCAGCACTCACTAGAAAGCTTTGCCGGTGAGGCTGCTGCTGTCCACTCTCTGGCTGCCAGAGCTGGAGAAGCAGGCTTCCTGCTGCACAGACTCTGCACCATCTACAGCTTCACGAGCTGAAACCCAGACCATAAATTGTCCCTTTGGAAATGAGGGGGCAGCTGCCATGAAAGGTGCTGTGCAGATACACAGTTGATTATCAACACTGTTGCCAGGCACGCAGGGTGCCATTTCTGGTCTGGCTATGGTTCCTGAGTGACAAGCACACATAAAGAATCCCAAGGTAATCCACTCTGGAAGCAACAATGAAGTGAACAGCTACTGTACTACTCCAAGTTAAAGGCCACAATTACATTGCACAGTCAACAGCAGATGTTCTTTATCACCAATTCCCTACACCAGCTGAGAGTCCAGCTACATCATTATCTATCACCAGAAGGGAACTGATGTTGTTTTCAAATTTCTTCCCTTAACCAAAACCACAAAATTTTAGGACTCTTGACTACCTCTAACATCCTGTCCAGACAGACCCTGACTGAAAATTCTAACTGTTCATGAAGCGAATAAACTTGAAACAAAATAGCTGAAACACAGAAAAAGGGTTAGATAAAAACAAACAAATTAAACAAGTGATACAAATAAATAAAGTATCCTAAAATTCAATGACATTAGGGCAACTTCGCTTCTAGGACTCTTCATACAAAAAATGGAGTGGATTTTCACAAAATCTCTGCTAAGGTATCTGTCAGCTCTTTTTTGTAGCCATTTACAACTGTCACATGCTAAAACTAAAAAGAAGAATAAAATCCATCTCCCTGAAAGAATGCAAGGTCCAATAATGGACCTGGAAAAAAAGGATGCATAGCAGAAAATACAAAGTACATAGAACTCGGGAGAAAAGCAGATTTGCACAGTTCTTTTTATTTAAATGTTTTGAGATTTTTTTTTTATGTACATATATAGGTATACATGTAATACTTGCCATATTTGGCAGCTGTTGTTTAATGCATACAAGGTAAACAGGTACTTTTCATAATGAAATCTTGTTTAGTCTGATGAGAGGCATGAAATTCCCAAGCAGATGCTTAGCCCACTAAAGTTGTTGCCAGTTTCATTACCTTTAGTAGTTCGTGACTTTAAGTCAACCAAGATTTTTTACAAGTAACAAACTTTGACAGAAGTTTTTTTGTTGTTGCCGTTTCTTTTTTACTCTTAATTGTTTTATTTTGTTCCATCTTGTCACTTCAAGCCTCATCAGGAGATTGAAGCACCTCTAATAATTTCACACAGAGACACGGTGGGTTTCACATGTGCATCTTTGTTAAAATAAAGCAGGGTCATCCCCTCCGCCCATTTCCAGGCATCAACAGCCAACACCAAGAATTTCTACAAAAAAAGCATGCCATAATGAATTTATAACACACCAGCTACAGAAATAAATGGTTGCCTTCTTTTTAGAGAAACCACAAATGAATTAAAATAAAGCAACAGAAAAACTTCTTCACACATGCCACACTTATGGGGAGGGTCTATTTATTCCTGAGCAGGCTGGCAAGTATCCATTGGTGGTCAAGTGGAGGAGAGGGAGGAAAAAAAATTCTAAGCTGAAAAAGGCACAAAAGACAAAAATATTGAGGCCTTTAGAAAAAAACCCCAAAACATTATGAGAACTATCTTCAAAGCATGCTGTTTTACTGACTAAAATAGTATTTGGTGATGGTAATAAAGTTGAACATTAAAGATGATGCAAGGTATTCAGGATCAAATTTCTCTTTAACTAACAAAACTGCTGAAGACTTTAGATGGAAAAAACTGAAGAAAACATGTTTATCTCTTTAAAACTTCATATTCCAACAACTTTAGATATTCAGTATATATATCCGGATGAAGAATCAATAGGAATTCAACCTAGAAAAAAGTGGGGTTTTTTGTTTTTTTTCTTTTTTTTTTCAGTAAGTACTCCTTGTATTTCAACCTAATTTTTAGACTGGCAAAATGACAAGTATTTAAAATTGAGATTATGGGGTATGTTTCTTTTACAGGATTTGTAAAATACATTCTCATCTGTTTGAATGTAGGTACATCATCACAGAAGAGACAGTGCACACAATTTACAAGAGATATTTGTAGTAAAATTCAGAGATACACAACAACAAACATCTCAATATAATACTAACTTGGAAGCCAGGTGCAAGTTTTTCAAACTGTACATGTATTTTTAAAAAGATACTGCCTTTTAAAATGTTTATATATTGAAGCATTTTCATTAAGATCAAACACCTTTTAAAACCAGTAAAATTATAGCAGCAATATGGGAGAGTATCTAAGCCACATGAACATTATTAATTAAAATAAAACCAAACATGAAATATTACATTAGTCAAATGTTTGTGTTAATACCAAGAACAAGTAATACACAATTTCTTATGTCAAACCAAGAAATCTGGATTTGTTCATCTATGAACAAATCTGTTGTATAGTTCAAAGTTACCATATACAAAGCAGCGCTGATTGCTGACTTTCACAATCACCTTCCTGGAGTGTCCTGGAGAACTCACTTGGATCTTAAATTCCAAGTCTGACTAACATCATTTTTTCATCTTTGTTTAGAAACTAAGGATTCTTTTAAATATGGATTCCTTAAAATGAGGCTTATTTTATTTACACTATTCAAAGTTTACCTTTCCTTCCAACAACAAAATGTGCAGGAGGATTTACTACATGCTATACAATGTAAAAATAGACTTTAAAAAGTCAGAACAATGCAAGTAAAACTGTACAACGTTTGTTCCCTGCTCCAGTTCATTGCACTATTAAGTTAAACTGGATGAGCTGTCATGCCCAGATGACTTACTGTAGGATCAGAAAATCCACACACACAGAGGAGGTAAATGAATACTGCTTTAGGTATAGTGCCAAATGAAAAAATACTATGAGTTATATCCAAGGAAAGCTTCTCATTACAGAAAGGAGCATGGCTAATTCTGAAAGGCAGCCCTCTTCATGTAGGACACAGAACTGCAAAAAAACCACAAATACACATTGATAAATATTAGTCTGCATAAAAACGTAATGTATATACTAAAATATTTAAATGTTGGATTCTACCCTATTAGTAACACAGTAAAATCTAGTAATCAACTGAAACTGGCAATTAAGTTTTCAGCCTTTCTCAAAAGGTAATGAAGTGACACAACCCACTATCTTTAACTAGTATTATCCAGAAATGAGTTAACTAAAGGTCATGTCTTAAATAGTGCTTTTTAAAGTGTTATATCAGAAAACAGAACATTAAGTAACAGGTGACGCATGCAGTTTTATTTTAAAAATATGCACTGACAATTTGAGATTCTAACTCTACTTTCTAATTCTGGTGAGTGTACTAGAATCACACAGTGGCAAGATAAGACATGTCCTTCATGTGTTTCTCATTCCTGTTTCAATATAAGACACAAACCTCAGAGCAATCCAGCTTTCAAACCAATGCTAGCACAACACAAAAGCAAATAAAGAAGTCAGGTGTAACAATAAAACAAAAAGTTCAAAGGCAAGAAAATAAATGTTCTTATCATCTGAAATACTTGCATAATTTAAAAATAGAACAAGGTGCAAATTCTTGCTTCATTAAAATATAAAAAATTTTAAGTTTTTACTTGAAAGATCAGGTATGAAATAGCAAGGAGAAAGACGGGCAATTATTCTGCTTTCACGACATCTACATTCAGAAAAAAGAAGAAAACAATACTAGACACTTAATGCACTTTACTAGCTAGTAATGTATAGCATGATATTTTTAGCCCTCTATCTTTGTCACAATTACTGTTTGAGGAAAATTGGAAAAGAACACAAAGCTTAGCAGTAAATACATCTTATAAAGTTCAATAACACATCTGATTTCAAAGGCAATCATTTCAGCTGTAAGTACATACTTTTATATTTTATATAATAGTTATGTAAAAATTATCCTTGTACACAAAGCTAAATCTTCACATTTTGTAAAAACTGGAAGCAAAAAAGCAGTAATCTTGAAATGATACGTCTAGAAGTGATACCAGACAACCTACTCTAATACTTAACTCTGTGTTAACTGGTTAACATTTCATATGTATCATTGATTCATTCTGGTAGTAGCTAAATTAAAGAACTCTTGCTTCCAGATTTTGTCAGTTATTGTCTACTACCCATATAACAATAAAATAAGACAATTCCCTTTCCCACAATGCTGTCCTCAACTTTTACTTTAAACCTGCTGTGAACTCCATCTCAGCAGGCCCTCCCAATGTTCTCATGCCCCCAAAGAAACAGGAGCCCCTGTATGGGCATTCAAGAAGGTGAATGCATCAGACCCATGGAGATGCTGGCTTTTCAAAGCAACAGCCATGAGCTCAATGCAAACAGCAGTTTTGGTCCTTCTCCTACCTAGATGCTGCTCCCTACAGTATTTCTGTTACTCCCACAACATCTGCTTCTGTCTCGTGGGGTTGAAATTGGCAATTATTGTTTGTGAGATTGAGGAGATGAACAACTGCACAGAGGCATTTTCTTCAGAAAGCAACCTAAACTTGCAAACTGCAAAGATTACAGATGCAACTACACTATATATAATATACTTAATACTAATAATATAAATATTAATTTTTATAATATATATAAAGTACTACTTGCATTATTGTACTTGGCAAACTAATCATTATGCAGAAAGTCATTACATTATACACACAAGAAAGACTGAAAGCTTTAAAAAGAAAGTAAAAATTCAATGAGCACTGTCCATACAAACACTTTCATCAAAGGATATGGTTTTTATTACTGTTGCAACATCTAAACCCAATGCAGCTACAAGGTATGACACAAATATCTCCATCTGCTTGAGAGCTTAACTTGCACACAAAAAACTTATTTAGGCCTTCCAATGGACATAAGCATTGTGTTTTCAAATCACATTGTATTAGTTCAACCATCAAAAAAGGTCAATAGAAAGATGAGAACAAACAGCATTTAAATACTGTGACCTTACTAAGCTGCCAGCTTCAATCCAGAAATGTGCTTTCTAAGAGAAAGGATTTCAGTCTTGGTTTGTTATTTCTTTCCCTGTCAGTAAATTCATTACCCTACCCTTTTTCAAATCCCAGTTTCTCCTTCATGACTCCTAGCAATAAAATATAATAACAATATTGATATATTAAAATACATTCAGAAAAAATTAAACACAATTGTAAATGCTGATCAATTTCATCTTACCATCTATGTTAAGTCAAAGTCTATAAAATATAATATGAATCATATGCTAGCGCTAGAGTTCACTTGCAAAGCAAATCACTAATTCCCTTTCATTATTGTTAAATTCAGGATAGAAATGTACTGAAAGGTACACTGAAAAGAAAAAAATAACAGAACATCACAAAAGGAAAAATATCTCCTCGAAAATAATTTAGGCTGCAATAAGAACACCATGAACAAGAGAAGATAAGCTGCTACACTGTACCAGACTCTTTACAGGGTATGCACTTAGTCTGGCTTTGGGATACATACTTTTGAGGAGATATTCCTTACAGAAAAGACCCAGGGGAAAGCAAAATGACCCCTGGAAAGAGGGACTTAAGCATGACAAGGAAAATGATGATATTTTTTAACATTTTGGGGGACACAAGGGGGCAGTAGAAATTGGGGAAAGAAGATGCTTTAAAGAAAGCAAGCACCAGAAATAATTTCAAAACTAATAATCCTACTGAGAAATGCATATAGAGGTGATTTTATCCCCTAACACGAAATGCACTGAGTTGTCCTTTTTAATTTCTTTATTACACTGGATTTGCACACACTGTGTTTTGAGAATTTCTACTTCCAGCATTTCAGAAGGATTAGCTGGTTATGGAAAAAAAATCCAAGAATGATCCATGGTAACACAGAAGGTCAATAGCAGATCTGGCTGCAGAACTGTCCTTCAGGTTCCAGCTCTTGTCCAAAAAACTTAATCATTATTAATGAAGATTGTGAGTATTAGCACACACAGAGGGGTTCTGTGTGTGTCTTTCTACATGATCCAAACTTCAGAATTATTGGGCATTTATTTCAAGTTATTCAAGATNATATATATTATTTCACTATCCTCAGAACACCAGTCATGTGGTAAGATTTCATGTTACATCAACAATTATGCTCAATCTTATGTTATGGTTTCGTTCACCTT
This sequence comes from Rhabdornis inornatus, assembly GCA_013397075.1. Lineage (NCBI taxonomy): Eukaryota > Metazoa > Chordata > Aves > Passeriformes > Rhabdornithidae > Rhabdornis > Rhabdornis inornatus. Next base: position 1,552,544 of record VWZS01005847.1, on the reverse strand, counting down.
TCCATGTTCACAGCATTCTTCTATTTGTTCCTTTACATTGTGCTAACAATACTTTGGCAGTAATCTTTTTCCTGACATTTTTTCTTCAGTTCTTGCTTCTGAACAGTTTTAGTAACTTTTCAAGACTTTTCAACAGTGACCACTAATATCTGGGCATGTCTATTAATAATTCTGTGGACAGCAGTAACATAAGACTGCATATCCTAATTTTTTGCATACCAGAAAATAGCAAGACAGTGCTGCTTTAAAAAAATAATCAAAAGCACATTTGTAAGACTTTTTTCTGCTCTGTAAAACAGAATATAAAGTTTGAAAAAAGGTTTTACCTCTGTGCAGTCAGATGCCAATCTGGATTTCCCATAAAGCTACACATATCCTAATTCATATGTAATTTACTCTCTGCTTTTTTTGTTGCAAGACTGCAAAAAAATGATCCTCAAAGCAACATGTACTTAACAGATTTTAACAGAACCAAGTACCTTTGGTGATACAATTCACACATTTCAACATTTCATTTCTGGATTAAAGCTTAAGAAAAAGCAATAAAATCCATTCAGTGTAAAATGAATACAATTACCACTATACCATATGGATTATACTACTGGGTTCAGAACTTCTTTCAGAAAACAAATTTAAACTCTAAATCTTCTTAAAGATTTTTACCTTGCCAAGACATTTTTAATCTTTACAGTGAAGAGAGCAGAATCCTCAAAAAGTAGGTCACTCCTTTTATTTTGGAATTTAAGAAACGGGTTAGAATTTCAGGTATTAAAGCTCAGCTGAAAATTTATCTAAGTGGTTGTGAAGAATTCAACCAATCTCCTCTTAACAAGCTACAAAAATAACGTCCAGACAATAGACTGGTGGCTGGGAGTATTTTGTGCCATGAAAGCCTTGTGGGAGTTTCAGGCCAGAATTTATTTTTGCAGAAAAAGAGGAACAGGTTACAATTTCAGAAACAACTGGAAGACTTTGCCTGTGCCACAGAATAAATCTACAGTACAAGGTAACCCTGTTAGCGGAGTTTTAAATATTTAACATAATGCCAACATAGCATATGAAGCTTAGTTAAGGCTATACTGAAAGGAAGACTAAAATTCTATGCTCACTAGCTCTGTGCTCACAACTGTCTGCCACTGAGCACACAAACCCACACAGGGTGCAGAAAGGCTTGGTTCTGTTCACTAAGGAAGTGGTAGCTGGAGAAAATTGCCTTTTCCTTTCACTATGAGTGATGTGAGTGATTACTCCTCATGTTCCTACAATTTGTGTTTCACAGTTTTAAGATAACAGTGTTTGCATAAGATGGATGACCTGTTTGATCCAAGACACTCAATGCATGATGCTTTTGCAATTGTTGTGTCTTGCTAGAAGAACATCCTTGGTGATTTTTAAGTAATGAGCATACAAGAGGCAGGAAGAAACTTCAGCTCAAGCTTCCTAGATCATCCCCTCATATACTCAGATAATCTACCTTTATAAGCCTTCTTTGCTTTTAAAAAAGATTTCTCCACTTCCCTAAGCTGCCAGTTTCTTCTCAATATCCCAGTAATCTGAAAGTTCTTGTGGATAGCTAAATCTAAAAATAAGAGCAGACACTGTGAAGGGCACTGTTAAATCCAGTCAGTCACTATCAGAAGTATTATGAAGAGCAAACAGTTTTAATTACTGACAACAGTACATCAAAGATTCTGCTTCAAAAAACTGTGGTTTAGTGCCATCACCACTAAAACAAACCCTGACCGTGATCCTGTGTGGCTCACATGCAAACACATCTTTCTAATTTACGAAGAACTTTTAGAAAGAATAAGTAAACAATGGAAAAAGCAAAGCAATCAACTGAAGGTATCTCTGCAATCTTATTGTATGCGGCAGTTCTTCAACCCCTACACAAAACTTAGAAATGTATCTCTTTCAACAGGAAGTCTGTTGGGGCTTCCAGAATATTGAATGGCTTTTTTCAGATTTTCTGAAGGGACAGTACACTATATGTCATCTGTAACTTAAACCTGAAAGTACTTTCAAGTGTCTGTGATACGAGAACGTGAGTGTGACTGTAAGATTGTGTAAGAAATATAAAAACCTTTAAAAATCATACAGAGTGACTTAAGTCAAAAGACAATATATTTGAAAAAAAGGTGAGACTTGGAACGCATGATACCAAAAGAAGAGAGAAACTTTTGCAGCATATGAAGAGCAGACTATTATAAACACTTTAGTGGCAAACAAAATGGCATCCATCATCCTTCTGTACAGGTATTTGCTCAGATCTTGGCAGTTTCATGCATTTGCTGAACTTTAAACACTTAAGAAAATTGTATCATATGCCAAGAATTAGGTAAGAACATAAGCATTAGCAAGATTAGGTAGAAATGAAAACATTTTAAAATAAACAACTTGGAGACTACCTGAAACAACCCCTTAAAGCTACGGCAAACAGTATTTTTCAATGTCTGATATTCTTTAAATACAGTCAATGTCTAAGACTGGAAAATAAATGAGTTATACAAAAACTTTTAGAACAATAGCTGAAGAAGGTATAATAAGCAAAATAAATACTTTTTATTATTGATCAAAAGGTAACACTTGAAACGAAGCTGTAAGCACTTTGCATAGCAAATGCATTACTACCATGAGCAGTTCGAGCTCCAGTTACTGAAAAAACTGTACAATGGAAGATTTTAACTATACCCATTTCACTTCGTAGGCCAGACTCCTTTGCTCCTGCTGATGTCATTCAGCAGTTTGCTATATTTTACTAACACTAACAAAATAAACGTATTTTATTTATGAACTGTATGCTCAGAATGCTTGGACAAAACAGAAAATAAATGAGAGCTGTGTTTGATTGAAAGGCAACAAAATTCATGAATGCTGTAGGATCACTATTTTCAAATACACATTATATGTAAATGAAGTTAATTTAGAATCAAATAAAATCCCTCCTGAGAAGCATACTCACCCTTTAAAATATAGTCTGTTAACAAGCTTGGCACTTTCTCGCTATCCTCTTTCATAGCATGCAGAACTAAAGCATGAAAAAAAAATCAGATATTTAGTCATAAATGAAACACAACACTTAAATACCTTGGAGCAGTTCCAACGACTCATAGAGATACTACTACAGGATGTAGGAAATCTCTTAACTGAAAGATGAGAAGATACAATGAAACATCACATCCTCTCCACCTTTCACTTGGGTAATTCTCACTGAGCTCCACAGTTCATGGATGCAAGACTCCCAATTCATGTGGTTAATATTACAGTAAAGTGCCATCAGTCATAAAAACAACAAGAAGCACCTCTTCCCTATAAAAAATTCTCACCAAAAGAAAGTCACGACATCCAAAACTAAAGTATCCAAAACTAAAGTATGCTAACAGCTATTGATGGGCTGGAGATCTCAGGACAGAGAAGTATGCTCCATTACTTAATATCTTTGATCATTACCTCAAATAATGGAAAAATACTGTGAATGATTCTATGGAAATATTAGTGGTGCTTTTTTCCCCTCCCCAAAATGGTGAATGTTATCTGCTGTAGGTTCTTAACTACATGACTGAATTTGGCATTAACTTACAATAAGGCAAAAATGCCATTTTGTGACATGTATGAGGAGATCTTGTCCATCTTGCCTATTTCTGAAGAAAGAAAGCACATGGACAAGCTTGAGTCACTACATAAAGAAAAGCAATGACTATTCCTCATAAAGTGCTCAGGACATGACTGAAAGAAGCAAAAATACAAAATTCTACTGAAAAGCAATATTTAATAAACTCCAAATTCCTCATATGAGACTCTAAACTCAAATTATAACAAGTGTTCTACTTCAATTTTTACACTGAAATAAGACATTAGTGTTCATAACTATGGAGTAATACAGAGCTTTGAAAGAAAAAACAACTGAACAACCCTAAACACCTGCTTTATTGCCTGCCTTAGCAGCAGAGACAGTGAGTCACTAATCTGCAACTGACTCACAGGATCAAGTTCCAACCAGCCCACATGAATCAATACTGTTAATACTCTTTACAATGCATTTGTGCAAAACATTTTTTTAATAAACCACCAAACAACACAAAATGTTTTCAAGAGGCTTTAACATTGCTTAATAGTGTCAAGTGAAATTTAAATATGGCAAGAGGATAAAATTTCATTGCAAGAATAAACATTAAATGAGAAATCCTTTGTCATAAAGTAAGTACGAATTAACACCTAAGGCTGCCTACTGTAGAAAAACAAAGGGAACTTTAATTCCTACTTAAACATTTCATTTGCTCTAGAGTTTATATAATATTTATTTTCTCTTTCCAGGAAACAACCAATGAGCTTTTTACCATCCCTTGGCCACCTGTGGAATCACAGAACTTCTGCTGAAAATCACCTTAAAGACATAGTGAGATTCTCCACTGAGATCTGATCAAATGCACTGATGCACTCTACCATCTGTTTTTAAACTGTTCCTATAAACATCCAATGAAGGAGATGCTATTGACTCCTAGAGATGCTCTGTTGTATTAAACCACCTTAATAAGTCATTTTTTAAAAACACAACCTTGATTTCTTGCAAATTAGAAATTTAAAAAGCCCAATAAAATCAAACAACTAGAGGACATAGAACTTATAATAATTTTAAGGATCTGGCCTAAAAAGGTGTGAAGAATGGGGAATTCAAAGCATTCTCAAAACTCTGGTTTGGAATTCCTAATCATCAAAATTTATTAACAACAAAACCCCCCCACCAAAACCATGGAGAGAAGCAGGCTATTTTAAAGGCAATCAAGTGAAATAATTTTAAGTATCTTGACATCCATACCTTTTTGTCAAAGTCATTACAATAACCTCAACAAAGCACAGCAAATGTAAACAAATAGGGCTATATCAGGCACTATAAGACCAAACTGTATGATATGCAGCCAACATCAAAACATGGGAATATTTACTTCCCAATACATGCAGGTTTCTGGCCTCCATGGTTTCAGACAACAGCTAGGAAAACAAACCTAACATGAAAGTTCAGAAAACAAGCTGGCCAAAATCTATAGCTAAAATCATGCATCTTTACATACATACTCTAGAGTAAGGGGGAAGAGAGAACTGGATGCATTCATTGGCTTTGAGCAGCCACAACTGGAAATACAATGAGGAAAGGATCAGGGGAATTTCGTATGCTCACTTTTGGTTAATGTTTGAAGGTCTTCAACAGATGGGGGTCCATTTTTCTTCTCATAAGGAATGACGGTTGTTAAGTACTGTCAAATGAAAAACAGAGTTACCTGACAGTCCTTTCATGCAACTTTGTTGTTCGCATTTTATTTTGTAAAAACTGCAGCAATTGAAATTGCTAGTCACAAATAATCGTATTTCAGAATAGATTAAGATTCTACCTTTCTATCTCAGAGCTTTTATCACAGAAATCAAGTAGCTTGTTTTGTTTTACCAAATTATGTGGCCACTAGAAGTCATGCAGCTAACTGTCCTCCCTGCAAAGAAAATGATGCTGCCCCATAGTTAGGTGAAAACGGAAACAGATGGCTTTCACCTTCTGCTGCTATACACTTGCAAGCAAAAAGAACAAGGCAAGCCTAACTAAACATAATAATCCAGAATATGGAATTTGATTTAAATTACCAGTTGAGTGTGCTAACAGATAGTTTCAAAACAACTCATTTTTAATTCTGTTTACTGAAATCTTTAATTCTTGTCTGCTTTAAAAAAAAAAAAACCACTACAAAATTTCTTAAATCTTTCAAGATTTTCATACCTGCAGTGCAACTAAGATCAGTTTTCAAATTCTTGATGTAACCCTGCTGGTCTTATATTACATGCATTTTAGGTGACATCTTACTCTGCAGCCTATATGAATGCATATTCTCCTTAGAAGTCAGAATTTCAAAAGTACTAAAATAGCTGGAATTTTCCCCAATGGAAAAGCTTCCTAAAATTTCCCTCAAGGCAATTTTTAAGAATTAAAAAAGAACTTTTTTCTGGTTTTACATCTACAAGGCAGTAGGTGAAGTAACCCTCAATGTCTCATTCAGCATGACACCTACGTAGTTCTCCAGGAAACAAGCAGGAAACACATTACAAACTAGGTACAAGGTCTTCTCCCCTCCGTGGTAACAGCCCTTCAGTGAGATCAAGTGTAACTCAGCCTATGGTGAAGAGCTGCGCTTTGCAGGAGGAGGCTGAGGGTTGCCACGTACAGCTACAACCACTGCCATGTTTGCAGTAGGATCATACACCTCATGCCCAACCACATCATCTGCCTAAAAGCCAAACAGACTCAAGTTCAGCAGCACTTAACCAATTATACCAATTGTCCAGGTGGTACTGACACCTCCCCAAGACCTTCTGCAAACACAGCGTGCTTTTCTCCCTCCCTTTTCTTTTGGCACTTTCTCATGTCCACTCCACACAGCAGAGTTTCTCAGGAAACAATCAATTTTCAACTTCTTTCCCAGGAGATGTAACCAACAAATATCACCAGGAGAACTGTGCTCTTAATAAAATTACCAGAATCGATAGCTAGATATAAGGCTGCTGAATCTGCCAATGGCAGAGATGAAAGTGGATCTACTAACACAGAAATCAGATTTCTGGATTTCTGGCTGTCTTTCCCAGCCTTCAGAACTAACTGGCATTCTGCCCTTTACCTGCACAATAAAATATTAGGATATTTCACTGTACCAAATATCAACTAACCCTGCCTCTTTCCTCCTGTAAATTTCACCTTTCGTTTTTCTTCTCTCACAGTAGCAATTAAAAACAAAAAAAGGAATTTCTTAGTTTCCAGAAATACTTTCCTTCTACTCATCAACTCTGCAGCCATAACAATCAGTCTCTATAATACCACTATAAAAACATTTCCTGAATTGCTGTGTGAAGGATAACATATTGAGAAAAGAATGAAGGACTGACTGAAGTGTAGCTTACTGACAAGACCAAGTGTTAAATCTGCTGTGACCTCTAAATTTTTGAAGCAGATTTGATGACATGATAAAGCAGCAATTCCCATTGCAATTTTTCACCACATATGAAAAGTGTTTGACATGCCTGAAAATCAAAATGAAGATGACTGTCTTGAATTTTCTTCTGGAAATATGATCACAGAAAGAACTACCAACATTTCAATGTCCTTTTTTTTTTTTTAACTACATTATCAGATAGGAACAGGGAGTTCCCACTTTAATTTCTCTTTACATGGGGAAAATCTCTTAAGTAATTTTTACTTATGTCTCAAACACATGCACAGAAAAATGGGACTAAGATTTTAATAAGGGAAGTACCCACTATGAGATGGTAGTAGAAGGTGGTAAATACCATTAAAATTAAGACATGGAAAGGAGTTCTGAAATAACTGTACAAACTCGTTAAACTTTTTTATGTTGTAACCTTATATGTAGGAACTTCTGGCTTCCAAGGTACACAAAAAATTGTCTGTCCTAGCATTTTTTTTATCACAATTACAGATTTCTAACTAACTCTTCCCTGCTAGCAGAAAACACCTGAACATGAGTTTATAATGACGCCCTGGAAAAAATCCCAAATTTATACTGCGAGAGCAGCATAAAGAAACTGAAGATTTGATACTTGTTCAATTTTGCAACTTGTTGCAATAAGAAGATCACACCAGTATCTCAAAAGCAGGGCCAGGGTTTGGTAATGAGACAAAAAAAATCCTAATCAAACAAACCCCTCCCAAACAGAAAAAAAATGCCATAGAAAAATGGATTTCCAGGCACAAATCATAACAGAGCTGGTATCTTTTCTACCTTTCTATCTCATATTTAATTTTAAGTTCATATCACTTCCATGATTTGCTTTAAGATACAGGAAAGAGAATAAAAAACTCCATAACCATAAGGATATAGAAAAAGATAAATCAGGACAAAAGTACGATCAACATGAAGAGTAACATTAGTAAACGTTATTTAAAGGTAAAATGACTGAGTTATTCAATCACTGTTATTTTTAACATATGATTATGCTACTCATGTCTACATAGGAGGCAGTGAAAGTCTTTCAACCAAAAGTAAGATGGGGTGGCATGTCTAAATAAGCTCACTTTATGAAATATATGGTATTTAAAATACCTAAAGATACAGGTATCAACAGCTGTAATTTATGGTAATGATAGCCAAGAAAATAAATCAAAAAACAAAACAGCACACAGGTACAGCTTTACTAGTACTGTGATAATGCAGAGTGATGAAAACTCGTTAGGTAAGCTCTGTGCATGTGTTCAAGATCCTCAAAGCTGAGGACAAACAAATAACTGGATCAATGTATTCATAAAATCTCATACGTATACCTTGCCTGAGAAAGTAAGCAAGTCTGATTTCTAGCCTCATGATTGCAGAATGACTTGAGAGTAGTTGTTTTACCTCTCAAGCTCTTCTGCAGGATGCAACACTCATCTTCCACAGAAAAGCCTAATCAGCCTTGACTTCTAAACTACCAGTCAATTTATTGCCTCAAAGGACTTCTCACCAGGGAAAAAAAATAACTCTAATGGACTCCTCTGACAAAACTGCATAAACTGAAATAGTGGGTGCACATTAAATAATGTGAAATACCAATATTTTGTAGCGTGCCAAAAGACTAAACAACAGCAAAAGCATTAGCAGTTCACTAAAATTCAAAATGCAGCTAATAAAATACATACTACAGACCTGAAACAGCAGGCAAGTTAACACTTTGAAATAAAGCATAAGAATCTTGCCTCCAAGGTACACACAACATGTATATGACGCCCAGGGAAGCTGTCTCTCTGCCCTATATTTCAGTACTTAAATAGCCAACAAAAAGACACAAAATTTGCCTATAGATAGTGTATTTTATATTGGTAATCTGCAGTGCACATATTTGGCTACTTTTAAGATCATGCAGTTTTCAAAGGCAAAAGACAATACAGCCTGTACATTTTCCAGGTGCTACTCTGTTTTTAGATGCATCACTATGAATATCTGAAGAAAAAAGAAAACAAAACATTTTGAAAACAAAACAAAAGAAAACAAAAATTTTTCATTATACAAGTTGCTAATGCTGAAGGCTGAAACACTACATCTAACCTGATGCACATTCCTTGACTGGTTATTAGATTTTTACAGACATGCAACGTATCCAAAGCATGCATTATGCTAAAACAGACTTTTAGTCTGGTGTAAGAAATACGGGTTATTAGCTCAGTGCACCAGGGTATCAAGTCTTGAATCTCTTGAGCTGCTGAGGAGAGAAAGAGACTGCAGGCAATCAGAAACCTGAGGTAGGGAAGGAGCAGAGACTCCAGCATTTTTTTGTGGCTTTTCCTGTCTCAGCATTTATCTTCAGCTACTGTCAACTTTCAAGATCTCAGCTCCTACCAAAAGTGCAGGCAAAGAATGAGAAAAAAAGGAGAAGATAGCCCAGCACCTGTTTCTCTCCACTCGAGTTTCCAAACGTGTGGCGGAAGCCATTCTGTATGACATTTGAGATCCCTTCCATGCTGAAGCGCTAAAAGTAGTGAGAACATAGCAGAAAGAAAAAAAAAAAGGGACAGAGAAAAGTTCAGAAGACTATTAATCAGCATTTATCAAGACTACGAAAGACAAATGGCAAAGACAAGCCCCAAGGTGTATTTCAGCACATTTCTACTTCTTCACGCACCTACTTTATGTTTCTAATTAAAAGCAAACCTTATGAATGCAGTTAAGCAGTATTTCTACACCAAAATTTATTCAAACAAAATCTTCATACTGCAGATCCGATAATCGAGACTTGCCTTTTATGGCTGTTTCATTTAGGAATGTAAAAGAATAGCATTTTTCAAAGTTCAGCTCACACTAAAATCCTCTCTAACATTTGTGTTTGAACAATGTATGTTTAGAGACGGTACTGACACCAATTTTTCAGATTTTAAGAACATACTGGAAACACCGTTCAGAGGTAGTAATTTTCAGCTCCACCCCTTTAAAACTTTTTATGCTTTCATGCTTCCTTTTCCACAATTGAAGCAACAATTAGTATTCCCTATTTTCTGTAATATCAGAAAATATACATAATTAGATAATAATACACCCAATATTGGTTTCAAGCTCCATTGCATGGAATCATGGAATCCAAGTAAAGAAAAAGCAGTACATTATCCAACTTCACATTTTTCCTTGAACTTTGTAGCTTGCTGGAGAAGCAAAGAAAAATCAAAACAGTTTTGATGTTTAGTATGTGATACAAAATCAGCAAGTGATATGAACATAAAAAGAAGGAACAGCCAAGCTGCTGACACAAGGCAGTATGATGAGCACAGCTCAGCATGTTTATCTGAATGTATTTATTTATGTGAGGTGAATAAAATGTGCTGGAATACAGAATTCTTTTACCTTCCAAACACACAAGGTCAGTAAAGACATACATTTTGCCAAAGCCATCTTAACTCTTCTAAGATATTCTACTTGAAGGAACTGGTATCTTCAAGCCTTGACTACTTTTAAGAGCTCCCCAGTTTCCCCTTGTGAAAGCGGTAAAAGTTCAGAAGTCAAAGAAACTGATTTACCCAAATATGGTATCAAGGACAAAACAATTACAATACCTACTTTTTTTTTATATTCAGTTACAGTATCTACAGGAGAACTAATTTTCTTAAGAGTAGGACAATTTAACTCTACTTCCAATCTTTGGAATTAAATGAGACTTTATTATAGTTAACAAAATAACCAATTACTACATTATTTATTAACAGAAACACAGAAACTCAGTCTTCACCAAGCTACTAGAACATACTATCTGTGCGCAAACTATTAGCACTTTCCAAAAAAAAAAAAAGAATTGTTGAAGAAAAGAACCTTGAACCTTGCACCTCTTTCTGGGAGAGGGCTCTCAAATCTGTCCTTAATTTTGATGAAAGTGAAATCTATTTTCAAAGGAATCACGCACATGCAGCTACAGTCTCACCTGTGAGCTAGTCTGTTCAATCCCTCTTAGAAAGCAACCTGACATATCTATATCTTGAAGTGACCAAATATGAAAATGTCTTATCCTGGGACCATGTAAGTTACACCTGAAAGCATCATTCAAGTTTCTAATCTTTAAACTAACCAGAGTTTGTGAATCACTTGACTCAAGTTTCAAAACAAATTAATTATTTTTCTTTCTAGGTAGAATACCCCTTTTTGGTTTTCCATGACTGGGAAGGAAAACGGAACTATTCACTGTGCTCTTGTAAAGGGATGACAATTTTTTATGGTTTTCCATACACATACTCTCTTAAGTTCCACTAAAACTTAGCTATACACACAAACATCTCCCATTTAACAGATGAGATCAGAACACTATTTGGGTTATATCACAGGTATCTTATGCTTGTAAGTTTAGAAATAAATTCTGAAGTATTAATATTTCATTATAAATGTTTATTCCTTACATTTGAAAAGCAAACCCCAAAACCTTCTGATGTTGAACTGAAGCATTCTTTCTGGGACTTGGCCGATATCTACAAAACCACATTTTGTGCATCCTGTAAGAGGCACTAAGAGATTCAAACATTAATATCTCCCTTAAGTAATTTTAAATTATACTAGACAGATAAGAAATAAAAAATTGCATTGACAAGCTAATAACCTAATTTCTTTTGCTCTTTGACTCCTCTTATCCAACTCTACTTGAAAGACGTTTTTCCTTTTGTTGCTATGTTCTGTAAAGAATAAAACAAATTATCTCCTCCCTGTTCACATGCACTCCACTTTGGCTTCCTTCCTGTCTCTTGTTGAATTAATAACTCTGCCACAGGTTAGGAGATCCAGGGTAAGACATCCACATCTTTCCTAGAAACCAGCACGATCAATAAATATGTGTGCAACTACAGCAACAATAGTACTGAATTTCCTGCAAGACTAACACATACTAAAATCCACACAGTTAAACCAAACACATAAATGAATTTGCCTACTGACAATAGAACATAGAGCAATACATCCAAAGACAGTATCTTTTGCAAGAAAGGTATGCTAGTTCCAGGCAGATTTGCAAACGGTTAAAAAAATTTTCTCTGAATACGAGAAGAGTAAAATTTATGACCCTGTGAAAAAAAATTCTTAATAGGAAGAGCTTAAACCTTGTTTGTAAATGAAGGCATGGAAGCAGGAGTACCAGGTATCTTAATATAATATAGCACTATTACTTCCCATAGTGGAAAAAAACAAACAAAAAAATTAAATGTATAAAGACTTATAAAAATTTTCTTACTGTTCCAGGCATATGACTTCTTTCTTGTTTGCCATTCTGAGGACTACCATTTTTCAGCTTCTTTTTCTTCTTCGCTGTTTCTTTGTGTTCTCGCTGTTTGTTTTGTACTTCGATGAGGACAGAAATGAAGCTGTTTTTCACTTCCTTCTCAAACTCTAACTCATCTCGTAGAGCCAGCTGCTGCACCAGTTCCTCAGAATAATCCTTAATAGCAGTCTCAATTTCTTCTAGCAGTTCATTTAATTCAGCAACAGACAATCTTTTCACTCCTACAAATAGTCACATAAAAAGTAATATGTCAAGATTTTAAGCATGAGAAAACTTGTGGGAGTTACAAGAAAAACATACTCTGAAATTTCTCAAAACAAAAAATTCAGTTCTAAAACGACATAGAACAAAACAACATTCCTAAAGGAATAAACGCATCTCAGAGGTGACAAGATTAGGAACGAAAAGATGGTTAAACTTTTTTCTTACTTCTGAGAAATCTGAGATAATCTGCAAATATGAACAATGTGCTGGTAGTTTATGCTGGAAACTGGAGTAAGTGCTAAACTTCTGACATAACTGTAAACTATTACTTTCCTCTGCACTCACTGTTCAAATGAAAATGCCTTCATATTTTCTGAACTATTGGGTGATGCATTACAGATAGTGCAATTATGACCAAGAAAATGTTTTGAGGCATGCTTGGGTTAAAAGTGAGCAGATCTTTGAGGACTGCTTTCTGTTCCAGTTTAGGTCTGCCACACCTAGGAAGCTGGCAAGTCCCAGCAGTTGCTGTGTCAAAGAAAATAATCTTATTTGGCACTCGAGAAACAGCTAGTCCTGATTACACTGACAGGCACAATCTGTCTAAGGACACTGCATAGATGCTTCCAATTACTTAGTTTCATTGAATTAGTGTAGTAAATATCCTGTCTACAAGAATTCTTGTAAGGGAAAGCAGGTACAGACAAGCGTTGAAAAATACAAATAAGGCCACGAACTACAAAAACGTGTAGCTCTTAAGAAGCACCAAAGGTAGTAAGCGAAATGTGAATTTTTTCTATTAAATTACAGCAGGGAAAATTGATTGGAGAAAGCTCCTTCTCCTTACTTGACTGAAGAGAAGGAAGTGAAACCTCTTCAGACAATTCTCTGTCAAGGAGCACAGTTTTTCAAGGTAGCTAAGGTCTTAAACTCTGTTCAAACACTGTAACAGCACTGAGAGAGAGCACCTGCGAGTCCTAACACTTAAGAACCAGCTTCACAGCCTAAAAACCAATTGTTCTAAAAACACAGGTGTAGGCTAACCAACTGCAGTCCTGACTGATGACAGACCAGTAGTCATCATCAAAGTCTTGAAAGGGCTACATAGGAAATACTCAGCCAATGCAGCTGAGTGGAGACAGAGAAATTCAAATGCAGAAGACTACATGGACTGAAACTTAGTAGGCTGAAGAACTCACTTGTGTAACCAGAGCTTTATTTTTGGACTGTCTTAATGTACATCTTTTCCTATCAAAGAAAAAAGTAAACACAAGCGATTTCCTGCTCTGAATGCTAAATGAATGAAAGTATCTGATCTATCATACAAAAACCAGACAGTTTCTAGGAAAAACCCGTAAAAATTTCAGAGAGATGCAGACCAGTTCTGAAGCACCTTCACACACTAAAAATAGGTAGCAAGAGCTTTTAATAAAATAGTGACCTGAAAGACATGAAAGCAGATTCTGAGAAACTGGTGAAGCAAAGTTAAATTACCTGCCAAAATAACTCAAGGCATTATTTGGTCGAGACTAACCTTTAAACTGTAAAGATGCAACAGAAAAGATGGGCTCCTGAGGCAAAGCAAAATAGATATGATATGAAATACCGAGCAAGCTTGATTAGCTCCAAACCTTAAGACATATGGAACTGTCAGAAAACCAGGAAGCCCTGCTGAACACAATACATTTTGCTTTCACATTCCTGAAATTTATGAGTTGAGACAGTTAAGAGACCATTTTCATGGTTGGAATCTCTTCCATAAATCTGAAATGTAGCAGAAACTCTAAGTTATGCCACAAGAGGTCTGCCAGTTTTCTGAATCTTCTGCAGAGTTTGTACTGTTGACCCAGACTATAGGAAAGAAAGCATCAAACTTTTTACGAAAGACCAAAGTAGAAAGATCATCTATCAAATATTCTTTGTGTCCCTACTACCTTCTAGAATTCATGCTGACAAATGTACAGATTAAGCAAAATTTTCCATCACGAAACTGATTAATCACAGTTTTTTTACATATAATTCAACTTACTACAATTAAATTATTCATCTAATTTCTCCTTTGCTTTTGTATAGAGAAGCACAGATGATTTCATTTGAGTAGAAGATACAAAGGATATTTTTAACTTTTAAGCTTTTTGAAGAGGAATGGAAAGGGAGGACTGAAAAATATGCAAGGTCCTTATGGGGTAAAAAAAATACAGCTGCCTTATTTTTGTGTTACTGTCTATATCTCAAGATATATTGCAATGACTGAAACTGTACCAAAGGTATGATAAAGCTTTATTTACTGAATAGCTTTAGAGAGCTTTAGCTGATCTTAAACAGTGTACTGGCATCAAGAAAGTGTCTCACTTTACAGAAAATAATGAAGTTTAATAAAAAATGACCAATTGATCACTTTACTCACAAAGGAATCTCATTCCACTGTATCAACCTTCAGAATATTTGCTTTAAATTGAAATTCTATAAAGTCTTATTTTTGTTCTTAGTCATAAGAAAGCTGACAAAGGTAAGTCCTCTATGTACTAAATCTAGGCTATTATTTCAGGACATTTTGAAAATATTTTTGAATTCTGGTATTTCATAAGAAGGACTTGCTAAGAATCAAACACATGGCACACTTACCCTTTAAACTATTTTCAATAAGCATAACAGCAAAAATATTAAATAAATACCACTTACTCTCTTCATAGCTGTTGTTTGTACTGGATCTCTTGAGGGTCTGAATTTCCTGGGAAAGTATAGAGAGCCGATCTGATTGGGTGGGTGTTTCATCATCTTCTGGATCAGGTGATTCCTGCATCATTTCCTCTATTTCTTCAATCACCTTTGAAAAATGAAAACCCTTATGAAAACCCTCCTACATGGAGAGCTTGCAATTTGAAGCAAAGCTGGATGAAACTACCACCAAGTCTGGATGGAAGAGGATCAATAAAATCATACTGACATTTCCTCCCCATCCTTGCTCTCTGAGAATAATCACATCTTGTAACAGTAAATTGGTGGACACAAGCAATGTGTTCAAATTAGGGCGTTATTTCTCTATGAAGGTACCCATGATTCTGCTTAAGAGAACTAAGTTAAAGAGGAAGCTGGAATATGTTTCCTGAGTATTCAGCTGAAGGAAGATACAACAACAAAAATCAATTACCTTCTCCACTCCTTATTTCACCACATTTCTCTATGCAAAACAAACATCCCTCCCTCCTCCAACAAAAAAAACCAACAAAATGAAAAGAAACAAAAACAAAGAAAAACTCACAAAAAAAAACTTTCTGAAAAACCTAAAAGCTCCTCTGAACAGCCTGAAAATCAACTGTGTTGTGAGAATTTTTTTTTAACTGATTCACCATAACCTGAAGCTGATTCGCATCCCTGAGCATAAGACCTGAGCCAGACAGAAAGTATGACAACAGAAATTCTGTGCATAGATAGCTTACTTTACATCACAAAAATTATTACATTTCTACAGGCTAAATTATTAATTAGACATCTGAATAAGTAACACAGCAACCTTTATAAGTTCAAAGGCTGTAGTCAGTGCTGAGATCCAACTGACAGTAAGAAAGAGCCAAGGCAGTTTAAGCAGTCCTGTCTCCCATACTATTAATAACTGTGTTCATTGCAGTTCACAGCTTAACCATTGCTTAACCATTTAAGCAACAACAAAATAGATTATTTGTTTGCTTACTAAAGCAGGATCTTAATAGACCTTACTCTCATTAACCTTACTCGGAAGAGCAATTTTCAAGATAATTGAAGCAAATCCATGGATTTGAAGACTTTAGATATCAAGTAACTTGAAAACTTAGTAGCAGATACACTGGTCTGCCCTCATGATAGGCAAAAACTTCAAAGAATTCTTCCTAAACAGCAAAGCCCTATGAAACTATGAACTGCCACACGGTCATGCTGGGAAACTACAAACTCTATCACACCACTAAGACTATGAAAATATCTTTTCTTTTTAACACATATATTTAATTTAGTAGCATTCCTGACTAATTCATGGTAAGAAATACACAAAGATTTCAAAGACCCTGGATTATCAACCTCACCTGAAGTACTGAAATACTTTTCAAATCTGAATGACATAATGATATCTCCCACATGATTAAAATCCTAAACAAAGAACAACCAAGAAGCTTAGCTACAGTGAAGAGCAAGAACAACAATAAAAATTAGTAACAGACTAAAAAAAAATTCTACACCAACAGCACTGTCTTTGCTGAACACTTTACCTGCTCTGCTGTGAAGAGTGGCTCTTCATTGATGCAGGAAACAATGATAGAATGCATATCTAACTGTTCTCTCAGCTCTTCATCATCTGACAAGTCAAGGTTCAAGTTGTCATTTACCTAAAAAGCATGAAAAGGTGTTTTTATATAAGCATATAAAAAATATATATATTTATAATATATATTCATAAGATATTATGTATATAATATATGTATATAATATGTATATATAAATATATATATTTAAAAAAATATATATATATACACAGCCCTAATGTTAGGTTATAAAATACATGTAACATGTACAAAAAACAAAAGGGGAATTATCAATGAATTTTAACAATGAAACTGAATCTTGGCCCATAATAATGGAACCAATAGTTCTTTCTGTCAAACAGCCTGGAAAATTAAATCAAAATTGCAACTGGACAAAGTTAAAATAGTTGTCAATCTTTAATGTCATTAAATAATGTCTGTATATAAAGACCATATTCACACTGACATACAGATTTCTTCACGGGAAGCTGTCAAGTAGATACTTAAATCTTCACTGAAAACTGACAAATGTCTGTGTGGGGTGAAAAACTTGCCTATAATGTCTAATGTTACACAAACCTCTTAGTTTAAGTGCTTTTATGGTTCCACTTTGTCACATAATAAAAGACATGGAAAAAAGCAGAGAAGAGCTGATATTGAATGATGATATCAGAGTGCTGGTATCACCACAGATTATGAAAAGAAATGTGTTGTTGAATATCTCAGAGTCTTTTCAGAAAGAGAAGCAACATTGTTTTCATACATATACCAAATGATATTTATACTTTCAAACCAAAGATATACATACACTAAGAGACATCAGTCCCCTCCTTAATAAGTCAGGCATATTTTACTCTCACACAGCAATATATCCCAGGTTATTTACAAAATTGTTTCTGTATTTACCTATTACTAGATTCCAGCCTAGAAAAGCCCCTCAAAGCTGCAACCCCCGACATCTGCCATTTGAGCTCAATTGCTTTAATTGATCTTTGGGCTAATTTACAAGCATCATGGCTGGCTGTATAAAGTCCTTGGTCTCACAATATCAGTTTTCAATTTTTTATTGCCATTCCTCCAATTTTCTCAGTTTCTTCAGAAACCTTAATAGTTCTCAGATTAATTTTGAACCTGCAAATGATATCCCCAGGTATCATCTGTAGGGGAAAACACACAATTTGCCCTTCTTCAGCCCTCAGAATGAAGGCAAATGTCGACGTTTTTCCACAATCCGAATTCCAACAACTGTGCAGTGACAAGGCTCCACTATGACTCTCTCTTCTCCTACTACACAGACACGGTCCAATTTGACAATTTTTCAATTTCTGCTGTCCTCAAATATTTTTTCATGCATACAGGATATGACAACAATGGTGGGATAGTAAGCAAGGGCAATAGTTTATCTAGAAGGAGATCTACTTTCCCTCCTGTCATCTCCAAAAACAGTTTGAGAGATCTTCAAATACATTTTGATAATATAGACTAATAAACCACCAAAAATTCCATCAGCTGTAATCTGGACTAAAAGGAACACCTGGCTTTCCACCCAGCCACACTCCATGCCTCCTTCTGTCCTCCTGCTACCAGGGAATGACCCATTTAAAAGTAATCTAGGGAAAACAAAACAAATAAGGAATTGCACAATCCCATTCCTTGTACCACTGTGCACAACACTTCCACCCAGCTACTTCTTTCACTGTCAGAGAT
This sequence comes from Rhabdornis inornatus, assembly GCA_013397075.1. NCBI lineage: Eukaryota > Metazoa > Chordata > Aves > Passeriformes > Rhabdornithidae > Rhabdornis > Rhabdornis inornatus. The sequence continues at coordinate 1,534,089 of VWZS01005847.1, read as the reverse complement.
GTATAAAAGTGTGCATAGACCTGTCATGTGAAGGACCAAGATCAGGCAAATCAGCCTTATTAGCCTTATATCTTTCCCTACTAAAACAGGAGAAGAATTGCTTTCCGCACAATTTTGGTAGCATACTATTAGCTTCAAATGCATCAGGGAAGTGTTGCTTAGCTGTTAGTTTTCATTGTAAGGGAGACAGAACAAGATACTAGCTGGTCCATATGTGCTGTCACATATCCAAAAACACTGCTGAACACAAAGCAGCAGAAGAAAAGTATGTCAAATGCTCCCCACAGCCTTTACACATCAGAAGGCATGCCATGTGGAGTGAAAGCTGGAAAAACTTGAGATACATTTAATCCATGAACTGGTGTTCTCTCTACTGGCAGCACATCTAAGATTCTTTCTAATCCAGCAGCACCACTTTACACTTTTTTATGTACTTTCTTCATAACTTCCTGCAAGTAACTTACAAAAACTATATGAAACACTTTCTTATACTCAGCTCCCTATCAAGAAATCTGTTAGTTTTCCAGTCCATGTTTCCCTGACACAAGGTCACAGCATGGCAGGGTTGTACCTTCAGTTAACATGTAAGAATTTAATTACTCTGAAACCACTTATAAAATCTGAACAAGGACTCAATAAAAATTTGAAGAAATACAAGTCAAATTCAAGGGATAACCATGAGAGTCAAATCAAGAAAATTAATTCCAAATTCGCACCTTCCTCTACTGAACCCCAAAATATCCTCTTCAGCAGAACAATCTTTGCTCCTGTCACAGTAAAAAGCATCTGTTGATTAGCTAATGGATAGCAGAAGCCAAACCATTACCCAATCCTCAGGTTACACACTCAGATATTTTTACTGAAATAACTGATGTTCACTATGTTTAAAAGACAAGCCACTAGTTTCCCCAGAAAACCTGTGAGATGGGAATTCCTCCTAGATTTTCCTCCTGAAGTGTTTTAATCCACTTTTAAGGTCATCAGAGGACAACCCTTTCTATAAACTCTCTGAAGCTCTTAATTCCCTGTTCCCACGCCAGAGAACTATTCTAACTCTTAAATAAGGAAAACAAAACAAACTCTTGCACTTCAGTGTCTCCTGGGCCACCTTTCTTGTTAAAGAAGCCATCCGACTGTGGAATTAGATGAACTTTAGGAAGTCCTGACTGGATTGCTAAATCAGAGCACTCCTGCCTCTTTTCCTCCCTTACCCAGACCCGTGTTCAACGTGAATCATACAGCAGAAAGATTTTATATGAAACACTTCCTCGTTTTACAATTTTTTTCTATCATGCTCTGGCTCTAATGAAGTGTCATCTAAAACCAAACCTGAATTATTCCAACCTAGGGAGATGCAAATATACATCAATGGTTCTTTGATTTTTAAAAAGCTCTCATGTATAATGGCAAGTACGAAAAGCATTTTCATCCACTTAATAACAACGTTCTTTTATATAAATGCAAACAGTTTTACTTCCCTGCTGAGTACCAAAGATCCAAAGAAGGTACTTTTACTGGTCAGACCTTACCCCTTTTTCTGAAAGATTCAGTGTTGGCAAGTGCAAAGCTCTGGTGTGGGAAGATTTCCAGTCAACCGGCATCACGTTACCATAATTATCAGTCAAGGCATTCCAAATCCTGAAGAAAAGAATAAAGGAACAAAAATGCAGACCTCAAAACAAGCAGCAATAACCATATTCCTAATGATCATGTATCTCTATCAGTAACTGTATTTTCCTCCCTAAATATTAATCTGCAAGTTACTGACAATATTTTTAGTGTTTTAAAGCCATGCAAAAATATTTTTTGATCAACATAATTCACTTCCCTTTTAAAACAACAGTGTATGCACAGCAATGAAACAAAACAGTAAATGAAGACCTGGCTTCTATACTAATTATGTAACTACACTCAAAATCTTTTCTGGGGGTGGATGAGCCTTTCCTTCAATGAAATTTGAGCTGAGCTATAAATCACATTCTTAATGTTGTTTAGCAGAGGCTAACTGGCAAATTCTAAGCCAAATCTTTCCTTTTTTTTCCTTTCTGTTTATCACAGAAAAATGAAAATGCACAGATTAGACTAAAATTTTGGAAGAATTTATTTTTTTTCCAGAAGTCCTCTTGCAGAGGTCAGCCCACCACTCTTGTCCTGGGTCAGTCTTCACTGTTTATAGAGTGTACATCCTCTCTGGCTGTCCTGGAGGCTTGCCTATGCAGACCCGAGACTTGCACGAGCAACCCTACGCTGGTGAAGCAGCTGTCTTCAACCACAGCAGCCCTGTGAGCAGGCTGCTTCCTCAAGTACCCAACCAAGCCCTGCCTCCAGGCGCTATGCTGTGGGTGGATGTTTGGAATGGTTGCCTAGCTAAGGCTCACAGGAGGTCAGAGGAAAGGCCGAGGCAGACGCAGAAGGGCAGACAGAGCCTCATCACTGCCCAACGTGATTCACGGTTCACTGAACTTACCTCACTGTTAACACTAGAGATCTAGTATTTTGCTAACAGGCTTTTTGTTATTCTTCTCTTAAGAATAAGACATACACTTTAGCTACCGTAAATTAAGACTGCAGTATTTTTAATGACGATAAACTGACTAAATTTACTATAAAATAAGAAATAGAAATATTAGTAAAACAATGTTAAAAACTGTACAGCAGCATGGCTCATAAAGTCTCTGTTCCTCAGGGAAAAAACCCCAAACAACTATCGCAGTTGCAGCTACGATTTGCTCTTCGCCTGCTTTCTGCACTTTCCATGTTTAACTTCAAGCACTGACACAGCGGGCACTTTGCAAGGAGCTAAACAAATACTAACCACGGTCACTGCACTTCAGGAACAAGTACTTCTCTCTAGCTCAGCGGGGTAAGAAGCTCTGGGATGCCCACACGCTACCCTGGCAGTCAGGGGGATAAAGCCGGAGAGCCCCACGCCAAACCCGCTCCGCGGAGGCCGAACGTGTCCCCCGGCCGAGGCCCGGCGGCTCCCAGCTGCAGCCCCGGGGGCGGAGAAAGGCTCCGCTCCCGCAGCCCACAAGCCCCGCTGGGCTCGGCAAGGCCCAGGGGCAGCGCTCTCGCAGGGCAGGACAGGGCTGGCGGGCCGCGCTGTCCCCTCAGGCCGGGCCGGCCCGGGTCCCCCCTCCGCTCCCGCTCCGCGCCCCCCGGCCCGCACTCACTCGTCGTCCTGCAGCGCGCTCTGCTCCGTGAGCGGCCGCAGCGGAACGCGGCTCTCGCCGCCGCCAGCCCGGGCCTGCGGGGGCTCGAAGCAGAGGGACAGCTTCGCCCCGAGATCCCCGCCGCCCCAGCCGCCCTTGTCGCAGGCAGCCTCGGGGCCGCTCCCCGCGGAGGGCTGGAATCCCGAGAAGTCCTGCCAATCGCCCGGGTCTCGCTGCGAGGCCGCTGCCGCCGCCATAGCCGCCGCCGCAGCTGGGGACGCGGCGCTGCGCGCTCCCGGCGCTGCGCGCTCCCGGCGGCGCGCGGCGGGCGGGGCTCAGCCGGGGCAGCGATCGTGGAACCGGGCCGGGCCGGGCCGGGGCAGGGATCGTGGAACCGGACCGGGCTGGGCCGGGACAGCGATCGCAGAAGCGGGCCAGCCCCGGCCGTGGCAGCGCCCGCGGAGCCGCACACAGCGGTGTCGGTACCGACTCACAGCTCCGCACCGAGTAGGGGCGGCTCGTCGGACAGGAGTGGGAGGCGTAGAATGGTTTGGGTTGCAAGGGACCTTTAAAGATCACCCAGTTCCAGCGCCTCTGCCCTGCTAGGAGTATTTGCAGTAGTTTTGTTGCAACGTGTTTGTATTACTATCATTGATGCCTCCATTCAGTCATCTAGTACGCAAGAATCTAAGCTTTGGAGATACTTTCTCTTACCAGCACTGTGACTCCGGTGCCCATCCTTTGCTAGCTTTGTATTGTGCCCTTATGTGCAGTAGCTAAGGATGGGCTTTTTTTATCTTGTATTTTTTTGAAGCAGCCATGATCTTTTGATTATCCTAAAGTATGTACCAGGAATTTTCTCATCTTCCTGATTTGGTTTGAGCCTCCTTTAATTTTCTTTCTGTACTTCCTACTTGATGTTTGGCAACACTACAAATGGAAAACGCATTCGTAGTTAAGCATCTCAGTGCCACTGAGGTCATTGAAAGGATTTGCATCCTATCCTACTCAGGATTATGACAAGCTGACAAACCCTGGTGTAAATAGGCATTCCAAATATGATCCTTTCCAACATTGTAAGGCAGAGGAGGCCAGGACTACTTATGACTGTAAAAATGTGGATTTATCATTGTTTTATACATTGGTACAATTATGTTTTCTGTTTCATTCTAATGAAAACCCAAAATGCTTGTAGAGTTTGAAGATGCTCTTCTAAAAGACCTAAGTCTTCCATAGCCTTAGTCTTGTGAAGGAGCAATAATGCTGGAACAGGTAACTAGCAAGGGAGAAAAAATTCAGCATATGGAAATGTAAAAGGATGCACATGAATACAGATCTACCCTAGTTAAAGTCAATTATAGGCTTTGCAGTAACTACTGGGCATTTTGTATTATTGCAGCTAGCTCTGTGAGAACACTGACTCAGCTGTCAGTAGCAATCCAAACAGTAAACACTATGCTAGATATCCAGGGAGTACCACATGTGAACAATGTGGACATTTTCAGTCCTCTTACCCTTTGTCTTCAAGGATGTATATGGAAGTACAAGGAACGGCAAGGTTGGCCATAAGGCATGGAACTACTCCTGAAGAATCGTATCTTGGGATTCTTAAGAAAAAATGGAAACAAGATAGGGGTCTCTAAATTAATGGGTGACATAAATACTGATCTACTGCTGTTTTGAATGCAGTGAGTTAGGAATATTATATGAAACCATTAGGAGAGTAGGTTCAAAGAAAGGAGGCAGTTTTTTTACAGAGCAAGTAGTTAAGCTGAAAAACACCTTGCCTCAGGATCTTACATACCACAACTAGGACATCAAATTAATTAACTTATAAATTACTAGAAGAAAAAAAAAATTATAGCCTAATAGATAAGTAGTTGATCTGCAGCTCAGGAAGTCCATGAGGTGCCAATTCTGATTCCATACACTTTTTGTAGGGCCTTGCATTAGAATCTTGTATGGTTAATCATGGCTTTCTGTCAGGTACGACTAGACCACATAAACCCCATGGCAGGGCAAAGGCCAATCTTTGCATTTGATTCATCTTTATTGTATGCTGGAACTATTTGGAATTCCACAAAGCTCTCAAATGTGAAAATCCTTTAGTGTAATATACAGAACTTTCTGTACCTGCAAACTCTTCTTGACCCACAGTACTTTATCCAATATATCAAACTATACATAATATCAAACTATAAACTTATGTCTCGATGACCAATGTCCAGAAGTAATAAATACGAACATTTAAGAAGACACGCATCCGTAGGTTTAAAATTTTTTATTGTGCTGCCAAGAGCCAAATTACAAGAAACCGCCTTACAGTTAAAAAAGTAAACAAGCAATCTGCTGAACCGCAGTGCACTCCGAGTGCCACATATGCATCTATTTTTCAGAAAATTATATCTGCATTTCTCTTACAAGAGCACAACAGGAACCAAAGTAAAAGAGTGTAATGGATACAGCACATAGGATAAATCATATCTTTAAAATAATAATAATAAAATAATAATAATAAAAACATTTTACACCATGTCCTATATCCTGCTAGTATTTTCAGAATATGGCCTTGATTGTAAAACAAAAGCAAGCATTTACAATTTCTGGATAAAGACTGCTTACTCTTATGCAAGGAATGGATGTTTTGTCTTGACAAAATCTCTGTAGTTACTGGACAGAAACATCTCTGTTTCATTATCAGATTGAGTACAAAACACTGGGGAGACTACATTTTTTCTTATTGGTGGTTGGAAACTGAAGTTATATAAGCAGAAAAAATGTTGACCCTTAATGATACACCTATTTTTTTCTTTGATGCAAACACCTAGAACACCTTTTTGATATTCTAAAACAACAAAAATTGTTAATCTTCAGATTAATAAATTAGGTCATTATAATAATAAATTAGGTTTTTTTTATTTCAGTTTTAAAGTTCAGCAATCTCTGACCAAGTATTTACAACAATACTTGAGAGTTCCTTTACAAAAAATACATTTTCTTTTCACATTTAGCATACTGGGTATCTGTGTCTCTTACGACAAGCATTTGTAAAAGAAAAAAGGCAATGCACAAATGGGTAATTAGTATAAAAGTGCCAAGACCTGTTTGGAAAGTTAACATTGTATTATACAGTCAGAGTTATAAATGAGGCAAGCTACAACAAACTTCCAGCTTAATGCGGACAATATTCCAGTAGTTGTTTCAAACAATTGTTTNGCACTAAGATTGATTAAAAAAAAAAAAAAAAAAAAAACAAAAACAAAGCAAAAAACCAACCAAACAAAAAAACCCAGAAAAAAACCCCAACCAAAATCCAGGAGCTGATTGTATTATTTTATGGAGTTGATTAGTGCTGCATGTATATTGTCATCAGTGTCTCTAGCCAATGCATTCATTAAAAAGCCTTTTTAAGGCTAAGCAGGAAAAGAAAAATAAGAAACACCCTGAAATGTAGCAAGTAGCAAGAGCAACGCTTACTGCTATAATCGTGCATGAACTGAACACACGCCAACACATGAGTGCACATACACACGCACACACACGCACACACACAAACACTTTCAAATCAAATCAAATCAAACCAAATCAAATCAAACTGTAGGTAGAATGAGATGCTCTTTTCTTGTCTTTCCTAAACTCACAAGCAATTAAGCATTGATATGGAATGCCTGTTATCTGTTTCTGCTCTGGGTAAAATCTCTCTCAGATAAAAATACATTCAACAAGAAAAAAAATAGAAAAATATATACTGTATACATAGTATTTTATATATACAGTATATATATGTATAGTGTATATACACATGCACGTATATATACATATGTATACCTACATGCATTTGTATATACATATATATACACAAACATACAAATACTTTTTGTTGTTTTTAGCATAATTATATTTACATAAATATTCCTATAATGCTAAAGTTTAAAGAAGCATGATCTCCTTTTTTTTCTGAGCTTCAAAAAAGGTGCTTGAGTAATATACAATTAAAATTAAGCAGCTTCCTAGCATGGAAGTAGTTTCTAAATCTGCATACCAGTAAATAAGAACATCAACAGGAAAAAAAAACAACAACCTTAAAACAGTCTCTTTTTTACTCTCTTGTACACAAGAGCTTTGTCCAACAAAAATATTTTTCCTTCTCCTGTATGACAACCAGAGATTGATATAAAATAACAAAACAAAACCACAACAGACAAAACAAACAAAAGCCCCTGGAACTGCATGGTGTTCTTGACTTTTCCTTCCATCCTTCCTTCCTTCTTTCCTTCCTTCCTCCCTTCAATACTGCTGTCAAAAGATCCAGTGCTCATATCAGGAATTACTTAGGCCTCAGTCATTTGCTAACTCTGCTGAAGTCTGGCTAATCTAGCCAATCAGCTTTGAAGAAAAACAAAAATAAAAACAAAAAGCAGCACAAGGTATAATTTTATACATCCTTAATAAACCCACCCTTTATTTTCTGCTATAATCTTTTCCTTGCTATTTCATTAACTACTGCAGCTTCTCATCATATAGAAAAATATTTGCAGCTACACCACATCTGTGATGTGACAAATTCTGTTCTAGGAGTATATTACTGTAGCAACAGCTGGAAAAAAATAATCAGACCTTTTCATATTTTTTTTCACCTGGGGTTAGGCTTTTGCTGCAACAGATGCAATTTCAGAGCATCAAGGAAAACCACTATCCTGTTGCTTGGCAGTGTATTTTCATCTCCAGCCAAGCGTGACCAGCTTTTCCTCTCCGATACTTGCTTTTACTTCATTGCCTACCCCTAGCCCCTGATTCCCCCTCCCAAAAAACCTTTATAGCTATGTTACAAGCAAATACATCTTAACAAGTTTTAAAACTTTGGTTCTAAGAAAACACTTGGTCAGTTATCTCAAGGAAAAGTGGGAATGCTTTTTCTGGCACATTGCAGGAGTCAGAGCTCATCCCAGAAAGGTCTTAGAGCTGTACATGTAGTCACAAATCCAATACAATCCACTAAGCAACTGCACAATTCTAGTTTTATTTTAATAGCAGACTGTCTCTTTCTCTCTCTCTCTCTCAAATCCTTGGTAAGGGTGCAATTCTTCAAACTGTTTGATAGAAATTATCTGCCTGTAGGTTGTTCTGTTTCTGCATGCTGTAAAATCCACTGTATCTTGAATCTGGGTCTGCAATTCTTAGCATCCTCTGGGAACTGTCCACCTGGACCATGGTACCTTTCTTGCAGTCCACATATACCAGCTGATTGTTTAGGCAAGAAGGCTGTTAAAACAGAAAGGAGATATTTAGTAAATCATACAATTTTTGTATTCCACACATAATTTTTAAAGTCCATTTGGTTCAAGTCCATCAGCACAAAACAAAATCAAACTGGCAATGAAAGGGTTTATACTTCAGTTAAAGTTAGTTTATGTCAGTCATAGTAACAGAGCAACGCTCTCTTCAGAGTCACCATTTTTCATCTTCGGAATGGAACTCTGCTATTCTCATCCCAGCTGGGCTGTTTTAACTGTTCTCTGTTAATTCAGCACCTCACAAAGGCTTAACCTGGTTGCCCCAGATGTGCAGCAGCTTTTTCCCCAGACTTTTAACAGCCTCTTCATTGCTTAACATTTCCCACAATGTTTTTGTTCCTGGTTTCATAAAAATGGTAAAGCCTGGAAATAGACACGGCACCTTTGTTGGAGCTTTGTAGCAGGACACTGGAATCCACTGCTTTTTCTGGTTGATGAGCAGGAGCACGATGATCAGTAACAATGCTATCGTGATTGGGATTGTCACCAAGGCAACAGAGCTGACTGATGCATCTTCGCTGGGGTGTGGCCCACGGCCACCCCGGTATTCTCCCTGGAGATGGTTCATGTCTGCAGGGCAAATGGGAGCATTTGTTAGCAGTTATAAACGGGCCTTGGCTGTAAGGAGGAATGTAACTATAAAAGTCTCAGTTGTACATCTTGTCACTCATATGAATTTGGACCTTCTCTTCTGCAATGTCACCTTATTTACATAAATTAGAACAGCTGGAATCTTGTAGAGGGACTATATTAGTCAGGAAAAGGCCATCAAAAAGAGAGGAGATAGAAGGAAATCTAAAGCATAGTAACGACCAAGTCTGACAATAATCTCTTAACTCAGCTATTTGCATAATCTTATCTCATCACAACCAAATTCCCACTTGTAAAAAAAAAAAAACAGACTGTGTTTCTAGGCTGAGGAGAACCTGGAAATCTTAGGATGAAAGTAATTTTTTCATTTTTATTTACTATTAAAAACTGGTAGGACAAGTATCATGTGTTCACTCTCTCATCTGTTGAGAGGTTATTACAATACCTGCAGCACTCAGCCTGTGAAAACAGACTGCTGGCACTGTACTAGACTCTAGCAAGTTTTGTGTGTAATTGCAAAGACTGGTAACTTTCAGTGACGTATACAAAATTCCCTCACAGTTTGTAGTGTGTGTTTATAATCCCCAGGCAGGACAGTTGCAAGCCAGCTACTAATGCCTGAGAAATTAAAATGCTGTAGTTATAAAAGTGGAAGCTTAGAACTTTGTAAAGCAGTTACATTTCATTCATCCTTTCTCCAAACAATATAATGGTATGAGATCATCCTCATTAAAAAAAAGACATCCTCAGATTAAAAAAAAATACATAGTTTAGGTTGTCCTTCACTTAGAAAAGGTTAACAAAAACTGTGGCATGCTGGAATAGTATTACAGTGCAGTTTTAAACAGAAGATGCATTTACATCCTTAGACAACTTTATTGGCTGTGTGTCACTATACCTGAGTTTTTTTTTGTCTAAGGTCTGACATCATGGCTATGATACATGTTGGGCTGTGGTACATGTTTTTCCATCTTTGTTTATCTACTCCTGAGAATGTCAAAAGGATCAAATGAAGGTCTATCAACACCAATGGCCTGCTTTCTAGTTTTTGAATCAGAAAAGATACTGAAGAATCACTTCTAATTCATCATTTTGTTGAATTCTTAATTTTATAGTACTCTATCATACCAACACAGATGTTTCTTCTATGGAGAACATGGAGTGATAATGAGACCAAAATGTATAAATATAATTTAATCGACTGACTCATCTTTACTCAAAGCAAAATGCATGTAAGAATTATGCACTGAAGAATATTCTCCACCTGCTCTAACTGCTACCCAAACAGAAAAAGTAGATTCATTAAAACATGGAGAATAAACACATAAAGTCCCAAGTTATCCCAGTTTATATCAGATCTGACCTCTATGAATGTGGATTATATCATTTTCACTTGGTGTTGGCCAGTTGGGTACTTCTAGTTCAACATCTCCTCGGTGATTTGTCTTCTCAATGGGGATGTTAGTGGGTTCAGGTACATACATCTCTGTGAAATGAGAAAAATGTGTTTCACAACTTACAGGCTGCCTAACTTCTCAGTGCTGCTCTTAATCGAGGAAATACACTTGCCCATTGGCAGTGCTTTGTCCTTTAAATTCTTTTATTTGTTTTGGAATTTTCATCATTAGCCTGGAAATTTTGTTTGAAAACTTATTCCATATTGTATATGGGAAACATGCCTGTTGCCATTATCATTATCATAATGTGAATGGGACAAAGGACTGGTGTGGACAAACTTGCTTTTGAAAATACCATCTCAGAGTACATGCTTTACTACAGGCTTGCTCCTCTGTGATACTCAACAAAAACCCCCTCCCCCAAAAATAAAGGGAAGGCTACATCTTCCCAGCTGATAGGTAAACATTCCCTCCTGATTTCTTGGCCTTGCTTTTTTTTTGTAATCCTCAAAGGAGAGAAATTGCAAGAAGGGGTACAGCTGAATCTCCCCAGTTCTCCTGTCAGTAGTAGTTACCAGCTGACTGAGTAAGGTAAGCAAACTTCTGCTCACCTTATATAAGAAGTATATCAGGACTCACATTAAAAACCACTTGCAATTCCTATGCACCTTGTGTCCATAGCTGAGAAAATGTCACATTGCTTTTAAGCCAACTTAAAGTGATAAATAAAGCAATGTGATATTTGAAAAGTAACCAAGAGTCTCAGAAAAGACAGAAATGTTAATCACTGTGACATAATCTGCAGAGATGTAAGGATATTAATTTTCCCACTTCATTAACATATTTCCATGGCCTTGTGAAAGGACAAAACAGGAGCAAGCAAGTAATTTTTCAGTTCACAGAAATTCTGAGAATAAGTGAAATTCAAGCTATGTTTTTGCACAATGTGCCTGTTAAGAATATTAGTTTTCCTGAATTCTGAAAGTCTGTTGCCTTTGTGATACTGTTCAAACATGGACTGACATTCAAAACCCAATTAAAAAACCTTGTTATCCGCCCTAGGAAGCCAGCACCACCATGAACATTGCATTACCTGGACACATGGGACAGCAGCTTCCCTCCACATTGATGGGCTCAGCACAAGGCAGAGGTGGGCAGCTGACAGTGGAGCAGAGAGTCTGACCCTGCAGGCAATAGCAGTGTGTGCAGCTGTCAATGTCCCAGCGTTCCTCATCTGCATATGTTTCTCCACTGAAGTGGCAGACCACTTTCTTTGGAACTGTATCTTCTGTGGAAGGAAAACGGTGCTGTGATCATGCAGTAACAGCCAATTACACACAAATCAGATTTCTTTCCTAGACACAAAAGCGAAACAATTGCCACAAAGAAATCCCAGCTGTAATCAAAATATCCTCTCTTCATCTTCCAGAAAATCTTTGTGAAAAAAATGTAATTTCTGTTTCGTTCTGAAGTATATAATTAGCCTGGGCTGCTTCTCCTCATTTTCTTAATGCAAGAGGCTAGAGGATGGATGATTGGGACATGAAAAGATGATATCAAAAGTGCTGTGAAAATTAAGAAAAATTCATTCTCTTTGACTGTTTGAGGCTGCCAACTACTCATCTTCCTCCTTGTTTCCTAGTGAATCCTATTAAGCTAAAATAACCCCAAACCCCTAACTGCCTAAATTTCTCGCTAGCAAAGCTCAAGAATTATGAACTCTGTCTAGAATACTTAAAAAAGCAGAGTAGGCAGGATGCCAAGAAGGATTGGAGCAACTCTCAGGTGAAATAACTAGAAGTGTTCAGACTGTAACAATAAAACAGATTTAAAGGGGATCTGATAATTCCCTGGAACTGCATCAATGCAAAACCCCAGGAAAAGAGCGATAACTAAACTCAGTACATTTTTTAATGGTTAATGTTACATACATTGGGAATCAATGTGATCTTTCTGCCTAGGCATTCAATACACCACTTTTTAATGTTGCATCCTATGCAAGTCTTTTAGGTGGTCTGCAGTAAAAACCTATTTCGCTGAGTAGGTAGTAATGAATTGCTTAGCCTAGGATGTTTTTTGGTGCTGGGGGACTTTAAGGATAGCCAAAAAACCCCACAGCAGAAACTCCAAAAGCCACGCAGCGCCTCATTTTCAGCTTAGCTTCCTCCTACCTTTGTTTCTTATAGGAAAAAATTGTTATGAAACCCGCTGATGACATGAGCTTGCACATTAAACATACAAATTAGGTAACAGAATGAAATCATAAGCTTCTTAAAGTTTCAGATAAATACTGGTTTAACATTCACACAGGTTATACATCTTTAGGTATGCCAGTCTTATATGTTTTGGCCATGGGTAAAGGTTTTAATTAGTAACAACATAATAGAGTGACATAATCTGGAATAACAAGGCTAGCAGTCAGCAGACCAGTCCAACAAATCTGAGAGAGTAAATTCAAATACAAGAGAAGACCAGTAAGATGTACTATTGTGAAAACATTAATGGAATTATCTGAAAAATACAAATGGTTCCCAAGGTCCTTGGTATCTCATGGCTTTCATGGCTTTTACTATGGGTTCCAGCCTCTCCAAGTACATTTTATAAGTGAATGTGGTGTGGGCATGGGAAAGGAAGAGTGTGAGGAAAAGGTAGCTGCAAGCTGCAAGAAGGACATTAGGTTCTTCCCTAGATGATGTGCATTTTGGGATATAGAGGCAGCAGAACCCTGTGTTAGGAAGGCATGCCTGGGGCCAAGGTGAGGCACACAGCCCAGCGTGCCTCTGCTGCTGGTTACCTATGCAGACCTAAAGCTGAGAACTCTTGGCCCATTCAGATTTGCTCCCAAAATGTTACCTTGCTTCACTTAGGACACCTTCTTCAGTTCAGCAGCTCATTTGTCTGGAAAAGTCCTTTAACTTGCTCAGGCTTTTTCAAATTTGTGAAGAACACACCACAATTTAATTCAGCCAATATTTTTTAGAAGAATGAGCAAAGGTAAAATCACAATTACGGTCCTCTTTGAACCTCAAGAGGAAAACTTTTAAATACTATCCTGTGAGCGTCTCCTGTTCTGGTGTCCATCTCTATGAAAGTGTAAACAAGGATGGAGATGAAGGCCACAACACCAACAGGTGCTCAAGGACGGTGGAAACAAGACAGACTTGCAGTAAGAAACCCACATACAAAAACACAGTTCAGTGTCTAGCTCTACCCACTTCTCTCAAATTTCTTCTAGCCGCACCAGAAAATCGGTCTCATCTGGTAAATGACTGGTATACAAACAATAATTGCTCTGTTTTCTGCAGAAGACTAATCTTGTCTCCAATCAAATAGATATCCCTTTATCCTCTCTAAACTAGGTTATCTTTCCAAATTAATCTTTCTTTGCATGAGAAAGACAAATGTTGAACACACAGGATGAATTTGAAGATTCAAACAACAAAGCATCCAAGACTGTAAAATTTTGAATTTGAGTCTATATAAACTGAATCCAGAAAGAAGCAGAATAAAATAATGCAGTGCTAAAATCCTGCATAATTTTTGAAATTCCAAAAAATGAAGAACGCCTGTTTCCACAGATTTTGCCTATGCCCAATGAAGTGACTTTAGACTATTACACTAAATCACCATCCCTAAGGGTATTTAAAAGATGTGTAAACACAGCATTTGGGGACATGATCTAATGGTGGACTTGGCACTGCAGGGTTAACAGCTGGAATCGTTGATCTCAGAGGCCTTTTCCAACCTAAATGATTCTATGATTCTAAACATTTTATCAAGCATTACATGAAAATAATTAAAAAGAATCTGTACAAAGATGTACTTCACAGTTCTCAAAAATGAGGAGCAAACCAGTAAGAACCAGAACAACAAAAATTAAGTGCATGACCTGACTCCTCTTACATGCAAGAGTATATATAATTCATGGAAACCATAAAAAAAGCTGTTTCCATGAATTTCAGTTATTTAAATCACAACACATTCTGACTACATAGGACAACATGGATTAATAAAATGTAGCATCACTGAAAATCTTTATATATGAGTGTTAATTAAAATCTGGCTTCTGTATTTTGCTTTGCTGAGCAGTTGCTACTAAAAAATAATTTCATAGCTCAGACATTGAAGTATTTGCAATATTATACAACTATATAGGATTCAAAGTAAATTAATTAAAGCTATATCTACATGCTGTGTGTATATATTTCCAAACCTGACATGCAAGATGTAGGCAACAAGGTTTTAAAGGTTTCATTTTTGTCGGGAGTGCATCCCCTCCTCACCCACAGAACTCTCCAATGCAGTATTAAGGCTCATGTTCTGACGCTACTGGTTTGATTGCCCAACTTTTCAAACACTCTGTATTTTTTTTAATATATAGTTAAAATATTTTCTGGATTAAAATTATTTCATGGTTCAAAGTCACTGGAAGAAAAGCCTGCAGAAAGACAGTTGTGAAAGAAACTTTAAATTCTTCCCATTTTGTATGTAAACCGTGAGAAGAAATAGTAATAGGAGTAACACTGTACTTTTGCCTCAAAATGTCCTCATGAGGAATCTTAAGTAGTGTTCCAAAGGTAACTGAAGCTTGGATACTTTGTAACTTTTACAGGCATTCTTCCATTGAAGTCCTTGATAAAACTGAATCACCTGGTATTAAAGCTATTCTATCTGCAAGGATATAAAGACTTGAAGAGTTGTTTCAATGTCTGAACATACTTCACAATCTTTCTGACATCTTTCTGATGAAGGACTGTTTTGTTTATAGATGGGTAAGTTGACTCAAATGTTCAATTAAATATTTAAAGCCCATCCATTTTCTTATACTCCTTCTTACCGATCTTTTCTACTGTATCTACTTTTGCAAATAAAGGTAAGTAATCTTTGAATGCTTTCCAACAATGCTAAAAAGACTTAAATTCAGTAAGTACATTATATGATTTTTCTCTATCAGCAGCTTCCATTCTACAGCCTTTGTACTTACTGTGAACTCACCAAAAAAAGTCATCTGTATAAATACTCCTATTCAACACACAATGGAAAAGTGATCAGCAACCTCCAATTTTTCTACTTTAAAAATGCCTGGCGATTTTCGCTGTCTACAGCAACCACCATTTACTTCAGCTCCAAATTCAACACCAGTGCATGGCCCTCATTCTTTATGCATTTTCAGTGTTTAAAAATATATGTATTTTCCCTATTTTTATATCAAAGATATTATCATAATGAAATTCCATTTTTTCCTATATTTTAATTTAGATGCCTTATTAATAGTTCTCCATTCTGTGAAATTGTTGAATGCTTCAGCTCATCTTCTGCAGTCATAATTCATGTTTTCCTCATATATCACATAAATCTTGACATAACATACACGTTACCTGGCAGATCTTCCTTTTAATAAAATAATTTTTTTGCAATGTCTTTATCCAATAAGGTGTCTTAGCAAGATTCCAGGAGGATGGCCTCTAAATTCGTAGGCAAGTTAGATGTATTATCTCTATGCACTTCTACCTAAAAACCACAAATCATGATCCTTAAAGCTCCCTATGCAGACTTCACTCTCCAGTTCAACTGGTGGCATGAATCTTAGCAAACAGGGAAAGTATCTCAGTTTGGAAATAAAACTTCTTTCGTATTCCCAAGAAGGGAACAGCAACTTAACAACTATTTTTATTCACTCACCAATACAGTAAGGACAGCACTGTCCCTTTCTCAGAACAGGTCTCTCACAGGATACTGGTGGGCAAGACTCAGAGTAGCATCTAATCACACCATCCATGCAAATGCAGCTAGTGCAGACATTGGGCTTCCAGGACTCAGCTGTCAGAAAAATATCTCCATCATCATTTTTGCAGTAACTGGGCATGCTCTCATTGCTTGATGGAGAGGGCTGAAGAGTCTCATCTGTAAATATAAACAGATTAGGTTATTTAATTTACAGTGGCTATCTTCTCTCATAGCTCCTTAACAGAAGGTTCACTCTTGCAGAACACAATGGAATTGTTACACATTGGCTCACTCCTTCAGAAGAACTAGAAGGAGAGAGCCTCATGCCTCTTCAGTCCTTATATGGGATGAAGACCTCATGATATGCTCTAGCATTATGCTTATTTACACCTTTATTGAGTTTACTCAAAAAAGAAAATAAAAATAAAGCAAGGAAAAAAAAAACTTGCAAAAAGGAAAGCAAAGAGAAAAACAATCACCGTCAGAAGCAGCCCCTCAGAAAGTGACTCTGAATGCTCTAAATTGCATGGTGTATAGGAATTCATCTCAAACAAGAGAGATTAAATTTTAAATCTAAAACCTGAATCCCATCTTCTACCATGTCAGCCTAAGTCTTTGAATGACGCAAAGTGAAAAGCTATTATGCTGCTGTCACCTTCACTAGTGGCCTTAGATGAGCTAATTGTAAGCTGTTGAGAAACAAATGGAACTTGATCGTGCTTCAGCCTGATGCCAATAGTTTGCTTTAATTCTCACGCCTGTCCATGGGGGAGACATATTCCTGTAATGAAGCTGTACCTTAACAGACATTACGGGTCAAGAAACGGGACTAAGAAAAAGAGACGAAAGGATTCATAAGAGCACTGAGATCAGGTTCTCAATCTAACTGCATTAAGCTATGAGACTAAGCTTATTATATAGCCAGTGAGGAAAGATGAGCTCCTCTGAAACAGTATTTTGAAGTAAGCAAATGTTTATTATTAATAATGAAAAAAATGTAAGCCAGTAACTGGCTGCCTTGTTCACTGAAAATATTTTTTGTAGGGAAAAAATTCCCACACCCAAATCCAAACAAACACCTTGTAGCAAAACCTAACTTCTATTTTTTCCTAAAGTAAACTTTTAAACTTTGGTTTTTATAAAGGCGTATTTTCTTAGTGAGTTTACATGCAATTCACAGGTTTGTACTGAATTTCCACTGCAATAAACTCTCTCATTTGCTATGTAAAATAGGAATTTATGTTGATTTATAAATGAATATCTTTCCTTGGGGGAAAGCAAATCCTGTTATCTTCTTGACAGTGTTAGGGAGTCTAGGAGGAGTCTGGCACACCTGCCAGGCTGGAATGCTTTAATATTACTCGGCTGCCTTCAAATCAGTCTCAGAATGACACCATGTGAAGGTAAAAGCAAACAGAAGTATTTTTGAGACCACATCCCAAATAGACAAGGTAGTAATAAAAATTGTTTTTTTTTCTACAGAAACCAAGGTGTGTAGAAAGAAAAAGAAACAAGCCTGTATCTACCTAACACTTTGACTGCTTTCAAAGTTTCTCTAATCCTGCATGTCTTCATAAATGATATTTCATAAACTTTCAAAGGATTCTGCATTATTCTACATTATTAGATTGCCTTTAAGATTTTCCAAGTTCAGGGCCACAACTCCTCTTTACACAAAAGATCTCCCTTGCACAAAGTCAAGTTTTGCATTTGAATTAGAGGACTGCAGGCTGTCACGCCAAACTGCTGAAGAACAAAGGCACCACAACAACCACCTGAGCTCACACTGAAGCATTCTCATACTGAAACATCAGACATCCTCAGATCAAGGAAGGGTTCTGATGAAAGCTGGATGTCAGCACATACCTGGGCACTGTGGACAGCAGGAGTCCTGTGTGCGGGTGGGGTTTTGGCAGAGAAGAGGTGGACAGACTTCAGTCTCACACAGGACACGTCCACTGTGGCATGTGCATTGTGTGCAAGAATCAATGTTCCATGTCTCTCCTTCTACAAAGTATTCCCCACCAGGAGCATGACAGATTGATGGACTGGTGAGCTCTGGCTTCTGCACTATTATTTCATCTGGGAAAAACAGAATTGGAAGACAGGCAAAATCAACTGTGAATCTTATAATTTACAACTATACACAGGATGAAGAATTTCTGTTATTACTGAGAATACATATATAAATTATTCTTAATGAAGCTCTTTTGACTTCATGGCACCTGCATCTCATGAAAAATGGGAAATATATAAACAAGAAACAATTTCAGAATCAGGCTGAATAAAGACTAGTTAATATAAATCAGAGATAACTTCAAGCATTCTTGGCATTTCAGAAAAAAACAAACTAACTTGTGATTAAGGAATTCCAAGAGACAATTGTCATTTTTTGAAAAATTCTAATGATCAGACAGTTTCTTAACTGCTAAATATTAACTTCAGATACAGGTCCTGAAAGGATGGATAAATAAGCTTCTCCTCTGGGATTTAGGAAGTCCAGGTAAACGTTAAGTTTTCCACCAGATATATGTCTATATCACCTGTATCATTAGATGCTACATTAAAAAAACGACCAAACAACCCCCCCTCAAAACCCCAACCCACCAGAAAAGAAATGCAAAACACAGAATCTCCCCTCCCCAGCCCCGTAAAAATGTAAAAGCACTTAACAATGGTGGAAGTGTTCACTGTTCTATTAAGGAGAAAAAAAAAAAAAAAAAAAAAAAAAAAAAAAAAAAAAAAAAAAAAAAAAAACAAACTGGAAGCAAGGAAATGCCACAGTGTGTAGCCTCATGCTTCTAGTAATTGCAGCTCACCAAATGAACCTTATGTTCTTTTCAAACAATTAATTACATCACCTCTGCAGCCCTGGCTGAAAGATTCACTCTGGCTAAAAGATTCTGGCAGTTTAGAGAACAAATTTGACCTGTTTCATGTTAAGGAAGGAACTGAAAATGTTTCCCATATTCAGCATGAGTGTCCTCCAGCCTCTGGGGTATTAAAAAAAATGGGGGAACTCTTCACCTCTTGGTATTTTAAAAGAAAAAATAAAGAAACCTATCTGGTACCTTGAGTGCTTAAGCACTTACCATCAAGGAAAGGCTATGTCACCATCCTCAGCCTGCTTAAAATCCTCTGAAGCCTATCCCACACTAGGGGCAAAAAGGGCAATAATAGTTGCCTACTTACCATGCTGGTTGTTTTGGACCTGGAGTGAGTCCACCAGCTTTTGCCATGCATTATGCATACATACCAAGATGCCTCACACCCCAGCTAATTGCTTGCTAAGTGCTACATCACGAAACCACTTTCTGAAGGCGCCTCTCTCCTGCTTCATTATAATGGTGGCTAGTGTGAACATCATCCTAACCCAAATATCTTGGTTAAGGAGAGAAAAACTAAGTGCACAGCAGTTCCTCTAGTCATTTAGGCAGGCCAAGGCTCACAAAGTGCTTATGGCTTCTCTTCATGTTTCTAGCACTGCTGTTCCCATCTGGAGAATGGCGTTTGTGCCCTTTGCTCTATGACACTGCCATGTAGAAGAAACACCACTCAACTGTTTGCTTTCATTTCTGGAGAATGATCAGTAGAACTCAAGGAAGCTGACTCTGGCTGATCTTACTCTATTCACAAAGTACCTGTGCTTTTCTTTCAGGGAATTCTTTTATCTTTCACCAATTTGCTTATGCTATGCTTTTCCAATTGCTTACATTTATGAACCACATACATGATTCAGCAGCATTTACCTGAAATAAGATTGCTAGTCTGCTGCCTTGTCACTGCTAGATTTTTATTTCAGCTGGAAAAATATATTTATTACATGTTATGCAGTGGAATCTTAACTCACCATGGCAAAGGCAACACTAAGATTTCCTGGAAATTTTCTGAGTCTGAGTCATTAGTCTTCTGCAAAGTCACAAGCCTGTTTTGCTACAGCTCATTACTATTCCTGATCAAAAAAGCACAACCAGATAGCCCTGCTGTATATGTTGCCTACTGCTCCCTTAGCAGCATTGATAATGATGTATCACTGCAACTGAAGTGCCACAAATGTGCAACTACATTACGTCAAGAAACAATTGGTTAAATAAACACAGTCCTGCAAAACACTAGCAATTAATGGCTTTTAAATCTTACAGGAAACCTTTAAGATTTTCACAAGCATTGTGATGATCCATATAAACATCTTAATATACAGAAACATGATTACAAAGGACATTTTAGTATTCAAGTATACATTGTTCTGCTGAAAACTAACTAAATATGGAGTGTAACCACACTTTTTTTTTTCAGTTTGCAAAATGATATCTGAGAGCTGCCCTGTTGATAGGTTAAGAGTGCAATTCCAAACCCAGTACATCAGGACTGCTAATTACTTCAATATCCTTATGGCAGATACATTTGAGCGACATGCTTAGAGTCTCACAATTCCAAACTGCATTTCAATCTACTTAAAGCCATGATATATATTTAACACCATCAGTGGGGAATCAATGTGTTGCAAAATAAAATCAGAATTACATTTCTAACAAATATATGACCTCCATGGGGGAGAAAAAAGCCCCACACTGACTAATTTGGCCATAGTAATTCCTACACTTAATATGCCTTCTTTAAAATGCTATGTCTGCCCTAGCATTGTAAGGGTTTACACCAAGTAGGACTTTGTTTACACAGAAACTAGGTGACCAGTGTCTTGAAAGCACGATTGATGTCAGACAGAGAAACCTATGCAGACACTCTCTCTTGAAGGACTGGACACTGCTGGCTAAGCAACTGCTCTTTTATAAAATAAACCAACATTGCTGGTGTTCAGAATCAAATGCTGATCTCATCCACAAGAAATGTATAGTGGGAGATAATAGGTTCTGCTAACTTCATAGTGACCTTCCACAAACGGAATATTAGGCTTGGGAATGAATTCACCCAAACTCACTCTCCATACCTAAAGTAACTAGCTGCTGGTCAGTTGAAAGACCAAAATTACCATTACTCTTAGTTGAATGCTCTGAGGTACTCTGTACATGTTCAGTAAATCAAGGTGCAAGAGTATGTTGGCAGTAGAATGAAGTCAAGGATGACTCTTGGGGACCTAACTAGAGAACTGCTGGAATTGGAACAACCACCATACATTTTAAATTTTGAATCTTGTTTGTTTATATAAGGCAAGACTGGTATGTTAACCTGCCCCTATCCATATGAAGTACATCATCCCTTACAATGCCACACAAATAATTGTCAAAAGGCTGAAAGACACAGATCCTTTGGAATCTTCTATCTTTCTGGGGACTTATTGAATTTTTCCAGTTACCACAAGGCAATCTAAAGAGATTGGTTATCTTAGGTCACAAGGAGGATGCACTCTGTCACTTTCAGAAAGAGGATCTGCTTATTTTTCCCCCTAGGATTTCCTGTTCTTTACAAAGAATTCGAAAATGTTCATAATTGCTTATATCCTGCCAGTACTGTCTTACTGTTCTGCTATTTATTGAAGCTTCATGAGCCTCATTGTTCTTACTCCTTACATGAGTACCAATAAAGTCATAGACAACATCACTGCATTACAAATTAATCTACTTAGCACATAAAATACTGTAGGAACTGTACTGAAAACAGAGGGCATTAATCTTACATTCTACCCATACTTTTTCATATTAACACTTATTAAAATTGTATTGGAATGCAACATGAACTGTACTTGGCCTTCCCACTGAAAGTATTGAAATAATCTACTACTGGTGGCATAGGAGCCTTCTCTCAGAACACAGAATCATAATGTTAAGACATCTGTTTGTGTAGATATTTGAGGGGTTGTAAAACATCATCAGGAGATAGATTTTAATAAAATTCCAGTTTAAAATTGAAAATAAAAATGTAATGGCTTATTACAAAACTTGCTATATTTGTAACAGACTAGAAACTTTTAATTACTTTTACTAGTTTAAAAATTCCAATGTGTCAAAGATTAACATGTTAGGACTCACAACTTGCACATGCTTTAAATATGTAAGTTCCCATTTTCCACAGCTGAGAAGTTAATGACAGCAACTCAGCATGTTACATTAGGGGCATAGAAACCTGCATCTCTGTCTACTACTGAAGTATGCATGAGATCATTTTCATGCATTAAGAAACAGAACACAAGTGCAATGAAATTCGATTACAAAACATGTAGAAGAAATAATGTGTTACCTGGACATGATGGACAACACTGCCCTGGATGTATGGTGGGGTTGCCACAATTGGGAACGGGGCAGGTGATCAAGGCACACATTTCCCGTCCATTATGACAATAACATTCCCTGCAGCCGTCGTGCCAGCTCTCCTCGTTCTCATGCCGGCGCCCATCCATGGACAGGCAAGAGCCTGTTTTAACAGGAGGCATAAGAGAAGCTGTTGCCTCTGCAAAAAAACAAAGAAAAATGAGGTGTCCTGATAAGCATCTGTTGCTTAGGAAGAAACACCAATTTTGTGACTGGATTGCATTTATTTTTAAAGCACATATAAGACCATGTAAATAATAGTTCTATGGTTTACACTTAAAGTAACACACAGGAAACAATTAAAAGGTATACTGAAGGGGACAATAGGATGTAGTAGAATTTCCTACAGTATTTCCTGTACTATTTCCTTGGAAAATGTAATTCCTTCTGTTGAACCTATACTTTTTTTAATCAACCAGAAATGTAATAGTGTCTAAATAATGTAAGAAAAAGGAGAAATGCAATGGAGGGAAATAGCAGATAGCATGAAGCATATTTAAAATGAAATAGTTAAATATTATAGCACATTAGAGTATCTATAATGTATCTGATAGCAAGTAGAATATAAAAACTTTTAAATGAGCTGTGGATGGTCTTGCAAATGATAAAAAATTGCAATCGGGTGCTAACAGGGTAATGGTAGATATCAGAAATATTCCATAAAGTATTTCCTGTGAGAAATTATTTGTTTATATCACTATGATAAATAAGAAATTTGGAAGAGAATGATGAGAATTTCACCCCTCATTTCTTTTAGCTTTTACTGCAATGAGAATGCAGCAGCATAGAAAGTGGCATTATACTTGCACTCTGTCAGAACATAAAGGCAGTTGGTCTAGGGAGGATAAGGTTTCATTTGTATCTCAAGGAGTATTTAAGTGCTGCAGGATTCAGCCTCAATATATTCTTTGTTAATCATCAGAATGAATTTAGAGCCAAGCACTCCCTCATCCACATCACTAATATGATGAAGGTTGCAGGATCAGTTTGTCAGTGAAGTGACTTGTTTTCATGGCATGTCAACCTTGTTCTGCTGACATATATATAAGGTTATTCGTACTAAGTTCTTAATTTCATTTTCTTTTAAAAAAGGATCATGTATGAGAAGTAGTAATGTTCACATGTAATTTTAGGAAGTGTTCAGCTTTTCTGCTTGTTGGTATTTTGCTTGGTTGGAGTGTTTCTTAGCGTGTTGTTCTTTTTTTTTTTTTGCATACTAGTATGTAGGTCAGCACTTCTTCAGCTGTGGCAGATCTATCAAAGATGATCTCACAAGCAGATGGTATAAAGTTAGTTTGAGGCACACTATCAGACTAGAAAGCCAACACAAGAAAGTTACATTAGTATACCATTTTGTGAACCAAACAAAAATGCTGCATTAGGATAAAATACTTCTTAGAACAGACTTCACCCTGTTGCATTAAACAGAATTACTATGAAAAAACTTAAATTCAGTTACTATCATACCTTAGTATCAAAGTACTTAAATTATGATTTGAATTAATATCACTGGAATACTGCTCTATATTAAAATGATTATTGACACTCAGAAGTCCTAGATAGTAAGACTTTGTTTATTTAGCAAGGCGAAACAGTATCTGAAGCAATCAGACTTTTTTTCCTGAAATATTCTAAAGTACACTCCATAATCTGGAGAAACATACCTAAGCAGGTAATCAAAATTAAGTTCACAAACTGAGATTGTAATTAAAAACTGAAAAGCGAAAACAATTAGTACAAAAGCTAATACTTGAAAAAATCTAATGTATAAATACAAAATGGGAGTAACTAGCTACCAAGTGGTATGATTGAAATGATCTGAGATACAGGACTTCACAAGGTAAGGAAGTGTTTAATTTGATACCACTGCAGAAAAGACAAGTTCAATATAAGACACAAGTACAGGAGCACTGTAAATTTAAATACATCACTACTACTACTAGTCTTAAGCTTTTACTATGGCTAAAGTACAGTATCAAATTTTTGAACAGTGATGAGAAACCACAGTAACTGGGTTTGTTTGACTTAGAAACCTATTTCCCTCTCAATGTTTATAAGTCTCCAGCTTCAACCCCTTAAATATTGCAAGAATTCTAAAGGGAATGGTGCTTAGCTGCTCCATATGTCTGCTAAGGTAAGGACAAGAAGTAACCAGTTCAACGTATATAAAGGGAGGCAGTAATTTTAGAAAATTCATTTGAAAATGTCATATGTTTGTAATCACAGGAAAACACTATTTTAGAAAGGTTTGATTTTTCTCTTTCTGTTTTGTTCTGGTTTTCTGTGTCTTTTGAAAGTGGAGATTCTTAATAAATTAAATCTTAGACAAACATCTGTCAAGGATTATCCAGATACACTCTATTTTATGCAAGGGTAAAAAAGTGGACTCTCAGTTTTTCAGAGTACTACTCCAGGCTGTACTTCTATGGTTCTACTTCTATTAATCCTAGCATAAGCTATTTCTGGCAGAAGCAATTTAGAAAGTGGAGCTAATTCACAGGCAGGGATTTACCCAACCCTTCCTCTTACTTAAAGATTCTAGGTCAAAATTTCAACAAGGACTCACATTTTCCCCAGAACATACTGGTGATTGCTCTAATCATTCTTTGACAAAGCAGCTAATGAAGTGATGTTGAAGTGATATGCTCATGGCTTGGTACCTTCATGATCATGACAACAATAAATACCACTTAGAGATGGATCAAGTTAATTTCACAAAATAATTGCGTATGTTTAAAAATCCTTACTTGTTAGGGAAAACACTTTAAAGTGTGCATACACATAATTAGTGACCAAAGTTTATAGTCTGGGAGGCAATTATGCTACATCTAAGGGAACACTTTGTGTCTATTTAGTCACAGCACTCTGACAATCTGGAAGTGTTCTGATTGTGAACATGGAGGCAAATAGCAAGCTGAGTGATAAGAATTATCTCAATGGGACACCACTCAGCAGTTACCCTTTCTTAATTTTTAAAATTTTAATTTCTAGTAAAAGTCATATACTGTAGCTTATGCCAATGAAAACTCTGCTTCTCACATCTGCAAAGTATGTTTATAACATTGCAACTTTTATTTTGCTAGAAGTCTGAAAGTTTCTTAAACTGTTTGAAGTCTATTATGTTATACAGAAAAAAGATAATGTTGGATATTTTTGATTCATATGATTGTATGTTTGCCTTCAGCTACAGGGGAGTGACTTCAAGAACTCATACACTTTCTTCCAGTGCTGTGTTCCCATAGCTTATCCTTTTACATTTTATAATTTTTTTTTAAATGCAGAAGAAATGGCGAAAAGTTAAGAATAGGGTCATTACACAAAACAATGGGAAAGTAATCAAACTTACTTGACTACAGCTAGAAATTAAAACACACAAGTAAGAGTCAAAGAAAATAAGCATGAAAGAGCAGTTAGGATCAGAGAGACACTGAGAAAAACAAAAAAAGTCATTAAATGCTGCACATGAAGATGAGCAATGAAGGAATGATACCCAGACTAATACAAAACATAACCTGAAAATATTGTAAAGAAGAGACATGCTAAAAGCAGCACAACTATACAGCAGACAACAGATGAACATCTGATCTCAGTATCCACCTTGAACTTGGTGGTTACAGGTTTGGAATGTGGTATGTGTGAAATTTTTAGCTTTAGAATACCAAGTCCTTTCTTGTGGGCAGCTGTTCTCTCTCTACTCATTGCTCATTAAGATTTCCTGAAAAGCATCCAAGAAACAGCACTCCAATTTTAGATGATATACTAGATATCTATCAAATCTGACACTTGTTTGTAAAGAAAAGGCAATGGTGAAGAAGCCAAGATGAACATCACTATTGGAAAAAATGCCCTCAACTAGCTTATGATTAGTAGTTGCTTATTAAGAGCCTGATCCAATTTTTATAAATGATAACAAACCTTTTGTGACTTTGTAGTGAGAGATGAAAGCAGAGCTGAAGCATTCTGTTGAAGCCAAGATGAATAGATTATAAAAAACAATACACTCCTTTGAGCAATGTTGAACTGGTTCCCCCCCAGTTACTGTATTTCAATTTGTAAATATTCTGTGCAGTATTACTTTTCTTTCACCCTGGTTTCCACCTGATTTGAAAACAAGTCATAGTTAGAGATGGAAATGCACTGGCACGTACCTCTGCACTTGCAGATAACACAGCCATGACTGTTCTGCTGGAAGCCCAATGGACAGATTTTACCACAAGGCAGGTTGGGGCACTTCTTACACCGACAGATTTCACAGCCATGCTTGTTCTTCCTAGATGACCAAAATAATTTGCAAAAGGTCAGGAAGTCACTTTAAATATCTACATCTTTAAAGCAAGAGCACCTCCCCTAAGGAAGCGACTGATGAGCAAAGAAAATTATTATTAATTGTCGCCCTTAGATTCAGCAGTTTTATGGGCTGTACAAGTCTCCATCCCTGGCATATGCTCCCTCCATTCAGTGGATCCTGTGCTGAATGTTTCCTTGTCTATTTTTCACAGAGGCAGATAATACTATTCAAACTTTCGGCACAGATGTATGAAACAAAGAAAAGACATGGGAAGTTATAGAACATGATCTAGGAGGATAGAGGAAAAATAAATTATTATGTAAATCTCTAGAAAGCCTGGCTTCAAGTTATAGGAAACTTTATTTAATTTTTAGTTAAAAGGCTGAGAATAATGAATTGCCATACAGTAGAGTGGAGAATGAAAGACTTTGTCTTCCTATCCCATCAAAAGGAATGCTTCTTTCCATTACTGTGTAGAGCTCTCAAGCAGTGAGCTTTATCTAATAGATTTTTTTCAGAATATTATGAAAAGGTTTTGCTTTCTTTAAAGATGCACAAACTCAGTATTTCCAACTACTAACTTTCAACAGTCATAAAAAAAATCACAAATATGATTACTCCTTAACTGTTCACTCTCTAATACACTTTTCTTTTAATATTTCCTTCTTTTGTGTCCTATTTGTGACTACATGTTTACATTAAAATAGAGATTTGTCCTCCATTACACCCCATGTCTTTAATGATCACAACACACATATATATAGGGAGTCAAATATATGGTATTTTAAAAAAGAATTTGGCACAGTAGCAGTAAACTGAACAAATATGCTATACAACTACAAATTGAAATAATTTCCATACCAAGGTAAAACTCAAAGTGAAATGATCCTAAAGTTGTTCTTGTGACAAATTTAGCCCTTTATACTATAAACAGTTCCATAGGAAGATATCTTTAAATGTTATTAATTTCAATCAGTGTAATTATTCATGTATTTCGTAGAGAATGACAAGATTACAGTGCTCATTTCCAATTTCTAAAAAATTATCTGAAGACTTTATTAAACATTCATAATTTAAAAATACCAGTCATTGTGCATAATAAAATTACACTCTGCATGTAAACCCAGAATTTAAATTGAAAACTATTTTCCAAATGGCTTAAAAAGGTTTAAAGTTCATACATTTTTCAGGTGCACAAAAATGTATGGAAAAAATCATCCCAAAGACAGGGTTCCTGAAAACACTGGCATCATCTTGAAATCAACTTGTTTTTAAAACATCTTACTCTTACAACTACCATACTGTGCCCATTAAAAAGTGGTGTCATTTTTAAAATGCTTTTGCTATACAGTTCACACAGATTTTCTAATAAAACTGTTTAGCACACGGTCAAGAAAAAAAAAAAGGAAGAAGAGTGTGGTTCTCTGTAATATATATATATATACACAATATATATGGCACCTCTATATATTTTACCAGTAAATTTTATTTTTCATGGGTTCATTCCATGTTACTGCCTGCTTTTCATAATAGTTTAATTTCTACCTCATGACAGCAGATCTTCAGATAACATTCAAATGTAAATTTATTTTTAGGATTGTCATTGAAATTTACTACACTTGCAACTTCTAGTGTTTGATAGTAATACTCCTTAAATTTCTGGTTCATTTTAGAGTTCTCTTTGGCCCTTGTTCATAAATGTTGCAGGTTTTTTGATAGCCATCTTTACTGTGGTGTGTCCTCTTAGTACACTGAGTAGTAAATGAGAGAAGAAAACAAGAGATTTTAAATTAAGGAGTTAATAAAGTTATCTTCAGGCGTGTTTACTTCACAAGTGGCTGAGACTTATTGTCAGTTTCTCAAGTGAGAGAAAGTAGAACCAGAGGGAACTTAGAGAAAAGAAATTCTGTAAAGAGCAGTAATTTTAGTCTGTATGTACATGAGTTTAATATATTGACCTACAGAGCATAATTACAATTCATGTATGTGATTTTTTACTTCTATAAGATTATCAAAGCATGCCAAAAGAATTTCAAAAAGCTACATGTAAGAGATATTACTTGTAAGTAGCTTTCTCATCTTCTTTGTCAAATCCTTCAAAAAAATTTAAGCACTGATTTCCTTCTATAATCTGTTTTTGAGTTTTTGGTTTCTAAATCTGTTCATCAAAATCCATTTTGAAGAATGCTGCACTCCCACATCCATTTCTATTTTCCTGCACTTCCCCCCGCTTTGCCACAAAGCAAGCACAAGTCCGTATGCCTGGATTTGTGCGCGTTTTCAGTACACACAGGGATTGCATGAAGCGTGCTTTCGGGATGAGAATACGTACAAGTATCCAAAGGGACAGTACTTGTCACATACAATGGGTTTGCACTTCTTGGGCCGCGGCCGGCACTGACAGATCTCACAGTTGTGGGCGTCAGTCTGGAAGCCAAAGGAACAATCCAAGGAACAGCCCGAAATGAGGCCGGTGCACAGCTCCTCCCCTGCAAAGGACACACACAGCTTATCACAGCATGAAAACTGCTTATATCTAACACATCCTCAGCACACTAAACCTTCTGCTCCCTTTCACTTTGTAACTTTCTTAATACTGCTAGGCCTTACCTTCAGACTGTCCTGTTTTTAAAATATTTGACAGAATTCTCCAGTAACAACCCAAACTGTATGAGCAGACACTACAGGATTCTTCAGTTCCTGTCAGCAACTTGGGGAGTACCACCTGGTACCACAAACTAACATGATTCTATGAACAGATTCACAGCCAATGGAGTCCAACATCCATCACTCCATTAGCTTTTAATAATACATCTGAAATAACACATAATTGCCATGCATTATATGGGTATAGCAGGCTTTTGTTCAATATAGATCATCTTGATTTCTCTTCTACTTATTTTAAATAAATACTGAAAGGGTAGAATGTATTAAAAACTTTTATTCTTTATGCTGTTTGCTGTCAACTTGACTAATATCTGCTTTTAAAAATATAACTACAATACTCTAAGATGTGATTGAAGCATAGAGATGCTACACTAAAAGATCTGTCTCTTGAAGTCCAGTACCAAATTTTATCTGCCTCTTGTGGCAGAAGGAAGATGTTGAACTGTTGACATCTCAATTTTTCTGGTATAGAGATAAATAATGGTTATTATATCCCCTCTCATTGCAATTTACTATTTTGAGATTGATCAGTTTATTTTTGCTTTTCTTGAAAGAAGAAATGCCAGAAAGACCACTCTTAACATATTGTGGGATACAATGTTCTTTTATTGGTTGCAGAGGTGTGAGGAAACAGAAAATCATGGGGTTTTTTACACTAAGGATGCAAAACACAAGGGAAAGAAATGACCATTATTAAAATAGCCAAAATGAGATCAAAACAGAAAAAGAGGTAAATATAATTAAGATTCTTCAACAGAAGAATATGATGGGTGATATCCAAAGGCCTGACTTTAAGAGTGATATTTAAAGGATGGCTGATCTCTAGCTGGAGCATCCACACCACTACCAAGTATTGGTTGTACAGAGGTCAGCTGAAGATGATTCTTCCACATGTGCTCTTCAACTGAGACTTGAAGACCACTTTCCTTTAGTGGGATGAACATTTAGGGACACTGTTTTTCCGAAGAGATCAGTTATCAACATTGACTTATTCTCTAAAATTGTAATTTCCTGAAGGAAAACTACAGAAGGCATCTTGCTTTACTTAAATGCTTCCTCTTCTGTTTTTGTAATGTTGCATTTAAGATTCCAAAATATAGACTTAGCCAGATGTGGCTAAGCCAAGTGTCTCTTTATCTATTCTACCAAGTTAATGCTCATTTGGTAAAGAAGGCATGTTCCTTACTGTGTCAGACAGACCAGAACCTCAGAGAAAACCAGCAAATTCACTGCCTACTTCTGAGGTGGAATTTGGGCATGAAAGTGCAATACAACATAAGAGTCTCCCTATCCCAAACAACAGTGCTCAGTTTAAATACAATGAATATAATCAGGCCCTGACCTCTCCACTTTTATGCAAATTTGGTGTCTGAAGGAAAAAGGGCACAAATTTGGAGTTGTTTTTACCATTCGGAATACAGAAAGAGAAATGCCAGATCCTTTCATAACCTCTAGAAACTGTGTCTTGAACAGAGAATCAATACCACAAGATTTAATCATTTATTCTCTGTCAGATCTAACCTTTGCACAGCAAGGGTAACCCTTGTTTTAGGTTCTTGCTTTAGGGAGATACACACTTCAAAGATCATAATGAAGTTTTACACATTTTTGGAGGATTAAGTCAGGCCGATCTACAAAGAATGTTAATCTTTTTAATATGTAGCCATTAATGCTGATTTTAAAACACTATTATGGAGAGGAATCTTCAATATTTTTCTCTGGTAAGGAG
The DNA here is from genome assembly GCA_013397075.1 of Rhabdornis inornatus. NCBI lineage: Eukaryota > Metazoa > Chordata > Aves > Passeriformes > Rhabdornithidae > Rhabdornis > Rhabdornis inornatus. The sequence goes on along the minus strand of VWZS01005847.1, from coordinate 1,502,978 downwards.
TGAGTTATGTGTAATACAAAGACTTTTCTTGAAGCAAGTTAAAATAATGAGAATTTGTCTTTCATTTATGAGCTTTTATACTAGGATGTTTGTACAGAATTTTTCCCTAGCAGCAATAATAAAATTAACTAAAACTTTTCATTATGCAAGACTTTATAAGGTAGTCATAATTTTTAAAGCTAGGCTTGAATTTTACAATGAATGTATGGAGAAGTACACTAGTATATCTCCAAAAATAATTAAGTCCAGTTATGACCTTTGATATAACATCAGTTATGGTATCTCCTGCAGATGCTCAGAACTGATCAGCGAATAAACCTGGAATTGCACAGGTTGAACTGAGCAGAGTCATTCCTTTTCTGAAGCATACTTTGTCAGGGAAATGAAATGTTTACATGGCTATCTATAAACAGTAGGATCAGGAAGACAGGTGAAGAAAAAAGAAGGCACATATGCAAAGGCATGAAGAAATAAATAGGTATCTTTAAAAAGTAAAAGGAAGAGCTGGAAATAACAATTTTAAAAAAATCTAAAAAACAAATACTTTCTTTTTTTTAGTTGGCATATTTCTTTATCTTTTTTTGATTCCAGATCATCTGTTAAGAAGAGCTATCAAAATACAGGTTTGACTATGAAGTTATACAAGATGGTAAAATAATGATGCCTCAGAAAACCACAGCCAAATACTTTGTTTTCAGTCTTCTATTCTGCTCTGGTTTGGCTAGTGAAACTGCTTTTCAGAGACGCAAAACAAGTCTGTTACTTGTAAAGTTAATATACTTTATTGAAAGGTTCAGGGTGTCTAAGGGCAGTGCTACAAAGCAGGAAGACATCCCAAGTGTCTCTCCCAAGTAGCTTACGATGTTAAATATACTTAAAACTCAAAATAGTCAGCTGACATACTAACCAGGAGATCCAGTCTTGAAGCAATATCTTCCTTGCTTAATCCTTCACATAGTGAGTTATCCTCAAAAGAATTTTCACTTTGTAAGTGGCCAAGAAAGAAAAGCTCTTCAGAGCCTTGAGGTGGGTGACTAATAATCACCATTGCCTCTCAAGAACAGACAGTGAAGAGCATATGAAAAATCATCAAAAGTCTGGCTATGTCAAACATGAAGGGAAAGTTTGCTGAAGTCAGTACAGGCAACTGTTAATGTATGGTCTGTCTAGTGTTATGTACGAGGTGATCAGAATAATCTTCACAGACCTCTGCTCACAGTCTTCCTAATAAGATGCTGAAAATTTAATTCTGATAACATGCTTTTTACTGAAATTAATGTTATTGCACTTAAATTTCTGATAGTATGACAGTACGAACTGTGGAAATAGTTTTAAATAGTTTTTGAAAAAAATTCTCTAGGAAGAAATGCAGTGTCATGAAACTAAGAATGTGAGTTCTGGTCTGCTTTCCTGAATTTACATCTAATCATCTAAATGTCTCCTATTAAAACACTATTAAAAACATGACAACAGCAGGCAATCTCTAAATGAAGTACCATCTGGTACACAGAGTTTATGCCTGCTGCATAGGCCAGAAGAAGAGCATAGACCTGCATTTTAAGCCAGGTATTTTTTTCAGAAAGATTAAGTGAATTGCCAATGTCACAAAGCAAAGTATAGCTATCAGAGAAAGAAAGAAGAAAAAGAGAAAAGGATTGAAAAGATTGCAAACCTAAATATTCAAATGTGTATACAACCATCACCCTGACAATTTTTCTACAGCCTTAGCTATTGCTTTAAATTAATCACTACTAAAATAATTACTAATTCATTATGAAAGGATAAGTAAAACCAGATTTTTCACTACGGTTTTGCATTTCAAGTGACACATACTAAGGGACAAGGAGAACTAGCTCATGAAAGTCAACTGCAATGAGCTGAAGAAATTTATTATGACAAAATGTTAGGAGGGTATTTGTTTGAGAGTGTTTTCCATCTCTGCTTCGATGAATTCCATGAGGAAACTGAATCCTAAATCATGAATATATTTGTTGGGAAGAGATCCAGCCCTACCTGGTTTAATAACTGCTTCAAAAGTGTATCAGGGCAACCAGACAGGCTGAAATGAGGGTATAGCAAACATTTTAAAAGCTAATGCAGAAGAAAACTACCATTCAGAGTTTGACAGAACTGCATTATGCACTTGCACATCACTGCAACTCTAACAGAATGGGATTAAGCTTCTGATCACATAGTATAAGCTATTGTTTTTGTGACTGATTAGTTATACTGACATCACATAGGGAACTAAACTGATGGTTAGATAGGAAGTAGAAGGCTACAATAGAAACAAAATGATGAACAGGAAATCAGTTAAAGGAAAACCATCTCTCATTGTGCTGCTTAGGAAAATATGTGGATGGAGAATAGAGTTCTACATGGTTAGTAGAAACACGTTCATTAATTTTTCTTATAAAACATGAATTGTCGATAAGGTCACGCCAATACAGAAAACAATATGCACGACAAGCTCAGAGTTCAGGTGCAGGATATTGGATGATTCCAGAATTATACTGATGAGCTATGACTTTAGGAAAAGATTAATGTGTTCCTCAATGTCTCAGGCTCATAGAACTGTATTTTTACTACAAATACATAGCTTTTTAATGTAACTACATTAGCTGAAATGCCACATAAAATGCTGAAAGAATCAAGTACAGTAGAAGGCTAAGATACTAAACATAGGAAGGTTTCAATTGAAATGAATCAACGATGCTATTAAATAGTTTCCTGCTTACAACTAATCCTCACTTGAGGACTAACAAGCACCGAGTCCCACCCACACAACAAGACCCTGCAGTTTTCTTTGCCATGTGCAACCACGACTGCAAAAGCAGCAGCGAAGTCAGTTACCAACAGGTCCAGTGGGTAGTTCACAGTCTAATCACAGTCTTCACTAGTCCTCACCACGCTGGCAAAAGCTATTGCTTACAGACTTTGAGTCCTCTAAAGACTGCAGTCCTAGCATATACTTTGTTCTGTAGTTTGATACAATTAAACACATTATATGCTGTCTTGAATATGGGAATTTCAGATTATTGGATTCATTTGGATCAATTTAATGTGATGCTGTTGGAAGAAATACAAGCAGAAAGAACAGCTGAAGATTAATTAGTCTTCCAAAAAAACCCATTTGTGAACTATTAACAAAAAAACAGATATTGGTGAGGTACAAGGCCTGGTCACCATTGTCCATAAATTCCTTTTAAATATAGTGATTTCTTTCCCCACTCTCTCCACACACTTACAAACCCTTTCATACATGCAGACTATAATAAAACAAATACTGAGAGTTTTGGAAAAGCATTCTTCTTTTTTTAAGAGGAATCTCTTTGGGATATGGAGGATGGGACAACACTGTAGAAGAAAGTCTTGAGAACTGATGATTACCAAGTTATGGTGAGCGTGCTACACACAAACTATCTGGTCTTTTAAAACTCTTTTCCAGTAAGTATCTTACTCTCAATACTAACATCAACACTAGTTTTAAAAGATTGTCTGATATCTGTAAAACTGAGTTGCTGAAGGAAAGAAAAGCATGTTCAAAAACCACCATATAAGAGCAGCTGATGTACTGATGTGACCAACTACAGTTGAGGTCCTACCTTGCAAACAAGACAACAAAAACATTCTGTTCCATGATATGTTAGCAATGTCTGCATTTGGCAAAATTAACTTAGTAGTGGAATATTTCAGATACAACACAACCTCTCCTTCTCACGCATGACATCTCAGATGCAATGCATCTCAAAAGGAATCATAGTCTTCATCCTAAATTCAAGTCACTGTATGAATGATTTATTCCTGATTTCAGAGTGCTCACATCCCTACCTCACATGAACCTATGAATATTTGGAGTGTTATAAAATATTGCCCAAAAAACACCTAAAAAGTAAACAAAATTCAATTCCATTAATTGCATGTTAGATCTAAAAAGGGTCTTCTGCTTGACTTTCTAATAGCTTGATTGTAGTTCCAGCTCTTTCTTTTTAAAAAGAAGACTTTGGTTTTTTTTCTAGCATATATATAGTATTTAAATACCTCTAGGCTCTTAAGCTGGGATATTTATGTTTTTCCAATATATGATTTTACCTATGGACACACTGATGTTTGTACAATAAGGACTGAAAATCATCTTACTCTAAAAAGTTTTGAAAATGCATTCTATGTTGAAATACTTTTAGTTTTCAGTCCTGTAATTCACAGATAAAAAAAACAACTGGCAGAGAATATTAACAGATACATGGCAAGGATTATGTCAGTATTTCAACTTGGCTTAGGCTGGTGTCCAGTTTTACAAATTTGTAGCATGGCTACACAAAGCTAGCTACATACCTTTACCAGTATTATTTTCTTGACGCTGAGGACAGATCATATCAGGAGAACTGTTTCACAGTACCTTTACAATTAAGCACTCCTCAGCCGTCCTCTCGGTGTGGATTGCTACTGCTGCTTAATCTTCGGGGGTGGGGATCTGGGGAGGCAAATTTATGAAGGAGAAAACTAGGTTACTTAACAGTAACTGGAATTCTCTGAATATATTGCCTCCACAGATCCACACTAACCCTCCCTCCTTTCGTTAGACTTAAATCATGATTCACAAAAGCTGGATAAAAATGAAGGGACTGGGCGCTGTGATGCTAGAAAACCCTGCTTAAAGAAATCATCTTGTGAGTCCATTGAGGCAAATTAACCACTTGGATATGTGCTCTAAACAAATCTAGGATTCACATATAACACATGAATTCATGAAAATGAAATTGTAGCAGTGATATCTCAAAGGTGGAATTACTGTAGAATGATCAAGCTTCAAGCACACTGTTTTTTTGGTTTGTTTTTTTTTTCACAAGTCAAGCCAAGTGAAATTCTTATCTGCTTCTCTTGTGCTAGATATATTGTAAGCACTAACTCCAATATATTGTAATCTTCAGAGATCCTGCCAAAGACTTATTCTAGAAACAATACAGATAATATTTTTTTGGAATGAGTTGCTCATCATAATTCCATCCTCTTCAGGGAGCACTTCCAGTGTCTTGCACGTGTACTTTGAGGTAGTACTTCTGTTCTACTAAAGAATATGCACTTTTTTTCTGATCTGAGCCTTAAATTTTTAGGAAACAGGCTTCATCCTAAATTTTCTGTGGTTGTATTTCATTAACTGAAGCCTTGCATGTAATAGCTATTCCCTTCTACATCACTGCAGAAAAAGTGAAAGAAATAAGACATCCTTTTTCCATCTTACAGAACTACTCAAAAACCTAATATGTGCTCTCCTTAACACTAACAAAGAAGACCTTGATTTTTATTTTATAACTTTCATTTTCCACGGAATTTGTTGCGAAATCAAAGTAACACTGGAAGACAATTGCTACTAAAACAGAAAAGTGTTACCTAATTTATATTTTACTTTACTATTTCCAGGAATTTTGCACTGCCTGAAGTACGTTTTGTGTGATTTGCACACAATTACTGTCTGACCTCCTTTGACATAGAAATAAACACAAAATAACTTTATTTAAATGGGAAAAATGAACACTAAGAAAGTTTAAGTGTTGAGAACCCACATCCCTGAGTATGGACTACTTACAGAAATACAGGAATGAAACATTCAAATTTTGGCTATAAGATTGAAAGGTTAGGACTCCCAACTATTGAAGAATTACCGCACAAAAACGAGGAACTGAGATGTGTTCTCCCACCGCAGTGCCTGTAAAGTTTTCTTAGGCTTTTTCCCATCATCAGTCCCTGTGCTTTTTCAGAGCCTTAACTGTTGCTGTTTATAGACAGCCTGTACCTACCTAGCTTTTCTCAAACCTACCAATCTTCCTTTGAATGCCTACGCAACTAAACAAAGACCCACGTTATCAAACCTGAAGTCCATGCTGGAATTTCACTCTGCTTCATCAGCTATAAAGGGAGATGGTGTGACTTGCCAGAATATTGAGGAGCATGCTTTGGTGTGTGCTAGTATCAACTGAATGATAATGCCTCCTTTAAACTCCATGGTAGAATACGCATTCTTCTCATGAAAGGAAAAGGTACCAACATTCCAAAGTTATTTCTGTGTGTGTCCATAGGATGCATTTTGGGGAGAAGGCGGTTTCATGTTGAGAGGACTGTGCAAACACATAATATACCAAGATTTCTTATTTTTGAATAGTGATTGCATGACTTGCTTTGACAGACAAAAGAGACCACGACACAAAGTGAAAGGTGATGCATTACAAAGTGCAGGGAAGATGACTCATCTCAGCCTTCTCCAGTTGCACCTCTCCATAAGGAGTCTGAAATTATTGAAACTGGATGACAGCTGCATCTTGGAACTGCAAAGGTAAGCCTTCTAACTGATGGAAATAATTTTTAAAATTGACAGCAACACTCGAATTTAATTCCATTTTAGTAATTTTTGAAATGTTAAAAAAAAAATTAAAGTCATACATGCTCACAGTTATATCCTGAAGAGTATTACATGTTCAATTAATTTGGGTAAAACACTAGTCTCAGTCACAGGAGAGATTTTAAAGGGTTTTTTTCCCACGAAACTAATCCAGAGAACAGACAAGGCCTGCACTGCAGACACTTCCTGAAGAATGACTTTGTGAGCAGCAGGAACTACCCATCAGATTTTAAATCCTATGTTGCTTCAATCAGCAGGCATTATTTAATATGCCATTCATTTTCCTTGAGGCAAGAGGAGTCCTGCCTCACAAACAGCAGACCACTGATCTTCCATAAGAACTCCTCCAAATGGATTTGTCTTCCTAAAGACTTCATCCCACTCCAGTTCTCCCTATGAAAGTAAAGGCCTAGACACTACAAACAGAAGAACAAAAAATTGCACACTGCAATTTTTTTCTTATTTACTTTATTCTGTTTGTGTTTTGCTCTTGTATCGTCTTATACCATCCTACTTTCTTTTCATATCAGTCTATGCTCACTCTTTGCTTCGTGGGTTTTCCCCCCCCTCCTTTCTCTTACAACTGTGGTCTGTAAATATTAATAAAATATTTAAAAAATATTTTATTTTGCTTTACAGCAGGTATGTTTTCCCTATGCATTGCTACAGCATGCTTTTTACATTCACTGCAGAAACAGAAGGATAAAAGATAAAATAAACTACTTCTATTAAAATAATATTCTAGAAATGCTTTGATTTGCTTCTTTCTTCCTTCTCATTCTGTAGCTGGCTGGAACCAGAAGGGATAGGTTTAAAACTAAATTACAATGATGCACCAAACAAGTTTCATTATACTGTACTTACATAATCATTCCAAATAACCTTGTTGTACTTATTTCAGGCAACATGAATGTAAATGAAGGTAATAAAGAAGAAATAATTACACCTTCATTCTATGTTCTTCTAGTTTATCATTTTGCTTTTATTTTGTCTGAAATAACTGAAGTATAACCTTCAGCAGAGCTATGTAAAGATAAATTAACAAAAAATGAAACTTTATTGGAAATAGATTTGTAGAATTTGG
>VWZS01005847.1:1417766-1494764 GCA_013397075.1 Rhabdornis inornatus | reverse complement strand
CCGAGGCCTTAAGGAAACACATATAGAAAATATGTTTTTCTGGATACACACAAAGTTCTCACAGGGCACAGTGTTTTTCCTTTGGGAAGAAATAGATGTTAGAGCCTACAAAATGCTAACTAAAATATTATATATGTATATAAAATAAATATAAGTTTTTATATATAATATATTCTTATATTATAGAAATATATGTNCCACTTCCAAGCATATAATTTTCAAACATTTATCCTCAAAATCTAAATTTTGACGGAAAAAGCTAAGTTGAAAATAGGAGCTGTTTAGCAATATGAGTTTTTGAAGTGCAGAAACCTAGATGCTCTTAAAATTCTTTAAACAGAGGAAAATGAAATGAAGAATTCTCATNTATATATATATATATATACAATCATCCACTTCCAAGCATATAATTTTCAAACATTTATCCTCAAAATCTAAATTTTGACGGAAAAAGCTAAGTTGAAAATAGGAGCTGTTTAGCAATATGAGTTTTTGAAGTGCAGAAACCTAGATGCTCTTAAAATTCTTTAAACAGAGGAAAATGAAATGAAGAATTCTCATAAGACTTCTCAAGGTCTATATGAATATTAGGTCCCAAATTATTGCCTTTTCTAGCCAGCTGTTAATTTTTTACCTCAGAAGTCAAACTGTACATTTTACTCCAAACACATTTTAAGCAAGCAAGCAATGTCAGAAATCAGGAATCAGTTCTTTCAAGATGAACAACTACAAAGCACACACATACTAACACAACATAAAATCAACATTGTGAATGAAGAAAACCAGCATAATACCATTTTCACATATAGCTTGGTAGAAAAGGTAGAAGCCACTGTATTTCTGCATACTCACTAGTTTTGCACTGACAAATGCGACACCCATTTTGGTCCAGTTTGAAGCTATAGATACAGTCTTTTTCAGTCAAAGTGCAGTTCACCAAAACCTCACAGGTGGGCGGACCTATTGTGATATACGTTGGTTCTGGGGGTAAGAAAAAAAACAAATAAATGCGAGATTCTCGAATATTTTAATTATGTTCATAAAAATCCACACACAATGTAACAGTAAGGAGTGATTTTAATTACTTTTGTTTCTGATTAATATTGTTGGTACTTCAGAAACAAGGTAATAAACAGACTTTGTTTCAAAGTGATGTACACTCAACAAAAACAGCATGAAGCTGCAGAAAATTTCTGAAGTATTGAAACAGGAAAAGATACCTTTCTTTTTTATGCTCACTATGAGATCAGCTTACCTGCACACGCAGTTTCAAACTAAATGCAAAATGTTTATTTTTTCACTTTTCTCCTGAAGTGTTTAATCAAAACTTCATGCAAATTTTTTTTGCTTTAGAAACTGAACAGAGTTTCTCTAAAGCTGAATTGATTGATACTACTGAGCTGAACATCAAACACGAAACTCAGAACTCAAATCTTTCTCTGTGTGAATAACATCACCTCTACTGAAATTTACAGCAGAAGAGACTCTGAATAGCAAAAGGGAATGTAAGATGCACTGCATGTGAAAGATCTCTGGAAAGCATTTAGCATGGTTATTTATCGAAAACATCACTTCTTACAGTATACTTTGCAGTCCAAGATTATGCTTTCTGGAGTTGAGGAGATTATTGCCAATAATAAATTATACATCAACACTATAATTCTTACTTTTTGACGCTATTTAAATATGCTGGATTACTGAATTTGTTTTGATACATACGGTGGACAGAAATATTAACATGCTCTAGTATAGAAAGTTGTTAGAATAAAACAAAATCCAGAGACTTATGGAAATAAAAAGAAACCTTAAAATGACCATCATAAAACAGGAAACAGAAGGAAAGCAATACCTATCTTTTCTTGAACAACTTTTTGCTCTCTGAGACTAATTTTGTCTATCTTGTGTTCTTTATAGAACTCAGGCACTGAAGAACGGATGAGTTCATAGTTGTGAGCATGATTAACATTATACAAAATATTCAGGAAACAAAAATTGCATGATTTAAAGAACTGTGAGCTTTCATTTCAATGCTTCAATTGTTTAAGCGTACTCTGTTTCTCCATCTCAAAAAATGAAGATTTATACAAAACAAAATTTAAAAAGCCTTCCATACCTAAAGTGATAAATTGTGAAAATATGGAGAAATTATATGGAGTGGAGGTGGCCACATGTTGTCATTTTTCATCCTCAGACCACAGATTTTGCCATTTTTACCAACAGGGAGCTAGTCTGTACTTTCAGAGTAAGGGTAAAATATTGCTCAACATAGATTAAGTTGTTAGAAGTTGTTAGAATGTTAAATAAAATACTGATTTCTGTGCCTATTGGCTATGTTCCAGCAGGGAGCTTTTGCCACCCATGCCTTCCAGTCAACTGAAAATTATCCTATTACGAGAATGAATTTTTTTGCTTTCATTGTCTTTCACAATTTTCAGCTTTCATAGCTTCTCTCCAATCTTGCTCTTCCCAGCACAACAGTTTATGCAGCTGATGAACATTTTTAATCGTTTTAAAATTAGGTCAGCTAACTAGAGTTTAGAATGAAAAAACTGCATTAAAGATACTACAACTAATTTAGATAACTTCAAACCTTTCTCAGAGGTCACGGTTCAGATTATGCACTTGCTGAGCAACACTCAAATTCTGTTGCTTTTATAATTTCTAGTAGAAAAGTAGCTATACATTTTAAAAATATATAGAACACTGCCAACAGCTTTCTTCATGCACAAACTGGAAGTCTGCATAATGGCATCATGTCTCTCTAGATCCCTCAAATATCTTCTCACTTCAATTAAAATTTTTCCCTTTTTTTCTTTTTTGGTAGAGATTTAATAAATAACAAGTTTGGAGGTCAAAGGATTGGTTTCCATCAATTCTTCATTTCACAGCTCTGAGTTTGCATGTGTAGTGTAGAAGAATAGCCATAATGAGCAAAGTATTTCAAAATGCATGGATTTTGAAACCAGACTTCTTTTAGTCTAAATGAACTCTTTGTAGTTGTTTTCAAATTCATTTAGTAAAGTATCTGACTAAATCACATCCATGTCTAATACTTAACATTTGCAACTTCACCAAACCATTAGTTTAGGAATCATGAACATATTGCTATATACCAATGACATGATAAATTCCATTAATTAATCCTGGCTGTTTAGGCCTCTGAGTATATAAACTAGTTCTGTAACCAAACTGATTTTTAGCATCACTCCATTCTCTAACCAAAATATCCTAAACATGCAAAAGGCCAGAATGCAAGAGCCACCCTGAAGCTACATTCAGGTTACTGGTCAGCCACCACAAACCTTACACTTTAAATGACAAACAGGCCACAGCAATGCTTGTACTCACAAGTAGCTAAAACCAGTACAAATCATATGAATCATTACTGCTGCCCAGAGCAAAGTTCACTGACAGTAACACAAGCCAGAGAACTGAAGGAGACTGCAGCTTTACCAACTGACTACAGATGTGAGGTAAAACATACTGATAAAAAGAAGCCTTCAAAACCTCACTGAAAGTTGAGATGCAGGTTAGTAAGTATTCATTGATCCTCTTGGGTGTAAACTAAAGCTAGAGAGAAAGAGGACTGTGCTTTACTCCCCATCATTAAAGTTTACCCCTCAAGATAACTTCCCTGTAATTGCAGGTATAACATCTAGGAAAACCACCCATAATTTTATGTATCTATCTATATTTGTTACATAATTTTTGGTGATTTTCCAAAACTAAACATCTGTATTTTGATGCTCCCTTGCCTTGGACACACAGACACAATTTTTACGCCTTTGATACCTGCAGTAATATGGTATTTCTTATAAAGGATTACATTAAACTGTTGTTATATTAATTCGAAAAGTTTTTTTCATCCTCTATTCATTGTGTCTTATTATTCTGTTACCTTCCACTTCTGGGCCTGCTTTCAGCATCCTCAGTGTTTCCAGTCAAGCTTACAAATCTGTTTCTTTCTCCCTTCTCCCCCTAAAGGTAAGCCCCGAGATACAGTAATTTTATATGCATGCCTGATTCTCAATGAACTGCAAGCAGAGGACAAAAGAAATAATTTCATTCCCTACCCCCACATGTGCAAAAATGCAGCCAGGAAAAAAAAAAAATTCAGGCCTTTTCACTTCACTAGACAAGACTCAACAAATAAAGCCAGATCTGCCCTGCCAGACTTCTGGCTATTTGAATAGGCAAGCAGTAGCTAAGCTTGAAAAAGCATGTACCACCACAGGATCTGAACTGGGCTTTCACTGCTGCCCTTGGTAGGAATGGCTGAAGAAAGATCCAGTGCACAAATGCACAGACAATGGGTGGGAAAAACGGGCTGTTTCTGCCTGTGTGCTTTACCGACAATACAACTATACCATAGAAAGAAAGGGAGAAAAAAATAAAGAGAAGGGGATTGAAGAGAGTCTGGATGAAAACAATGGATTATTTAATGGAGCACAGATTTTGCTGATGCCAAGTGCTTATATATAAAGGCAGATTTGTATTAGAACACCATGCTTCCATATATCCTCTCTGATAATTTCTCTGCTGAATTTTGGTGAAGATTATTAATTTGCTTGCTGTGAGATTGATAAAAATATTTGAATTAATTTTTTACAATGCTGTCTACCTAAAAAAACTTCAACAATTTTAAAATCTACAGCAGATATTTCAGCTGCTGGTGGACCTTCACTCTGACTAGTCCACTGAAAAACACTACAAGATGTGATCAAACCCTGAATCTCATCATTCCAGCCTGAAATCAAACTGCATTTATGGCGAAAGAAGGGTAACATTTAGTAACGCCTAGAGCTAGCTTTGTCCTTAAGGACCTACATTAACAATACCAACACAAAAAGTGGTTGTCAAAAAAAAAGAAGAAGATATCAAGGCGGAATAGTATTTTCACTGATTTTTTTTTTCAATCTAGAATACTTTTGAATATAAGCAAAACCAATTCCTACACCCCTCTTTTTTGATTTCTGACACCTTCCACTTCTCCTGAGTGATGTGACACAGCTTGTAGTACAAAGAGCAGGTATTTACTTCTGTTAACAATGTGAACTACTATAAACACACACACACTAGAACATAGGATGGTCAATCTGATCTACTACTGTGCCTTATATTTGTTATACTCATCAGAGTATAGAGGTACTAAATTGGTGCACCCATGTTCCAGTGAGATCAGGGAAAATTTGTTTCTCAGGATTACAATTTTATTATATATACAATTTGATCAATTATTTTAAAAAAAAGGAAGAGAATGAAAACTGAAATATACCATTGACTGCTGAAGGCTTGAAAAACAAATAAAAATTAAAAAAACAGGGACAATTTACAATTTATTGCAATCTTGTTAACTTCTACTGCTCATCTACATGTTAAAACAAACCATTCACTGCAGATTTAATCATAATTATATAAATCATATAAAAGACAACTAACTAAATAGAATCCTTCCTAAGTGTGAAACCAGATTGAAAAATTATACCCACCTTCTTATCATATTCTTAGTTGTTCAAAATCTGAACTCTGGCCATAGAGTTTGTATCAAAAAGCAGAGGGATCACACTTAAGTGCTCTAATGCATAGCCAAATATATTTGAGAGAACCGAGAGTTCAGTTTTGGTTTGTGTGAAGGACCAGAGGGACCTGCACCAGCAGAAGCACAGCCTGCAGGTACAAGGAAGTGATGGTTTCCCTCCATTTAGCACTTGGAAGCCTGCAGCTGGAGTAGTGTCCAGCTTTGGGCTCCTCAGCAGAAGACAAACATGGACACACCTGAGCAAGTATGTCACAAGGCCACTGAGCTGGCCAGGGGCTGGAGAGGTGGCACACCAGGACAGGCAGAGAGACAAAGCAGGGCTTGCTCAGCCTGGGGAAGGAGGTTAGGGGGCATCCTACTGCTGTCTACCACTCTTTAACCCAAGGGTACAAAGATGACAAGGCTTGGCTAATCTTGGAGGTGACTCCACGCTGGGATGACAGGCAACAAACACAAGCACTAAATGGGAAATGATAACTTGATAAAAGCTGCTTTAATCTTCATTTTAAACCACATGGGTCATCAAACTACGACGTGGTCACGGAGACTTGTGCAATCTCCATCCTTCAAAAGACTCAAAATTTAATTGGGACAAGGCCCTGACATCCTTCTGTCACTGGGCCTGCTTTGAGCAGGAGATAGGACTAGAAAAATCTCTGGTGGTCTTTTCCAATTTGCATGACTTAGGAATTTCGCTCTCATATAAACTCAGGACATTTCCAGTGAAAGCAGCAATATCCTTGATGAATCCTAATCAAGGAACTGAAATCAAAAGACAAACATTTCAATTTCTGATAATTTCTGCATGCTTTTGCCAAGTACTGATTGCCTTCCTTTCGCAAAATAAGTATGTTTGCCTAACACTATCTCTCTGAATCTGCTTCATGACTTAAAACTAGCTTTTTTTATTCTTCCAAAGCAAAATTTCTTCCAGGTGTTTGTAAGAGCAATTCTCTGTTAAGAGTCATTTAGTAGTAACAGCTCCAACCAGATTTAATCAGTCTCATTTTTTCGTTCTCCTTTAAGTTAATACATTCATAGGCTTCACCTCTTGGCAAGGTATCTTTATTATAATAATAACAATTGTTATTATTATTATTACCTCTTTGCTTTGTTTCATTTGGAATGCAATATTTTAACTCCAAAAAGGTTTTGTTTCATACTTTCAGTAATATCATGTGAGGGAAATAGCTACTCCGTGGATTTACAAAATTGGTTGTAAGTAGGGAAGTAACTATTGTATTCTAAACTTTTTCCTCTGCACATTTCTTCCGAATAAGCTCAACAGAATAGGATTCTAGGATGCCCAACATCTCTTTTGTTTTCATAAAATGCAAACCTCTTCTGGGGGGGGAAAAGAAAAAAAAAAAAAGAATAAAAAACATGTTCTAAACAAGGAGAAAGATCTCCAGCATGAATAATAAAGAACATGCCCATGTTTGGGGAAAGTGAAATAGCTCCCTCTTCTGTAGTAATTCATAACACAGATTACACCTTTAAAAGAAGTAAGATGTTTTGATCCTATGAAACCAGTATCAACTAACATAAAGAAATTCAAAATCAGTGCATTCAAGTATTTACCATTAAAAAATAAGGAAAAAACCAAACAGTAGTCTAACTTTTTACCTCATGTTTTAAGTGATAACTGGCTCAAAACTGTGCCTGAAGGGTGTGCTGCTCAATAGCCTTTCATTCGAGTCTGCAGACTTGTTTAAATTTTGTCTACTGTCCAAAAAAAGTTAACTGCAGCCTACTAAGCAGCAGCATGTGTGTTTATTTAAGCTTCCTGTAAAAACATTCATATCATTCCAAGAGTGACTAAATGTTTTCCATCCTCATAGTTCACATTCCAGCCTTCCCCGCCCCTCCAATTCATTACATGAAAAATATCAGCCCTGAGTCCTGGGCTAAAGAATTTCCTTCCTGCGTTTGAAATACCTAATGCCTCACAGGAAACTTTTTCCCAGAATTTAGCTATCTCTGTCGGCTATCAGGGTTCAACAATTCAGCATCACACAACAATTTATAAATGTATGCAAGGATTTAGGTGATATAATTTTCTAATGTCATAAGTAACTCTGAAAATACATTCATTAATACCTCCAAACACATAGTTCAGTTTGGCAGCCTTTTGTCCCAAATTTTATTCATGCTGCCAACTTGAAACTACTGAAATATGCATTTTTTCTTTGAAAGTAACTATTATAATCAAAGACTATTTATTGCTGCAGAGTAAAGAAACTGGGGGTATAGGTATGTCTTTTTTGCAGTGATGCAATCAAAATACATACTTTCTACTCCCAAAATGTGAAGCTAAAACCTTTTTTCTGTCATAATCAATTCTAGCAGTTTTTGGTTTAACAGGCATGTATACTCTTCAAATGAATTGTAATGCTGGTAAGAACTTTTTTTGACAATTTTAGGTGGAATGACACTAAGACTCTCCTTGATAAAGGAGAATCAAGTCTATCAAGAAATGCCCAAATACATTAAGAAGGCCAGTCGCTTATTTTCACTAGGTGAAGATAAACACTAAATTAGCGTACAATCTGGAGCAAGTCTATGAAAACCATTGCTGCTGAAAAAAACCAGAAGGATCCATGAGTTTCTTTATAAGTGAGACATTCTCTGACACATATTCATTAGGATTCTCTGGCTATTTATCCTTTCAGCAGTCTTCCACTGAATTCAATGACGAATCACTGAAAACCATGAAAATGTTATTCCATATTCGTATGGTCTTCCTGAATTTCACTGGCTCGCACTGGCCAGTTTGGTTTCATCATACAGTGGTTCAGCTGCCTTCTTGAGAACCACTACACTAAATCATGATCCAGCAAATAGAAGCCCAGTTCTCTGCAGCATGGCGTTTGCATCCCCTAATTGACTCTGATGAAAGGGCTGGTTGGGAGCTGCAGTGTTGTGCTGAACAATAACTTACATTTCATGCTCTAAGGAGGACTCTGAGCCCACACCCCGTGTCAGTGAACACTGCTCACTACCACTGACTTCATCCTGAATGAATCAAATTTCTTTTCACTGGACTCTGCTGCCTGTTTTTACTTAATGAAGTGCTAGACATGCTAAAGGAACTGAACTGAATTACATCTCAGCTAGAGTTTGGATTCCTTTATTGATGAAAATGTTAATTTCTTTTTGTGAAGATAAAGTGTCAGCCATAATGACAGCAAAGTACTGTGGGTCTTATTCATGAAAATCCTCTGAGGGGATTTTGTTTAACACTTAATTTCTCATTCACAGCTTATGCTGGCACCCTGCCACTTGTACCTGAGGGCTCTTTTGCAGAAGGACGTGCTGTGAGATAACCAATTACTGTGTATCAGCTTTCTCTATGAATGGCCTGAGCCTCTGAGAGATGCAGGGGAATAGAAGCAACCACAGACTTTCCTAAGGGACATTTCTGGCATCAGTGCCAGTGCTGAACACTTGTATTTATTATCTTGTTAAAAAAGAAAAAAAATCATACTATCCTAACCATTATTTACTTCCTGTGAACACAGCTATTATTCCAATTTACAGATGGCTGTCTACAGATGCAGATGGCCTGAGGGAAACAGTTATTTCTATCACTGTAGCTTCTTTAGAATTATTCACATGCTATTATATATTCATATGGGATATTCTCTCTTTTATATGTACAATTTGTTAAAAATGGAATTGCTGTTTAAACCACAGTAATGTTACTTAGAAAGCAAAGTTATTAGCATAGCAAGGAGCAAGCAGGTCTGTAAGCATCAGTACTAACTGCAG
The DNA here is from genome assembly GCA_013397075.1 of Rhabdornis inornatus. Lineage (NCBI taxonomy): Eukaryota > Metazoa > Chordata > Aves > Passeriformes > Rhabdornithidae > Rhabdornis > Rhabdornis inornatus. The sequence continues at coordinate 1,485,454 of VWZS01005847.1, read as the reverse complement.
CTGATTGCCAATGGATCTGGTTAGCTGCAGTGGAACAGGAGCCCAGACCAGCCCCCATGAAGAGCTGGTATGAGCCAAAACAAGTGTGAACACATACCAAAATTTTGCAGTCCTTTATGGCACTTGAAAAAAAAAACAAACAAAACACCTTTCTCCCCTCTACCTAGCTGTCTGTTTTAATCTGAAGAAATGGGATCCCTTCCTTGTGCTGCAAAAATACACCATTGGCTCTAAAACCATGGGGAAAGCACAGAAGGCCAGTATGATTGCCTAAGCCTTGGCTCTTAATGAAGAGAAGTCTAGAAAACAGAGCAAAAACAAACTAAACAGATAAATAGATAATAGATTAAATAAACAAAGTCAAATACCAGAGGACCAATAGCATTAAAGGAGCTATGGAAGCTATATAGGAGCAGCCATCAGAAGCTTAAAACTAATTCTTTCACAGAAGGGAATGGGTCTGCTTTTCCCAGCTCTCACCAGAGAAAGGAGGTGCATGCCTTGAAAAACTGTGTCAACTGAAGAGCTAAGTCTGGGGACATAAAGGATAAAGGAAGGTCTTCTCCTCCACACTATTGTGTCTCAATATGACTCTGTCACCAATTTCATGCCTTTTCTGTGGAAAGGCTTTCTGCCTCTATCCCTGTGGAAACAGCCACCTCAAAGTACCCAGCCCCCTGTTTCATACATTGGGTTTTTATTAATATGCCCCATGCACAGCCCATGGGCTTTGGTGTGTCAGGTAACTGGAAAGAAGGGATTTAAGTGGACATATTGGATCAAGATGTCTTGCCAAAAGGGTTTTGGTCACTCTGATATTTAGTTAAAAAGACCCCCAAACACCCTCCCCTCCAAGCCCCCAGCTATATATCAGGCTCTATATATTGGTAAGCTACAGCCATCACTTGCATGAACACTGAAAGCTACACAAGAATTACCATTACTGCTTTCAGATATGCAAGCAATTTCCTGAGCAAATCTCTTTTCACTGAGGCTGAAAATACAACTGCCATGCCCTGAACACATCAAAAAGACAATCTTAGTCACAACATGCCACAGAGGGAATTTTGTTTTCCTCAACAACTTTCTGCCTTCCTCTAAATCTCATATTTCTCTTTTGTAATCCAATTCAGTTCTTTTTTGTTTTATCTTTTTCTTTGCCACAACCTTTTAGGCACTTGAGGACTGTTATGTTCACATTCTGACTTCGTGGTTTTATTTTAAGCTGAACCAGTCCAATTTACTCAGCCTGTCTTCCTAGGATGTGTTTTACAAATTTTGGACTGTGCTTGTAGCTCTCCAACACTTTCCAGCTCCCACCTTTATCAAGAAGCAACGCACTGAAAAGAACCAGTACCTCCTATGTCATCCAGGGACATACCCACCCAAAGGAAAGAGAGCAAAAAGGCTTACTTCATATCTTGTGAATTCTCCTCTTGATCTTAATTTCAGTATGGTATTTGCTTTCTCAAGGCTCTGTTAATCCATGTTCAACATGTTCTTTCCCCTTAAGCACCAAACCCCTCCTAGAAAGCTGCTGTTTAACAATCACTATGATTCAGGAATTGTGAAGAATCTCCTCCAAGCATGTCATGTTCCACTAAGAGAGAACTGCAGGGGGTTCTTTTAAAACAGACGATCTAGGACAGAATTAAACCAAATGAGGCAAGTATTATACCTGAGAACCATTTATTGGTAATGAAAAGGGCAATGCCTGACTAAAGAAGAGTAAGAAAGACAGAAAAGGAGGAAAGACAAGGAAAAAGAATGGGAGAGGGGGGAGGGAGAGGGGACACAGCGAGAAAAATTGGGCGTTACCACCAGAACTTGGGAGCGTGCCATTGATGTCCATGTGGCCGTGGTGTGTGCAGTGCCTGCTGAGGAGCCTACACAGCTCCTGGAAAGACACAGCTCCATAGGCACAGCTCCTGGAGAGGCACAGCTCCCATGGCCACGGGACCAGACACCAGGTGTGGGGATCGGGCAGGAGGTGCAGAACCCCAGACAGGGCTGCAGCAGGGATCACGGTGACAGGCTGGATCAGAGACACAGGGCTGGAAGCAGGTGGCTCAAGCAGGAACCTGGGGAGGAACGCAGGGGGTCAGGACAGGTGATGGCTGGAGTAGGTGGGGAAGATGGAAGTGGTAGGACAGGACACAGGAAGTGGTCAACAGTGTCCAGCCAGCAAGAAGGAGAGTGAGTGGGCGAGAGCAAGCAAAAAGAGTGAGGGCAAAAAAGAGCCCAGCAGCTTGTGACACAGTTATTTTTATACCCCCAGGTCCTCCCAATGGAGTTGAATGTTTGACTGCAGTCCATTGGAGGAGACCTTTTGCCACCCAATTGGAGAACCTCTCTGGAGGACACAATGTCCTTGGCAGTCTTCTACTGACTGCCTATTCCATGTGAGACATGAAATGGCTGTTAGGCAAAGTCTTCCTAGAGATAGGGCTTTCCTCTATCTTCTCCTAGCTGCCTCCTGCAATTGGCACATGTGCAGACCTTTCCCCATATACCTCTGGTCAAACAATGTTGAAACAAAAATCAAAATTAATCTGGTTCCTCACAGCATAGCACGTTGTATTTTCCCTTGTTGAATTTGGCCAGCATCTGTCAGTTCTCTGCTTTAAAACATATATGAATTCATACTCTGCCTTCCAAGACACTGGCTGCTCTTTTCGGCTTTGTTGTCTATAGATAAAATAAATTTAGCTTTGATCTGAGCTAGTAAAAACATCAGAGCTCGTAAAGATACTAGTGGATAGGAGTGCAACTCAAGAGAGGCTGCCCACAGACTTGGAAATTAAATCCATATACAAACTCATTGTTTTGGCACACCTCATCCATAAATACCCCTCTCCTTCATGCGCCTACCCCCCCATGCTCCTGTCTCTTCTTCCTCAATCTCCCCAGGGAGCTCCAGTGTAAAGAATCTCAAACACCTCACTCAGCCTCCCTTTCCAGCAGCAGCAGGCAAGATTGAGGTGAGGGGAGTGACTGTTACCATCTTCCCCAAGTACAGCAAACCCAAGGCAAGCATTCAGAAAATTATATATTTCAAACCAATCTGGGCATCCAATCAACATGGGAACGTGTATTGCATAGCACACACACAGGATATACACCATGGATGTGTATAGAGCAGCATGTTAGGAAGAATTAAAAAGGGTTTACTGCGGAAAATAGATACAAATCAACTCTGAAATATCACAATTGCTCCATCTTGGTCTCCAATTTAGAGAAGTGTCAACAGCTACTTTCATGTAACTTCAGTCTCTACAATCCTCACAGCCTGGTTTTCTCACTGTGGTAGTAAGAACATCAGGATTTTCTTCATGAGGGAATGGGAACGTTCTAGTTTGGTCTGAATTTACCGCATTCAAAGGCTGAATACATTTGTGTGCTGACATATTGTGCTCATATTTCAAGAATCTTTGTACACAGAATTTCTAGTACGTTGTATGTGATCTCTGGCAGCAAAGTTTTTTGCAAGTGTAGTCCAAGAAAAAAATTTATCCTTATGAAGCTGCTGGAATGTAAACTTATCTAGGGGAACAAATATGTCCTTCATTGAAACTGATTATAAAACCAGCCAAGAAATAACTGAATTGGCAGAACTGCAGGTACAGCAGCATTTAGATAAAAGACAGAGAGGAAGAGTCAGAAGTGACTGATACTTATAACCTTTTACTCTGGATGAGCCACAGCCAGGCCAGATCCACAAGCAGCTTTAATTACAATTTTCTCATCGGTTTCATGCCCCACAAATCCCTGCATCTCTCAACACTCAAACCAAAATATACTATAGAAATACCCTTGACTAAATGTTTTGGTTTGCATACTAAAGAGCTTATATCTGACATGTTTAAAGTAAGCTCACACAATTGAAGCTGACTGCTGGAAGTGGGTTCTCTTTCAAATGTAAATATTAGTCCGATGAGAAATAAATGCATCCTTAAAAATAGTGATAAGCATATAAATGTCGTCCTTATTATTCTTTATCTAACATTTATTTCCTAAATAGAAATATGGGCATGAACTGGTCCCATCAGCAACTAAACTGACTAAGATAGTAGGGGGTTTTCATCAGGTTCCATTCTTCTTTCTGCTTTACATCTGATGCATAGTTAAGATGTCAAAATACAAACTATTATTTCCTACACTCTGCATTAGTCTCCACAAAAAAAATCGAAAAAGTTAGTGCAAAAAGTAAGAGCTACAGTTGAATCAAGAAATGCAGTATACAAGTAAGAGCAAAAAAGCAAAGTATATTCATGATGCAATTATATAATGTCACTTTTGAAAAGAAGTAATTTTAAACTAGTCTGCAAAAACGATGTTATTTCTCTATGGTATATATTCTTGTTCAGATGCTGAGATGCGAGTGAGAACTGGAAGTAATTCAAAAGAGGAGTGCAAAATGAGGTACGTTTATCTTTACAATTACTAGTAAACTGTTTCAAAATCAGCTGCAAAGTTTACATTATTTTTGCCCATTTATTCAACATATCGCTGAAGTACACTGCTTTTTCTGCTTTAATAACTTGCACAGTTGAAAATATGACACTTGTATGATATCACCGATGCCAGACCTTCGCCCACACTAGATAAGAATTCTGCTTCTCATTCCTGAACAGTAGGAAATTAGAGAAGCAGAAGGATGTAGAAACCAAACTGGAGAGCACAGGACAGTCAACGCTTCTGCTCATACAGTGCATTGCAAAATTCAGGTTAAGCTGTGGATATGCAAGTGCAATGAGATGGTATGCAGAAAGGCATCAAATGGCTGAAAATGATGCATTTTATTCCTCTTCAGGAAAAAATGTGTCTGGAATTTATTTCATTGCTTTTAGCTCCATTAAAATGTACTGCATGTTTTTTTCATTAGAATCATTAAAATCAAGGGATTGATTTGTCAGCCAATTTCCCAGCCAGGAGCTTATTCTCCCCTGTTCCCACCACCCCTGCAGATCATGGACGACACAGTGAGCATCAGCAGTAGAACTTCATCAACAGAAACAATGCTCAGGAAAAAGAGTGAGAAGCTGATTTAAAATGGGAAGGAGCACTGATCCATGCAGCTTACCTGATTAAGAGAATAGAGATGTCAGGTGGCTGGATGATGGCAGAAACAAAACAGCATTTTAGATGGGACTAGGTTGTCATTAAAATGATGTAAGTAAAATTCAGGAAAAATCAATTGTGCGAAGGAATTAAAAGTTTGTAACTCTCTTCCCATGACATGCATACTTCTCCAGTTCGCCTTAGAACAAGGAGAAAACCAGAGAACAGAAATCTAAAGAAGCTCCTTGCCTACTGGGTTAGCAAGTGACAGCTGTATTGTAATGAAAGCAGACAGTACTTGTTTCCTACCCCACGCATTAAACTCCAAGTAGAAACACTACTAATCTCAGATTTAAGGCTTAAGACACATGAAGGTATCCGACCTTGGAGGTGGGCCAGAAATCTACAGCTAACACACAACTCACTGCTGCCATCAGCTCAAACACTACCTTTTAAAAAAAGTAAATTAAGATACACATTCTTAATGTTAAATGCAGACAGTCAACATCTAACAAACCACCTCACAGTGTTATTTTTCCCTAATGTTCTGGGATTTTCTTAATGTCTGCTTTCAAAGAAAAATGTTAACAGATTCAGAAAGGCACACAGGCCTCATACTTCAAATCAGGTAATACCTTGCTCTCATGTATCTAAATACTTCTAGTCGGGCTGCTAATCACAAGGTATAACAGCCTTGAACTTGTTTGATACCCCAAAACATAACTTCAAGAGATTTGCTGGTACCCTTGATGGTTCATTTCTCAGGTTTTTTTTCATTTGTTATTACTGCAAGATAAGTTGTTAAGTCTCAGATCCCGAATAACTTCTAATCAAATCACCCAAAGGAGCTTTTTACAAACTCAATTTTTTGAATCTTGAGTGCTAGCATCTGAACACACTACTGTGTTTTAACATTTAAGTATTTTTTGACCCTTGAAATAATCCCCAAAAAAAACCCAAGGCAAATATAACGCTTTTAAGCTTAAAACTTAGGAAGTTTCTCAAAATACCATTCAGTATCACTGCCTTCCAGATGACACACTCAAAACTAGATGACTACAATTAAGCCTACATCATACAACAGCTAATGTGACAAATAAGAAGCCAGACTATTTATTAATAAAACATAATTTAGATGACATAAGGACCTCGTTTAAACATTGATTCCACAATTCTATTGTGTCAGTTTTCATCCATTTGTATCATAAGTATGATTGCACTCCATAAGTCACTCACCCAATCAACTACAGAACAACTTTTATGGAGTTAAAGAGTTGTAGCTACATCTTCTAAAAGTAGAAACCTGTTACTGCATAGAATTACGCAGCCTAGTCCAGAGGGCCTAACTTGTGTCCTGAGAGCACTGCACAGGCATTACTGTTAATGAAGCACCAGCTTGTTTATTTTGCAACCTTTAGCAATGAAGGATGGAAACCTACGCCTGACCCTGTGCTTGCTTCCCACGGCTCTTCATAATTAGCTTATATACATATATATATATGCATTTAATTCAATTATCTCTCATCCATTTTCTCCAGTCTGGAAGAGGAAAATAGAGACATTTGCCTATCCTTTCCTCATTAGAGGAAAAGAATCCTCTCAGTGTATTAACATGTTGAAAATACTTCCATCAGGCTCTCTCTCTCTCTGTACTGCCTTCCCTAGATAATGAGGGGTGACAGCACAGGCTCTGTGATACCCATCCTGAGGTGATCACTGGGGATTAACAGCAGTTAACCTGCTTCCTCACAGTGACATTAATTCAGTGCAAGCAGAGCAATTCTGTAGAATTCACCAGCAGCTTTTAGACATCGTATCAAACACCTTCTTCATGCCTAGTGATGTGAATTCTGGAGTTAAAGAGCACCTGTAAGAAATCCTTATGCTCCTCAGGTTTATCCTGAAATGTAAGTATCACAGTGAGCTTACTTGGATGGATCCTGAAACCAAGAAAGGCCCTGAGACACATGTAGATATACAAAACTATTTTTTTTTTTTAATCAGAGATGGAATGAGAAAAGCTTAAGTGGCAACTGAGCACTCAGAAGTGTTTGTATAATGTGAAGATGGCTCTAGGTCCAGATGAACCATTTCTAAATTTATCTGGTATTTTTTCTGATGAACAGCTACTCCATAAAAGGCAGCTCTAGATGTACATTTACATATATAATTCAAAATATTTTTTTAAATGTCTCAGTTTGCAAGTCTTCACATTTCCATTCTCAGGCTGGGCAAGCATTTTACCTTATAGTTAGGTTAAATCTCGGTCAGTTATACCATATATACGTATTGCCACAAACAAATGAAAAAATAATTGTAAAGTTGAAAAGTTAATCTATCTCCCAGGTAATATCCCTTTTTATAAGTTTCACTGAAATAATTATGTCCAATATCAAACGATGTTGTACAAAGAGATTTTTAGTTGCAACTAAATGACAGTGATGAAGAAGAAAACAGTGATGAAGAAGAAACATTAATAATCCAATTAATATCCAGTGATACCTAGTGGTAAACATTTTGACCTTCTAACTTCTCCAATATCTATTAATAAGGTTTAATCAAAGCTACAAGAAAAATTAGTAAATAATGCTGATCTCAACCACCTCTTACTATAATTTTGTGCCAGAGGAGTACCAGGGATTGCCAACATACAGGCGTAGTGAAACCACGCTGATGAGTTCTGCCCTCAGTAATTATTCAGTACCCAGCCAATGCCATACCAGCTTCTCCAATCCTCCAAAATTTTAAAGTGAACCGAGAACTGCCAGGTAAGCAGAGGCCATGGCAGACCAAAGCCCAGTGAGGGGGAATCCCACTCATACCTTCACAGACAGGGCAGCACTCCCCAGGGACCTTGACAGGGTTCAGGCAGCTCTGCCCACAGGCGGTGGCCACGCAGTGCGGGTCCCCGTTGATGCACTGGCAGAACGTGCAGTCGTCCTCGCGCCAGCGGTCTCCGTGAGCCTGGATCTGGCCATTGGCATAGCAGCCAGCAGGGTTACTCACTGGATACAGTGGGTCTGGAATGACAGCAATTGCAAGAGAACGTGTTTTAATTAGGGTTAAAATTTAATTAAAACGTTTAATTTAATTAACGTTTTAATTTTTTGTTTCTGTTCTTCAGGATGAAATGGTTCTTGGATCTATTGGTTCTTTCTTTGTACCAACATTTCTAAATGACCCGCTGTAATGACTCATGTCACCACTGCAACACTCTTTTACACCATGAGTAAAGATGAAGCCTCTGGCACATCTGTTGCTGGAATGGGAAGAGCATTTAAGCTGCTCCTCATCCCAGTTTTGGAGATATACTACCTTTTTGAACAGGGTCAGTTTTCAGTTTCATTTCAGTTGAAGTTTTTGCCCCTTGAAAGCCACAAGTCCCACTTACCTGCCAGCAATCAAATTAACATCTGGGTATTTAAATATCAGAATTTTAGGGAGCATACTTTGTGTAAGATTTCTCCTCATGCAAGTCTGTATATGCTAACCCATTACTTGAAATAAAACTAGCTTTTACTCTTCAGAAATAATAGTGCTCCAGAGATGTGGTAAGATGCACTGATATCAATAGTTAAAAAGATATATACACTATATGAATGTATACAACATCATGGTGGCTAATAAAAGATAACTGTCAGGCTCAGAAATTAAGTATCTGAGAATATACAGTAAGTAGGTCAGGTTTGCAAAGCAAGCAATGCTACAAATTACACATTGAAGCAAATTTAATATATTAAAAACAATAAATATACCTGAAAATATCTTTTTTAGCAGACATCAAATAAGCACAAGTGATTTATTATAAGTTAATTTTCCAGGAGTGTTAAGATGGAAGGACTTGGGAGAAATAAGAAAAAAGGATTGAATGAAACTTGGTTATTTCTTTGAAGTTTCATCAGTCCCCTTTGGAAGGAAGGCAATTTTGAATGTAGAAAAAAAATCTGTAGCAGTGCCAGTATCTGTTGTCTTATTCTAAGCCACTTTATGACACTCCAAATATTTGGAGTGAAACAGCATACAATGTCATCCCCATCCTGAGCTGTACTGATATTCAGTGTTTTAGTAAAATTACTGATTAAGCCCAAAACCAGATGGTTGTGAAAATAAGGCATTTAAAATTTAAAACACTTCCTATATTCTTTGCACCATTCATGTTTTAGGACGACCTGGCATCTGTAAATAACTGGTTTGACCTAGCCAGAAACCAAATCATACACAAAGAAATGAAGTGAATTTTATCATTCCACTTATGCACAGGATTCTGATTGACAGAGGAATACAGAAAAAGCACAGAAAAGGCATACAAAACTTGTGCTACTTGCAATAAGTCTTCTATGCAACTCAAAGCACAAAGTTCCTGGTACCCTTAAAAGGGCAGTAACGTTTAAAGCTATAAATTGAGTCCAGCAAATTACATCTCCTAATGCTGATATAGCCTACAGAACTTTGAGAAAACTCCTGGAGTCAAGTCAAGAAGGGCTTTTGCCTGTACTACACAACTCACACCAAGTTTAGTACTTCCCATTTTAGAATTTTTGGGGGAAAATAAAGCTTTGTATTTCTTGATATTTCTATAATCAAGTAAATATTTGTAGAAAGCAACTAATCACCTTGACAACAAGTCATGAAATACTCAACAGAAGAAGAGCAGGTAGAAAAAAGGCCACTTCTTCAACAACCAGAAAAGCATGAATGGGTGGGCTGATATGTTCTGCCCATTTAAAATGCTTGACCTTGTCAATTTAGGTGTCAGCTTTATCGAAGTTATTTAAAAAGGGACCAGAGGCACCTTTTATTTTTCCTTTTTTTTTTTTAAGTATATAAAGGAACCAGGACAATTATAATACATTAATGGTGCCAGCTTCCTAGGCACACTTAAAAAAATGCCACTAAATCAAGAGCGATTTCTCGTAAAAACCACCATGTATCTTAGTATGCAATCATTCAGAATTCATTTAGTGCCATAACTCCTATCAAAAGAATACACAGCAGAAAGAAACAAGCCATAGAGGACCAGGTGGTTTGACAAAGGACCCTGTAACTTGGCATTAAGCCACAGTCATTACTAGACAAAAAGGACTACTCAATAATTATATAACATTATCCATTTTATTCTGACTAAGGACCAGTCTTAAAGAAGAAATTTCCACTGCAGACTAATACACACCAACACATTGACCTGAAAAGAAATGTTATCAGGTTGTCTTGCTAGGCTGACTCAAACATCGCAAAAATGGAGAAATCCAATTTTACTGTGGTATGATGACATGACAGAACGATTTATTGATATAAAGTAGCTGAATATTTAAATCATCAAAGAGGATAAAGGAGATACCTAGGTCCGCAAGTCCTATGCGAAAATCAGCACCCATATCTGAATATGACAGAGAGGACAGATAGATCGGACAGATAGAGCATATATATAGATCCATTATTTATAAATCTATATATTGTCACAATGATTTCATAATGCCACATCTTGGAATATTCACCTATGAGAATAAATAATAATTATAGGAAATGAATCCAAGGGATTTTACATATTCCATAAAGTCAGCAGCTCATACAGCAATTTCTTCAGGAGTGGATCTGCACTTACTTGGGAAGAGTTCACCATATCAGGCACGCCTTCTCTAGACTTTTTCAATCTGTCATTAAATGACAGCATAGCACTTTCTTTTTTTTTCCTTATAGCATGAAGGTTCTTATAAGTGTAGGTACAGCTGCACCAGGAAAGACCAAAAATCTAGGATCCTGCCTTCAAGTATAGCCAGCAACGAATGTCTAGGCCAGATCTTAAACTCTGGGCAAACACGGATTGGTATCTCTCTGGAATACTTAAACCTACAACATTTGCATTTCAGTTTCTCTACATGTGAACACAATGTATCAACCTGGTACAAACTTACACTAAAATATATAAAACATACACCAAAATATTAAAAAATTACAAATACTCTTTAAAAAACGACTTCCTAACTTACCCACCTAATATTTTATTATCCAGATTTTGGGTTTAAATCTCTGAATCTTTCACAAAGCTTTTTCACAAAGTTGTAACAAAACAAGCCATTTTTCACCAGATCCTGTGCTGAGTGAGAAGGTCCAGCTCTTACAGCTGCCTCTATTAGACATATTTTTATGGGGTGCTTTACTTCCTAATTCTTTGCTTGGAATAAAACATGACTAAAATGAATCTTCTCCTGCAAAGAACTACAGGAATAATCATATTAAGGAGACTGCAAAGTGCTTGAAATTCCCAGTAATTACTAGATTCCTCTCCTCTGAAGAGGAGATTTCAGATTTCCAGGTGATTTCATTTTTTGAGAAGATATTCCTATGTCCACATTCAAACAGAGGGACTAAAAGTGCTTCACAGGCCTTTTGACTGCCTGGTGGCCATGACCTGACCCTCACTGAAGATCCAAGTGCACAGCACCATCACTATCTTCCTCTGCTGGAAATCTGGTTGTATTCTGGCAGAAGATGCCTCCAGTACTTTCTAATATAAGTGAGAGGGTCAACGTGAGATTTCCCACAGAGCCCTTTTCAGAAGGGCTGCAGGCCTAGCAAGGCTCTCAGCAGAGTGAAGGAGGAAGAGAGAAACATTGACATTGCATTGTTGCGCCATTGCTTTGCTGTAATAGTAAAGGAAAGAAACTGTGAGCATTACTCTAGCTGAACAGAGCAAGAAGCAGGTTGCAAAGCAATCGAAATTTGTCCCAGGACCACAATGGCAGCTCTGGAGATGCCTGTCTAAACGTCTATGCAGAAATTAGAAACAGCTTTTTATGTCATTCGTCAAGAAGGCCCCCCAAAAAGCACTGCACACTTGACCATGACTAAGAAGTGGTGTCAAAGTCAGAGAAGCACTGCAAAGAACACGACAGCACATTCAGGAACAGCAAAAATGTAGAAATAAACTAAATTACGGAGAAATCTGTAAACTTCAGAAGAACAAAAGCCCTTGTTTGCTCATTTCCATTGAGCAGGCAAATTAAAAAAAAAACCCAGCAGAATTAAAAGCAGACAGGACTGAAAAGTGACTGTACCTTCACAGACTGGGCAGCACTCTCCTTCAGGCACATAATACCTGTCACAGTGTAGCTCACCACACTGGGCAGAGAAACAAATGGAGACTCCCCCTTGGCAGCGGCAGAATCGACAAGCATCCATGCGGAACATGTCTCCATCATAATATTCCATGCTGTTAAATATGCAAGTTGGCTTCACTTCTGAAAGAAGAAAAAGAAAAAAAGTATTTTACAGATATTGTTAAAGAGGAAATAGTTAAGCTTATGTTGCTACTGACAAAAACCGATACAAAAGAGTCAGCTGATTTTTCTTTCATTTTCTTAACTCAAATACAATTTCATTTTAAGAATATGGTATATTTTATTTTCTGTTTCAACAACGGAAGAAAATAAAATGCTGTTCAAAATAACCTTCAGAGCAACTGTCTACAACTAAAAGCCTCAATTAAAAAATTAAAATCCTGGAAAAAGGCTGCAGGACTAGTATTTCTTTGTAGGTGTTAAATATTTCTCATTCTCAACGAACCTGAAGCTACTTTAAATTTCAGCACATGAAACAATGTTTTTCTGTTTTAACAAGTCAGTTTCTGATGTTTCTTAAGTGTAATCTTCCTCTCTGCAGGACTTGATACTCAGGTGGATATATTGCACTAAAGCTGTCCAATCGATAGGTAAAAAAAAGCCAAAAGCAACAAAGCCCAAACATTTTATGACTGCATGATCTGTTATGCAGAACTGAACACTTCTTTTTTCAAGCAACGTGGAGCTGTAATAACCAGCCCACAACCATACTCCCCTCAAAAAAAATCCCCAACAAACTCATTTGTAATAATAGTCACATGATCACTTTAGTGTTTCAAAAATGTAAGATGGGTATTTCTTTTATGCCTCAATCTACAGCAGAGCCTTGACATATAATTAAAGCCAAACTTTGTGGGAAACTAAGAGCCTCTCAAAAGTTTAAGTATTTTGGAAACACTGCTTATTTATTTTGTTAACATTCAAAAAAAAAAAAAGAAAAAAGATGCTAATTAAACCAATGAAACAGTCTGCAGATTTAATCAGCTTTTTCTCATTATTATTATACACCAAAGAGATTTGGTTCCAGATTATGAAGATCTACACATCATGTATATATCATAAGGTCTTCACAGAGGTTTTCACCTTGCAGTTACCCCACATTTGTGAACCCACCTCCACCACCTATTGCCAGCAAAGCCCACCCAGTTCAACCAGTCCACCTGAACCCCTCCTTCCATGACACTAAGCCCATGGCTTAGGGCTGAATCACTGTGACTCAAGACATTGTAGAAAACACACCCCAAATTTATGTTCAACTGTAGTACTTCACATTAATCATTAGGAAATCATGACTTCACATTATCATCATTATATTGCTCAATGACTTAAGCCCCCTCCCTTTCCCCATTTCAGAATAAAACTTTGGCCTGCTATTACACTAGCCCAAAACTTATGAAAGCAGCCACCTGAAGTACAGCAGTATCTAGCACCCCAGTCTGGCTTTTTCAGAAGCTGTATATCTAGCAGTCTGAAATAACAAAGGTTCTGCAAACAGGAACTATTTATTTCAGCACCAACATTATCAAATACTGTAGGTAAATCCAACATGTTTCATTGCATTTGAAGCAAACAGCAAAGAAAAGAAAGGACAATTGTCCATGTTTCTGATTTCTGTAGAACAGATGGTAAAGACTCTTTATTTACATATTAATGCCCAGCCACATAGAGTTGAAAACTGTGCCTACTTTATGGTCAGGTGACTTTTTGTGATCAATCTCACATGGGAGATGAAATATATTTTAATATATTTAACCGAAAAAGCAGCATTTGCAGATTCCTTTCAATCCACCCCAATTCTCTTTACTTTTGGGAGCTAAAAACTTTACATCTGAGTTTCTCTTGACAATGACAAGTTTTCTTTTAAACTCTAAAGCATTTCAAGTACTTCTTTCAACATATGCTTATAGTGTGGTCCAGCCTTGAGTCATTTGAAATGATTGTAAAGCACTAGAGTTGAAACTTGGAAGTATCCTGAGTGATGTTTGATTTTTATATGCCTGTTCTGTCTTCAAGGCATTATGTAGAAAGCAGCATAAAAAGTAAGAGCAAGAGGAGGAAATACCACTGTGTCCGGGAAAACAGCTATGACCTCATTAGAAAGCAATTCACATAAACAAACACTTGAGAAATATTTCAAGTTTATGCAGCTCAAGCTGTTAGTTAAAAAACCTTCTCAAAAAGGAAAAGTGCCAACACAACTCAAAAGGCCTTTAATCCATTTGCTTCTGGCTTCACTGTTTTGATTGCAGCCCTCCAGATATTTACTGATTCTGCCATACCCGAACAGCAGAGATAAATTCCTGCCTTATTAGAAGTTGAAACATCATCTCCCATTAATTATCATTATTTTTAAATGTCCAAACAAGACTATGCAAGTAACTGCAAACCCTGTAAGGAACCAGCATGTTTTATTCCTACAATGAAAACCACTGTAGAATTTCACTATGTGTGTATTTTTACCATCCAGCCTTATGGTAAGTATATATATCCAGACTAAACTATAGACCCAAGCCTATGCATCCAGCTACAAGACAAGGATTACTTTTGTTAGAACCCTCTGTAAGACTCCAGTCTTGAGACCGAGTCAAGGCAAAACAAGCATTAAACAAAAAACTCTAGCTTTAGATACTGCAGGTGGAAGCCTGATGAAAGAGTGAACAACACACAATGAAATTATAATAATGCATTTATTCTATCACAATATGCTGAAAGATCTTTCAGTTCCCCGTTTTGGTGTTTGTTTTTTGTTTTGTGGGTTTTTTTGTTTGGTTTTTTTATGTTTTGTTTTTTGGTTTTTTTTTTAAAGAGCCAATTTTATTGCCTTATTGATCTGACAGTCACCAAGGGATAAAAGAAAATAAAGCTAACATTAAATAAATGCATCTTTTCCTAAATTCATGAATTCATTGTTCTAACAAAAAAGAGAAAACTACAGGTAGTATTCTCCAAGCTTAGAGTATGTCACAAAGGAAATCAGATTGCCAAAACTTCATAACACAAAGCAGTTAAACATATCTGAGACTCCAAATCCTGTTTGTGATGCAGACTACCACAACAAAGCAATGGGCATGAGACACCGGCCATGGCTTTGTGAACATAAATTCAGTGTCTGCTAGCTCTCAGATAACCCAGTAACACAAGATCAATCTAGCCCAAGCACTGACACACAACTGCCCATCTGTGAAAGAAGCCAGGACAGAGGGGATGGTCCCCAGAAAGATATAGGGTTTTTTTCTGGCAGTGGAAGAACACATGGCATCACTGCTTCTCTATAAAGTCAAGCCTGACTATGATTGACTTGATTTGGCATTAAAGTTCCTGACACAGAGTTAAAAGAAAAATAGTTCTGACACAAATTTAGCTCTACAGGTCCTATGGCCATGGCCTTTTTGTTCTGGGGTGGGACCCCAAAAAAGTGGCACTAAGCCCCACAGCCTCATACAACACAAACAGTGATCATTTCTCAAACCTTTATCACCAATCTGAACGGCAAAGGGACACAATCTACTTTACCAAGTTAGTTTTCAAAGGTATTTTACCTTCTACATGTAAATCTAATGAAATACTTATTAGTTCTATGGGCTAAACTACTCCAAAGTAAAACTTCTGTTATTGAGATTTCTATAGCTTCCTAATAGTTATGGTTTTCTTTAATTAGAGTCACGGAACAGCTCAAGAGGCACATGCAAGTTCGGCAAACCATCCCTCACAAGGCAGCAGTTCTGCACATGGTTACACCAAGCCCATGAGATGCTTCAGGACATCAGCTCTCTGTAGGCAAGTTTGGGCATTTTCTTTTGCAGTATCAGAAATTCCAGCTCTCCCAAACTGGAAGCAAGATTCAAAACAATTTTGTGTTGTTTAAAAGATTAAAAGGTTCGTGATTCCAGGACTTCAGATTTTCCTTCAGTATAAAGAAGTATTTGTACCAGAGCCTTGGAAGGAACTCGGGTAAGTGCTGTGAACTTTCTATTAAATGAAAGGAAAGGAAACTGAAAAATTTGAATCCTTTGTCCATATAAACAAAACACAGAAAAGCTTTCCATTTTTCAAAAGCTGAGCTGATAGAGAGTTTTAAAAAGAGAAGGTTACATGTCATTGGAATTGGCTCATAACAATGCTATAGGACAACTGCATGCTGTTGCTTCCTTGCAGGCATATAAAAACAAGCTAGGTAGAAAAAGCTATTTGGATTCTGACACTTCAGGCACTTTGTTTCCCTAAGCAGCATATTCCTTATTATTGCAGCATATTATATTGCAGCACATTCCCCATTAACACAGTTACAGGACTATTCTGAGAGTCCTTTGGTCCTGCACATTCCAAAAAGGTAAACCAGAAACAGAGAATCCAGAATTAAAATAAAACTGTAACTATTATTTGTAAATGAATGCATTTATTTATGCAATTACTTAAAAATACTTTCACAGCTTAAAGGAATGAAATACTATTTTGTGGCAACTGCAGTCTGTAAAAGAAATTAAAAGATACTTGGGATGCTAAGAAAACCCAAGTTCAGCTCTACCTGATACATCCCTGTCTTAATATTTTCTTTAAAACCACCAGTAATGGAGGAAATGCAACCTACCTATGAAACAATTTCACAGTTTTATCTACTGCAACAGAGTAAAAATCATGGCAGGGTAATTCAAGTTAGACAGAAACAGCAAACAAATAGAAAAGGAAGTTTCCCCTAAGGTTCATTACATTTCTCATCTTTGAGGTCTCATGTTCTACAGTTTTTTTCTGTCCTCCAGAATATAAATTTCTTGCTAAGAGACTCATCCTCAGGACACCTCAGGGTGTCACTGCCTACATCCTCTCTCACAAATAAAATGTACACCTTTCTTTCAATTTTAATTTTTCTCCATCAGGTCATGGTTTTTAGTGTTTGATTGTTTCTGTGACTTTCTACAAGGCTGTCCCCCCTTCTTTCTCTTAACTCCTTCTAGAAATAAAGCAGTGCTGCTTTTTAACATCCTGCAGTCCTACTACAGGAAAATACCAGGACAACAAAGGAGGAGCTGGAGCCACAGAGGGTGGTGGCTATGCTCTAAAACCCCCAAACAGTGCCAGATTTTTTTGATGAAATTGCCACACAATCCTTGGAAGCAAGACATGCTCTTCATAACAGAGGAATGTGTTTAAATCCCAGTGGTCTCTGTCAGTCCATCACAGGAGAAAACACACGTTGTGGTCAGTTTAGCAATAGGCATGTTAATAGGGCACAGACATCTGAAACAGTACCACTAACAGGTACTGGCACAGCCCATCATGCATTGCCAGGACATTTGTGAGAAGCCTCTAGTGCATGAGAGAAGTTAAAAACTGCAATGGGAAAAAAAAAATCTCCAAACCTGTAACACAAGGCTGTGGTCTGGCATTATAACAAGTCTAGCCATGTCTTCCATGCTTTGAGAAAAATACTGAATTCTAACCTTGTCCTCCAAAGTATTGGCAACTTTGTCCAAGTTTAAAAATCCAGCACTATCTGAGCCAGAACACTACTAAAGATATTAGTCTACCAAGACAATTCACTTTGGCAAAAAACCACTACTATTTCACCAAAGTAAACACTAGAAATATATACTTAATTTTTTAAAAAACTTTTAAACTCAGGCAGAACTGCACCATTTGACATCTAACATTCTTTGTATATGTCCTATTGTTTCACAGAATCTATACAGTGTCTTGTGTTTCTTTAACTGACACGAAATAAATGAAATAGATTTTGTCCTTTTTTATTCAAAAAATAACTTTTAAAACTCAGTCTCTACTTCCAATTGAACAACCCTCCCACTCCTAGTGAACCACTGTAGAGTTTTGAGTCTGGTTTCACATCCAGGTATGATCCTGAAAATCCCTACCCCATCTTTTTTATCAATTTATCTACAGACTATTTTTACCAGGAATTTTGGGTTGCCTGGCCTTCAGTTTGCTGTGTTTTCCTTTTCTCTCCTGTTTTAAATGTAACTGGTAATGACTTGCATTGTTTCACAAACTTTTCCCAGTTTCACTACGGCAAGTATAATACAGGTTCAGAGGATCTAAAACATTTGACTTGGTTTGGCAGACTGACCAACATTTTCATTATACTAGACCAAATTCTCATTTGATTAGCCATGATTTTCAAATACTTTTCAGGCTAATTTAGTTCTGACTGAATTAAAAACAATAAACTCCAAAACCAAACTTCAGCCCACAACAACTAAATCCCTCTACATTTCTGGTATCACATTATCTTCCTTTAATGTTATTAATGTTATTTAATCTTATTACGTACTAAACTATTTGTTATCTTTTGCATCTCACAAGCTGCATTTTGCACCTTATTTCTTTAAGCAGCTGCCTATTTGAAGTCCACCACAAAAATCTGTGGTTTTGGATGGCCAAGGAGAAATATGCACTACTGTTCAATTAGTATTAGGACTATTTAGTTCTCAGCTCAGAAACAGATTGTTACCTTGGTCAAATCCTTATTTCTTTAGAGCACACATAAAGTAAGTTTAATGAAAGTGCAATAAAGACTGACAAGATTAATGCAATAAATAATGGGAACTCCATGGTAGATGGTGTCCTGTGAGGTACTTCACTTGGACTTCATTCCTCCTTCTAAGGTGAATATTTTCCTTGCTGACCCTATATTCCCTATCAAATCCTTTCAGTATTCATTGATGCTCCCTATAGAAACAGGCCATTCTTATTTCTTTTAGAAATAGTGGAATGACCTTTATCTTCTTCTGCACCATGAGATTAATAATGGATCTGCAATTGCTGTGAGGAGCAAGTGAACCAACAGGTGACAAGAAGTGTGATTAAAGAGGATTTTTAATCTCTCTTCCAATGCAGTACCACTGTATAGAGATGCAAGTGTGAAAATAGCCAGAAGGCACAAACGAAAAAGAAATGCCTCCTTTATGTCAGTTTATCTTCTCAAATGAGGGGAAAAAAAAATCACAGAAACAGTTATAAAATACTGTTATGAGTCACATCAAGCGATCTTACTGATGTAGGAGGTCACTTCTCTACTACCACATAATTATCAGTACAGCCTCAACCAGCAGTATAGAAAGGGTCCAAGTCTTCAGTCCTGGGGAAGGTGTGATTTGATCTTCCCTGGATCAATGCCATTTTCATGCATCCATCAGGTAGTCCCACTTCCAATGGATAGGGCAATGAAAGCCCACACCTCAATCCCCAGGGAAAATGAATTGGGACTCTACAGCCATCCTTGGCAGATCTGGCCTCTAAAATCACAGCTCACACATGGCAGAAGGCAGCCTGGTCCCCCTGACCTTGAACCATGCTGACACATTGATGAGGACCACTCACACAGGTAATGTATTATATTTCACAAACCAATCGACAATATTTTTGAAGTAGCAGTGGTTTTCAAGGAAACTTACTGAGAAGTGAAAGCCCTGACTGACAGAAGGCAGCAGCTGCAGGATGCCTGGTAATTGCTCTCTCAGATTTCCAAGGCACAGCTCACAGTCGGTATGTGCTTTAAGTGCAACTTACATTCAAGAGATCCATGCATCAATACCTAATTAGAGAACAGGCAAGTTTGGATACTCTCTCTTGTTCCCTAGCACTTGAACTCTTGCTGCACACACAGTTTTTCATCTCTTTAGACTCACTTGTTGATGCTTGTAATTTAATGCTGAATCAATTTTCTCTCCTTACAAGCTCCCCCATGAGTAAAAGCAGCACACCAGGATTAGCAGTCCTGGTGAATAATATATTTTGTATGGATCAGAAGAAGCTAGCTTCTGTAAAATGCAGGATTTTTTGGAAGACTGCATATCTTGGGAATCTCTCACTCAATTTTCCCCAAATACATATCACATACTATCTAGTATTCTCCAGATGAAAAGCAGTTTTCAGGTAAATGCAAGTGGGGAAACTTCACAGCAGTTGGCATAGTCTGCCTTTAAACAAAGCAATACTGACTCTCATCTTCCCCGAAACTGGGCAGCTGAACCATGCAACAGACAAAACCTCTTTGTTCGGCTTCATACAGTAAGATGAAATTATTTGCTATAGATTTCCCATGCTGCCTTATTTCCTTTATACCGACTTCACACTTCCAGAAATGAATACATTTGGCTATGGAAGTAGCTCTTCCCTGAAAACTCTACTACTGAACACCACTGTGCAAATCTCTGATTCCCATATGCAAAAAGCAGTGATGTATTTAGTTGCATCAGTTATATCTCTAGTGATACTATTTTATGTATTTAAATAGATTTAAATTTAGCAATCCATACTTCCGTCTACTTCAGGCTAAAACTGTGTTACATGCATGAACTAGGGTTTGCTCTGATGATCATCACAGTTCACCAAGAACTAAGATAAGAAGAAACAACCAGCCAGCCATCTAAGTACAGATGACTGACAAAATCATATCTCTACTGAATTTTAAATCACTGTTTGCCAACAGTTCCACAGGGTTGCAAGGTTTAAGTTACAAATTAAACGGTAAAGACCTTTCTCCAGACAAGGAAAAAGGAGCAGAAAGAAATGTTGCAGCCATCACTGTTGCCTGAGCTCTCATTTTTGATATCCAAGGACCAGGCAGGATGCGCTCAGGGATGGCTCAAATACTCAGCCTACATAAATCATGACAAAGAACTTGAAGGAACTTCAGATTGATTCCTACCACCATTTAAAAACACAGAATGATTTTACTCGCAAAGACGCTTCCCTTCAAAATGAAGGAATCAATGCATGCCTTAAAATTGACCTTTACAATTGACTGACCTTTGGAACAAGAATCACATTCTAATGACAGTAAGCATTAACATTAACAGTGCAATCTTTTAAATACAGCAGTGCTTTAAAAAACACAACTTTATGTCTTTAGTTAGCATAACAGCTTTATACAACATACTCTGATATCTGCATACATCCATGATGTCTAAAATATTACACAGAACTGTTGTTTAAAATATCACTCAAAACTACTGTAATCTATCTGCAATACAGTTTTTTTCCATCTACCAATAAGAAAGTTGTTCTCAGGACTTTCTAAACTATTTTTTTTGGTATAAAAAATCCTAAACAAAGTCTGACCTATG
Source organism: Rhabdornis inornatus (assembly GCA_013397075.1). NCBI lineage: Eukaryota > Metazoa > Chordata > Aves > Passeriformes > Rhabdornithidae > Rhabdornis > Rhabdornis inornatus. The sequence continues at coordinate 1,464,195 of VWZS01005847.1, read as the reverse complement.
CAAAGATTGGACAGTTACAGACAGTAGCTACTTAACAACAAGCTCCAATTAAATGAAAATAACAGGATATTTTTCCAAGCAGGAATAAATGTTATTTTGGTGATTTATAAGTCTATATAATTACAGAATAAACTATGAAAAGCAGCAGATTGTATATGATGTGAAACATAAGGACACCCAATATCAATTGGAAGCAGGAAAATAAAGACTAGTGTATTGACTTCATGCTGTATTTACAATCAGATAACACCACCACCATTACAATCTGCAAATGAAGTAATTACTGCATAAGTTTCTTTTGTCACAGATTAATATGCTTTTCTTAGACAGACTAACCAAAAGCTAGTTTGAGACAGTGTGTACCAGCAACAAAGATAACCACACAAAATCTACATATATATCGTAGAGTTTCTACATCAGTTTTATATTAAATCCAGGAAAAATATGTGCAAAAGAACAACGGATCTATCCCCAAACTGTTGACAAACAACAAAGAGAACTTACTGCAGATTCTCTCCATGATGTGTATTTTGCAGCCATTATTAACTATCTCCTCAACACTGGCCACTGTTATTCTATAACTACAGCAGAACTCTTTCCTACACAGTAAAGTCAACCTACCCATACTGTGAATATATAATTCTGCATCTATCACATTAGTACAAAATTGCAATAAATATTGCAGAAGTCTGGCCTGCTTTAACACTCTGACCATCATTAGGGCTACCTAAATATATAAATTGGATTTTTTTGCAGTCTAGATACACTAATTCGTAATGGATGCCCTTATTTTAAGGCAATGATTGTCAGCATTCTTCCTGGCTGCTCCCCCCCACTGCCAAGGGAATTATTTAATTATTTTAATTATTTAATTCAATAGATGTTACAATAGCAGGAAAACTATACTAATGTATACACATTTCTTTTTTATTCCATTGTCTTGCTTGTTTTCAGAGGTTTTCAAACACAGAAGTAACTAATGAAACTTGCTGGTAATGCTGATTATACAACTTCCTCAGTTAACATCTATAAACTCATTAAATGGCATTTGATTAAAACACATGCTTTAAAAAGGCATCTAATCCTAATTGGAAAGGATGAAGAGAAGGAATTCAGCATCCTCACAGCATTTCATGCCAACAGCTAGCCACCCTCACTGCTGAGAACAGCTTGTCCTAGATCTTACAGATTTGACTCTTCTTACTTTGAAGGCATTTTTTTTTAATGAGGCCAAGAAATTGATCTAAGCCTATAAATGTAAGATATTTGCTCCATCTGTTACTGATATCAATTGTATCTCCTCTGCACTTGTTAGTATTTCAAAATACTGTAAAAAAACAAAACTGGATATTGAATTCAACTATCAGTTTCACTAAGAACATTTCTCCCTCCTCTTCATTTTAAACTGACAAAAGTAATGGTAGGGATTTATTACACACATACATACACATGTACCAGTTTGTCAATGCTTTAAACATTTATCTAGAAGTTCTTGCCAGAATTAGTTTTCTAGGAATTTAGAGGTTTTAGAGGGCTTATTTGTACTAGTTGCCCCTGAAACAAAAACCACCTAAACATGCTAAAATGCATTTGAAAAAACCCAGATTATACAGCAATGTCATTTTCTATGACTATTCCGTCTTCTCTACCAATGATATGGTACACAATACAAATGTCACACACTCAAGAGTAGTTTCATGATTTCTCACAGATTGTCATTAAAAATATTTATCATCATCAGCTTTATAACCATTTCCTCTTTCTAAAATAGAGCATCATTAATAACTGCACCCGCAAGTTTGCTTGAAGCACTTTAAAGTCACATTATACAGCATTCATTTTTAAAATTTGATAGTAGCATTAAGTAACATAACGACAAATGTGATTTTCTAAAAAAAGTATTTAACTTTTCTGACCAGTTTTCTCGGGATTATTTTATTTTTTTAAAGAGGAACTTATTAAAGATAATTCTGATACCGGCCTGGAATATATTACAAGTGATTTTTAAGGATATATATAAGGCAAACTTAAAAACCTTAATTTTTCCCCAATCTGCCCTTTTTGCTTCCCTCTGTGGCATCCCTTTCCTTTCAAAAACTCCTATTTCTTCTTCTAATTTATTCTGTACTCATAGGCTACTAAGGTACGGAAAGCCTGAGAGGCAAGAAGAAATCTCGATCCAAAACCAGCTTGGATCTTTGGACTGAGCTGCAGTACACAGTAAGGCAGTAATGCCCAGTGCAACAGTGCTAAAGACAGTCCAAAGCCAGTGTTACCAATGAAAAATGAATCCAGCTTCTACTTGGAAATGGGACATGAAGATGCCACAAAAAAAGCGGGCAATTTAAACAGCTCCATCTCACACCTGCTACAATATATATACTGCAAAAATTTTGTCAGCAGTATCCACAAATAAGAGGCAGGCTGAAGAAAAGCAATTAGCATGAGACATCGTATCAGAAATTGGCTCTATACTCCTTGCTCAAACTACTAAAGTAAATCCTGAATTAAACATTGCATTGAGGTGTCTCACACAGGTAAATCAGATTCAGGTCCAGAAATGATACTTGAACAGAATGAAACAAATATGAAACAAAGAAAGATGAGTATTACTTTAGTGTACATAAACAAGAAGTAGATAAGTTGAATTTATACAATCTTGCCCAAATAATGAAATAATTACTCTAAAAGCTAAGGAAGCTGTGACTCTCCCTGATAAGAATTCTTTTATTCATATGGGAAAACTAATTTTTTTAATATAATTTCCCATTACATGCACTATTGTTTTTTCAATTAGTATTTGTGTATTTAAAATATTGCTATATGTAAATAACACAGACCTCCTCCTGGAGAAAGCTCTCTCCATTTGCAATGACAATTGTAAATGTTTGTAAATGTTTGTTTCAAACATTTGATACACATACCACTAAACAAGGTCAAATATTGCTGGATAAATATTCATTAATAAATACTGCGACAGCTTGTAATTTTTAATGGCCAGAAATTATTATGCAATCCTTCAAGAGTACTTTCTCCCTTACCAGTAGGCAAATATTGTTTCTCCACAATTCACCATGTACACAGCATATACTGTATAGAGCATACAGCTCTATATACAGAACAGTCCTCAGATAAGAGTCACTTGCATGACAAATTCAAAGTTTTTAAGTATTTGCTAAACATTTAGATTGGGAGGCAAAAAATGATAATAAATATATTCATTTCTACACTGTCTAATAATTTCTAAAGGTTGTAACACCTGCACTAAAAATTTCTTTGCATTTGATTCTTATAGCAAACCCCATAGTCTGAACAGCATGCTTTCACTGACAGTGCTGCCACAAGCAGCTGCAATGGTTAATAAAAATTTCGTTTCTAGAAGGCTTCTAGTGTTTGCTGCTGGCAAAAGTCTGTATGAAAGACATGCAGTGAGGGAGTCTTGCTAAAACCTTAATTCCCTGAGTCACAGAGAAAAGTGCTTCAGAAACTAAAGCAGCATGACACATTCACCTAAACTTCCAGTTCCTTCTTACTGAATGAAACTCAAGAAAATTAATTCTCTTAGACCTTGACAACATAATAAAAACTAACCAAATGCCCAGCATCCCCCAGAGAGACACAAAACCCTCCTCTCGAGGTGCAAGAGCAAGTCCCACCTACCATTGACACACTCGAAGACATCGCAGCACTTGCCAGGCGTCCCATCTCCCCGCGAGACGATCTGGGGCACGGAGCCTGCCTCGCACATGGGGAAACCACAGAGACCAGTGAGACACTCGCACCTGGAACCAGACAACAGCCAGGAAAACCCGTAAATAAAGGAACCCACAAACAAGGTGAAAGTCAGAGCACAAGTTACAGCTTTGGCATATTCGTGTCTTAGAATCATTTTCTATTAACTCAGCAACCAAGATATTTTATTAACCTGAAGGGTTCTTTTTACCCATCCAAATTCTGTTGGCTGTCAAGCAAACAAAAAGGCGGTAGTCTACAACACCAATAGTGCTCTTCTGCTCTGTGCAAAAATTTGAAAACTATAGTAACTGTGTTCTCCAGACTCACAAAATAAAGCTTCTTCTCCAATTCTGTCTTGAATAATCAAAATTGACGAAACACTAATAACAGAAATTGCATTCACTCATCAGAAGGGTGTTCTCTCATTAGAAAATCACATTATATTCAGTGTAATCTTGGGAAAAATTAAAGAGGAAGGAAGACCAGATTCATTAAATCTAAGCTGAATGAAATTAATTGGAAGTTCTCTTTTGGTGTTGATGGTGCTACAGTTTGCAGAGGGGGAAACCAATTTAATGTGATGCCAAATAGTGTGGGAAGTTAGGTATACTAAATAGTGTGGTTAATTTTGGATCATTCTAAAAGAATTACTTTCTCCACATAAGTAGTATTAATCTGCTTATTTAAGAAAACAGCCTAACAAACTGAGAGATATAAAATGTGGATAAACAATAGTCATGTTTGCTTCATGATTAACACAACAGTTTAAAAGTCAAACTCTTAAGACTTTTGGTAAGTTTACATTTAACAGAGTTCTTGCCCTGAACAATAGGCACATTACAGGGATAAGCAGCAATGATTCTATAATAGAAGATCCCGTAATTATGAGTTAAAGAAATAAGAACTCTACTTGTTAGTAACTATTTCAAATATTTTAAGTATTCCAAGATAATCCCCAAATTAAACAACCCATTAGTAAAAAGCAGCGTCACCCCTTAATGCATTTGCTTATTCTTTATGCTCAAAAAGCAAGAAGTTTGGTTCTCCTCTGCCATGCATGTCTCCTTAATTGCCCAACAGCCATTTCACCTCAGATCAGCATCCAGTGAATGAGGAAGAACCACCTCTCAGACAGGTTTTTAATATCTCTCCCTTTAATCTCATCAGTGTTAGATAAAATTATTATATTCTCCAGTGTAAGGTATTACTCAAAACGATGTTTGCAAGAAACACAAAGTCAAGGAATCTCACAGAACCTCTATTAAACTATTTGAAAAGGGTTCTTAAAATACTGCATTACAGAAGCACGTTACTGCAAAGAGATAAAGTCCATTTCACAAATAATGTTAAATATGTCAAGATAAAGTGAAGCAATTTAACTTTATGTGCATATATATGCTACAGTATATAACAGCTTTAAAGCAGGCATTTGAAGGTTTTGTATATTTTTTCTTTGTTGGTTTGGTTTGGGTGAGGTTTTTTTGCTTGGTTGGTTTTTTGTTTGTTTGTTTTTTAATAATACTGCGCTTCCCATAACAGTAAAGGATAATGGACTAAACAAAAAATTAAGAGTACAAAAATCAAAGTTTTATTTATCCCACCTTTGCTTGTGACATTTTCTTCTCAACTTATTCATAAATACAAAGACAGAGGGAACCCAATTATTTTCTTCACTGCGTGCTGTTTGTCATCACAGATATGGAAGGAAAAATAAGACATTATGGCTTCTACTACATGTGATCAAAAAATCTAAAGAATTTGTGACAGCAGTTTCCCTTTAAGATGACTTTGTAAATAATTTTACAGAATTACTAATATCTCTCACTTTTTCTGTCCCAATAGTACAGGAAGATGGGGGGGGAAGAAAAAAGATGACCTCTAGTAATCAATGAAAAAGAAAAATCAGCACTGTCGGATTCATGGAATTTGTACCTTAACCCGTGCAGAAGACTGTTTTGAAAGATGCTTTTCCTTTCTGAGAAGAATGAAACCCAGAAATAACTACCTACATACTATCAATGAAAAAGAAAAAAAATCTTCTAAAAATGTCAGAAAAAAACTGCAGACACAATCTGAAAGTAGCATTAAAAGCCTAAATAAAAATTGAAGTTTCACTTCAATAACCCTATATTCAAAATCCTGACGACCTCTGGGAAAATAGGTAGATCAAACTTCCTGAAAATTCAGAGAAAATAGCACACATTAGGAAAATAGTTGTGGAGTTTGATTTTCCAAGTTTCATGAGCTGAAATGAACACTCTTAGTTCTACTGCCTTCACAATAAGCTTTCTCAGAAGTCTCTTTTTTCTTTTTGTCTCATGTTCCTTGCAACTCATAGAACTGCAATTTTAAATGATTAGGTTAATAACTTGTACTTCCCTCCTCTCATTTTTTTTCCCAGTCAACAGCCTAAAAAACCAAATAAACAACCCAAAACACAAAACGGAAGCACAAGAAACTATGAATCACCACTTTAAGTAACTTAAGGTAGGACAATCTTCCATATAAAGGCATGAAAGAGATATTTAAAAGATTGGTGGGAGCTAACGTTCTTTTCTGCAGAAAAGACTCCCTCTTATTCAGAGTAATGAAAGTTTTGCATACTCACAGTGCAAGCAAGCAAAACCTCAGAACTCCAAAATTTTATAAACTGACTTCCCATTTGGTTAAAACATAATCCGTGCATAGGAGAACGTCAAAGTAGAAAGTGATCTCAGATGGACTTTTAAATAGCCTGCATTCTTTTCAGCCAGCTCTGCTAGGAAAACCTTTGACCATTGTCCAGGCTATTAGCATGGAAAACATTGTTTTGGAGACAGAAGTCTGTCAGAAAGAAACCCAAGGAATTCTGGTAGCTGAGCATGGCTGTCACGCTGCCAAAACAACATCTGGAAATTCAGAATAAGTGATCCCATTCTCAGCAAGAGAGCAAGATGAGCTTTATAGAAGTAGATTTTTCTGAAGTGCTTTTTGGAGCTGAGGGATGGATGGAAGAGAAGTTTCAGCCCAGCTCTGTGCTCTGCCACAGGCAGCATTCCACCTGTGTACATCTTACCTCTGGTAATGGAACACTAGGCTTGAGGAAGCTCAGCAGGTCAGTTTGAGTTAAGCCTACTGACAGTGGCCATGGTCCCTCCCAGGTTAATTTCTGTAAAATTCAGCTGTTCAGACTGCTGTTCAGTGAGGCACCACGCTGGTCCTGAGCTGCTCCCCCCATGTAGCTTGCCTATGGAAAACAGCCACAGCAGAAGTTGCTACATGAAAACCTGCCCCGAGAGAACACTGCACTGTAGGGCAACTTCTCCTTTCACATGGCCTGCAGTGACACCACTGCAACATCAAATGGCATTGTGGCATCCCAAAGTTCTAGCATTAAAGAAGGGAGGGCAGTTCTTGAGGTACTGGGATGCTGGCACCCAGCATCTGCCCCTGACACAGCTTATTAGCAAAGGCTGCAAGGAAACAAACCTCTTGGCATGGTATTACCATAACAGCACTCCAGCCAAGCCAAGAACATGTCCTTTTAACAAGGAAGAACAGTCCTGTACCAGAGTACAACGTTACCTTACAAGAGGGCCCAGAAAGACAAAGAAGAATCAAACAGTAATGCAGGAGCCTTTATGGCACCTGAAAAGGTGGTGGCATGATCTGGAAGGAACCAGGAATCCCAAAGAAGAGGTTTGCTGCACTAAAATTGTGCAAATACAGAATCAACCTGACTGACAAAAGGAATTATCTCCAGTTCTTCACCCTAAAAACCTGAATTAAAAAAAACAAAAAACCCCAACGCAACCCAAAACCAAAAAACTACCACCCTAAGAAAAACTTCCTCAACAACACTAATCCTAGAAATATCAACAACTGAGCAAGGCAATCTTCGGTATATAAAAAAGCAGAAATGAGATGATGTACATTAACCAATGCTTTATAGATTGAGGAAGGTGACTCCTTCAGTAATATAAATGGCCTGATTTTTAAAATCAGTTTTTAAGTTCTTCAGAAGATAAGTTCATTGCCAGTTTAGTTTATGTTTGAGGTGTGTTGGTGATGGGGTTGTTTTGGTTTGATTTTTGTTGTTTGGGGTTTTTTTAGTATCATCACTTAGCTTTTTTCTTTATGTCCCCCAAAAGTGCAAAAAGGAAAAGGAAGAAGACAAAAAAATCAAATTGAATACTTGTAAATGACAACTTTTACTTCAAATCCAATTATCTTGGTTCATTTAGTTCTGTTATTAAACAGATTTAAAGAGAGAAGGGCTTGCTTAGCTTCAGAAAAGCTGTTTTGATGGTAGGATCAAAAGAGTTCTCTAGGCACAAGGCATAATGGCTATGAAAATAAGAACAGGCACCCTGGAAAAAAAGATTTAGTATCAGTGAATGGGAGGGTTGAGGCAGGGGTGTATTGACGAAAGGGATATTTATTTTGAGGATCAAAACAAAATTAAAGTCTAAAGCATTGAGACTAGAGAAAAGCATTCCTGAGCCATACATCACATTCCTGTGGAGATTTTATCACAGTCCTTTTTTTTCTCCCTTGCAGCAATCTAGTATAATTTGCATTAACATTATTAACATTTATATTAGTCCGTGTAGTAGATAAAACTTCCACAGATGTGTTAATAATAGACATACTTAAGGATACATGAAATCAGGAATTTTCAGAAAGGCATTATCAAAGCCTGACGGTGGCAAAGAAAAGTTTAACTGCGAGACCTCCAGCTACCATCAAACACATGATATAATGATGACGATACAGGAAAATTAAATATTGACATAGCAGTCTCATGAAATTATTGAAGAATTATTTCCATGTTATTCACACCTGAATCTACAATGTGAGTTAATCAGACAGGACAAAGCCACTGCCTGTACTGCAGGCAAAGCTAAAGCCATTGGGACAACTCTATACATGAAATTAAACTAGAATTTTCCTAAATATTCAGTCAGACAGACTGGATTCACTGTTGTTAATTCAGTATCACTATTTCATGCCCTTTTGGTTTTAAAGATAGTATTCAGAAAATCAGTAATGAAAATATTAATTTTTTCATGGAAATCTTTCAGTATTTTATTTCAAATATCAATAATAAACCTCTAAAGAGAGATGACAGAAAATCTGTGGAAACTTACTCTGAGAGTGCTTGCAAATGCTCAAAAGTTTTACATCACTGCTATGTAAACAGACTCATATGGAAGTTCTTCCTATTTTAAGTTTTCAGGGGGCTTTACTTCTTGAGAAATCAAATTTTGTGTGCTCCCAAGTAAGAATTCCTTTTAAAAATCCGGATATTGTCAGAAACACCCAACATAACTGAATTTTTCCATGAGTATAGTAATCTTTATACACAGGGGGCTTTTAAATATTACAAAAGGCAACTATCTAGCTTTTAATTAAAGATACCATGAAAGAGAACTTTTTTTGTGCATCTTTTGCATATTATTACCATTAAGAAATAGCAAGCAGATGCTAAGCAAGGGAAGTTGTCATAAAAATCAGCATTTACACCAAGTAGATTCCAGGGCTGATGAGGATCTAAAGAGTTCATCTGACTAAAAAACTTAATTTCATCCTTTGACTAGTATTAAATCAATTCCTCTGTTTCTTTCCCTGAGGCAGAAGAGAGGGACAGCCACAAAAGAGTGATGCCAGAGATGCAGTAGGCATACAACCAGTGGCCAAATGCACTGACTTTTCAAGTGTGCTGATTTTTTTCAAGCACGCAAATAAATGTATAGACCCTTTGGAATTCATCAGTATAGGAGATAAAATGCAACATGAACTAGCTCAACCCTGTATTTTTCTCACATTTTGCCATACCAGCAGGTACTTTTTTCTGTTGATGGTCTCCATGGTTTTTACCACGGTGTACCTCAGTTACTCTTTTTTTTAGGTTTATCAGCTTTCAGCCTTCATAATATAACAAACATTTTAAATCTAAAAATAAGCTACTAGTTAAGATATTATACAAATGTCAGTTTTCTGATATTATGAAAAGCTTTTCCTTTTCTTATTCAACCACTGTTTATTGAGGAATTATAAACACCCGATCCTCTTAAAAATAAAACACAATTCCTGAGGACTTCTGGTCAAAAGTCACTTACAGGCAATAGGTCATTCATAAACTTCCATATTCCTGTAACTCCAAACTTTCTTACTCCTGAGTTGCATATCTCCCTACAACGAAGCCATCAGAGATGGCTTTGCCATAAATGAACAAAAAAAAAAAACCCTGAAAACTAAGAAAAAGGCAAAACCCCACACAAACCTCTCCAAAATTCATTATTAATTTATTTGACTGTTTAACTTCATGACCACTTTCTCCTCTTTGCAAGAAAAACAAACAAACAAACCCCTAATAATTATTTCTTGTTCAGCTTTTCCATGCCACTTATGCTATTAAACACCTTTCTCAAATCCCTGAAGGCAATTCTGTGCAAGTTTAGAAAAGGTAAAAAAAATGAGTTTGGGTTGGAAATGATCCTTTAAAGGTTGTCTAGTCCACTCCCACCCCTAGCAATGATCAGGGACATCTTCAACTACATCATGTTGCTCAGAGTCCCATTCAACCTGACCTTGAAAAAAAATGAAGAACAAAATTTCCTCCAAAATCTAAGCGGTTTTGAGACCAAACAATTCCACTCAATCAACGAGACCCTTTCTGTGTAGTAGAAACCATGCATGCAAGAACTGTAACACTTGTAGAAACCAGACTGGAATTCACCAATGACACTTCAAAGAATAGCAATGAGAAACTACTTTTCATTTTAAAATGGTCCATGACCTTCAGTTCCACTTTTTAATTATTCAATAATTTAAGAAGGAAGAGACAAGCAGAATTTGTGGCTGCTGAACTCTGACATGACATTTCCCACTATTTCTTGAGGAAACACAACTTCACACTCTTCATATAACCTCTGTAATGTTGATATTATCATCTGCCATCAGAAGATGATAGTACCATTGGAAACTGCTGGGGATTTCTCATATCTACAACCCTTTTAAAATGCAAGCATCCAAATTATAATTCTGTTGCTTTACTATGTACATGGGTCTCCCCAGATATCCGTGCACTTGCGAGTCTGAAGACAACAGTCAGATATTATTGATCTCTGTGATACAAACAGAAATTTGCCTGTTCAAGCCAGAAATTATTCTCAACCAAATCACTTATTCAATTTCTGAACAAGCTAATAGCTGATTAAGTAGAATAAATGAAACAAAACACAGTGGGGAGTCTCAGGAGAAAGAGGAAAAACAATATGCACTGTGATCAAGGTACACACTAATTGTTAGACTGACAAGGGAAAACAAAAATTGGAACAGAAAGACATATCTACCAGCTTATTATAAGCTGAAAGAGTTCAAACACCAGCTTGCTTATAAAGAATGGAAACAAACCCAAATTCTATAGACACTACAACCTCATTCTAGTTTCAAGCATAAAACACCACCCAGAAGTAGATACAAATAGGAGTCACTTCAATTTAACTGGCTTAAAATTTCTTTCCAAGTTCCACAGTGGAGAAGTAAACATACCATCAACTCAGCACATGGCCAGATTAGAGTACTACAGATACATTTTGTAAAAAGGAAATTGCTTGCAGAGCTATCACTGATACTTCCTCCCTCAGTGCAAATGTTTTTTTTTTTTTGTTTTGCTCTTGGAAAATGTGCTTCTTCCTTTAGATGACATTGTCTTTCAGGTTTTCCAATTCAATATTTCCTAAAAGTTGGTGGAAGACCATGGATGTATTTTTAACAGATCATACAGGCACAAAATGCTGATCCTATAAAAGATGCAAGCAGGGACCTCTGTATTTACAATGCTTTACACCTTCTTCTGCAAAATATTTACATGCTATTTCTTCTGCAAAGGTTCTCATGTTTCCTCTCCTTGTCTGAGGTCTCTGACACTCAGGAGTCAGCCATTGGGCTCCTGAAATGTCTCATGTTTCAAGAGCTTTTGTTTTACTGAGATGGCTTTAAAGAAACAACCAACCAACTGACACATCATCTTTGCTTCATTCGTGTACTTCAGGAAAAATATGCTTGCTGGCCAAAACAACCCACATGGGTGAGGCTCAATGCCACGGCAACAATAACTACCATCACACTGAGAACACACGGGAATTCCTGAGGCAGCTGCAGTGGGCAAGAAGGAGAATGCTTGAATTCTGAGTTCAGCAGTTTACTACCTCTCCTGGAAGGCATCAGGAGAAGACAGACATGAAACATGGGTCACCTAGAAAGGGTAATGCCCTGTTATCCTTGCTTTTTGTGGATATTCAGTACAGTGCAGTCTGTAAGCACGACTGAATATCTCAGTGGACCTGAATGAAGCAAAATGGTTTTCCTGAGAAAAATATTCACCATTTCCTAATTTCTGAGGATTTTAAAGACTAAAGTGAAAGTGCCTAAACACCTATTTCCAGATATTCTGAAACTTCCAAAAAATTGCAGTGTTCTATTCATCAGCCATTAAACAAAAGCCTGCTGCAAGCCGGAATTGAACACAGGATGGGTCCAGCTGTCATCAGTGTAGAGCTTTCCTTCAATATAAACCTGCCTCTTTGATAAGGAACAGAGTCTCCAATTCAACACCAAGTGTTTCACCACCACAGTACTGAAGAACTTGAGATGGCAAAGTGGTCTGCTAAAGTGCAGGAGAAACAACCTGAGCAAGTTGGCCACGGTTAGAAACCAGAGTTTCTAAGGAGAACTGAAGGCATTAAAAAGCTTCTGCAGAGTCCTTAACACAGACCTTTGATCCAGCTACCCAGGTTACTCAGGAGCCAGTCCCTGAAGACAAGTCTCAGGAAGATACAGGTCTTGGATCCATGATTGGTCTTACCACTTCCAGCTGAACCTTCCTTTAACAAAAACTGGGATCCACAACCACTTTCTCTTGGATACCAATTCTTGAGGATGAGATGGGTGGAGGAGAAGGATCTAAAATTCTAGAACAAATACAAGGGAGACCTCTGTATCAGCAAAAGTTGCTTAAGAGAGGTGACTGGTAAAGGGGAATATGAGGAAAAAGTTACACTTGCTGGAAAATCACAACTGTCCACTAAAGAAGGTTGAAGGAATCCAAGTGGTGAATGCTGTACAGAACACCAAAACATTATCATAAAACGAAGGTCTTCCAAAGACAGGACGACCTAAGAAAATCCACACACCTGTGAGAATCACAAGGAATTACATAGAGAAGATCTGAAACAGCCAAAAAGCTAAGAAGAATAACAGAATGGGTGCACAATACCCTTCCTACTAAATAGGATAGATGTAAAGTTAATCACTGCCTCAGAGGCCACCTCTACAGATGTCAGAATAAAAACTAGCTGATGTCAGATCCAACTAGTTGTGTATGGGTGGTCTCAAATACAATGCAAATATATTTGATAATAGCTTAAAAGGGAATTTACAACAGTAGACTTCCCAGTTATGATTCTGGTGGCTGACACAGAATGAGAAGAAAACAACTGTGCTGATTTTTGTGTTGCTGGCACTAGATTGCCTAGACACTGGTGCAACACGAAATACACAACCCTGGCTGGTAGGTCAAATGCTGTGACAGGTTGTGGACACAATATATGATACAATAATAACATGTCCATGTGCCATAAAAGCAGATAAAGTACAGTAAAAGCAATTGCTTACTGGACAAAGTAATCTAGGAGGATACAAGATCATGGAATCATAGAACAGCTGCCATGTATAGGGACATCTTCCACTAGACAAGGCTGATCAAAGCCCCATCCAAGCTGGCCTTGAACGCTCCCAGGGATGGGGCATCTACGTGTTCTCTGGGAAACTTGTTCCAGTGTTTCACCACCCTGATGGCGAAAAACTTCTAATATCTAATTTGAATCTACCCTCTTTCGGTTTAAAACCATTATCCCTTGCCCTATCACTACACTAATTCTACATAAATTTAAATGCTCTCTAAAGAGGTGTGCTTTTTGATATTTGCATAATCATCTGCCACAGGACCCTTGTTGCAATTCACTTACATGAAAAGACAGCATATCTTTTAACATATTTACAGGTTTTCTGAAAAATACAAGTGAAACTGCTAATTATAATTTCTCAAGTAATAATAATATAGGCATCTATATTATGCCTAAAACAACACAAGTTTTTATTAGAAACAAAAGATTAAAAGTAACGAAATAGGTATTTTCTTCCTTTGGAATCAAAACCAATTCAGCAATGGTATATACAAATTTTAGAGCTAGATTGCTAATCTAGATTGCTACTTAGCCTTAATACCTTTAGAACTGCTAAATAATACCCATGCATGTTAAAAATATTTTAGTACAAGACAGATAAAAAAGAGCATTCTCTTCAGAAGATCCTTAAAGTGAAGTACATTTTTATAGATTTACTCTTCTTCCTACTATGTCATAAATTAAATTAAGTAATTAAATATGATAGAAAATTCTAGTCTAGTTCTGTTCCAGGTTATATTCCATTTCTATCCAGACATAGCCTGAATTAAACCTTATCTAAAAAACTATTTCCTACTACATCAAGATATTACTCATTTTCATGAGCTGCATAAAAATGAAAGTATTTAAAAGTTTGGGGTGGGGGGGAAAATTGGGCTGTTTTTTAAATTAATATACATATTAATTGCCCCTCCGACCCTCCAGTGGGGCTGAGCAGATGATGAAGATGTAAAACAAGATTTTATCATCCAGAGACTTAACACTTGGATTTGCTGACCAAGCACATTTCACTTCTTTATCATACTGCAGACCAAATGGTGACATCACCAGTCACAGCAGTCCCAGACTGAGACATTTTAGCCACACACAGGGAAAGAACGACAGGGAAAAGACTACTAAACAGGGAAAAAGGAATTCTATGACTAATGCGTTGAAGAAATTTAAGAGGTTTTCTTCTGAACAACACAAATATAATCCTACTTCTTCACGCTACTTGAGCCAACTGAGAGGTTTGCATTTGTAATGCCATTCAGCTATCTGTAACTAAGTGATAGTGAAATAGTCCAATTCAAAGCATCTTCATTTGCTCATCCATCAAGCCCAAGCCTTTTGGGCTCCAATCTTGCAAGACTGCATCTGTAAAAAGCCTGTAATCACTTCTTTGGCATATGAAATTTACCTGCTCCTGTTATGCTCAACTTAAAATTGTTTTTTCTTCTCATCCCACTACATCATTCTTGAAACTGCTTTTTTTAAAGTTAGGACTCAGGTAGAAAATAAAGTACCGGAAATTTTGATAGATAAACATGTATCAATTATTTCTCAACTTTTTCAAATTTAGAACATACCTCAGGATTATGGTGTGAGCTTTTTTAAGTAGTATGTGAAGCAAACTTATTACTGGGATTTAGTGAACATAGGATGCTTCTCTCATCTCAGAAGAATACTACTATATCCTACATTATCAGCAAGATATTCAAGCCAGCATGCATATGCTGCAAGAGCTCCTCTTGTGAGCTAAAGGGCAATGATACTGACTCATTGAGACTGAGTCACTCCCAAAATCCAAGGAAGGTGTGGGAAATGTTCCTTCAATGTTAAGTAGTTTGGGGAAGGTGGTACATTTCCATTTTATAAAGTAAACCTGGTGAGATAATATTAATTCAAAAGTCCTAGTTGTTTTCCATTTGTTTGTTTGTATTGTTGAAAGCTAGAATCCAATTAAAAAAAAAGACTAGTGATGATGGAAGACAGAAATTGAAAAAGAAGGCACTCTGATGGTCAAGTTTTTAAGGCAAGCTTAGTATCTCCAGAAGACAAAATCAGATTCCAGCAACACTGGTTGCTTCTAGCTATAATTACATCCTTTAATCCTTAATTCAACCTTCTATCAGTTTTCCCACTATTTCTCTCAGAACTGATAACAAGACAACCAGATTTAATTGCTTAGGTTTTATTCTTTTTAATATTGGCACAGTGCTAACATCTCATTCTCCTCTATGGAGTTTTCTTGGTTATCTGATTTTATTAAAAGACTGACCAAGAATAGCTGGGGGTGAGGGGAGGAGTGTGTGTGTGAAATATCTCTTAGAATAGAGCACTGAATGAATCTTACCAAATCTCTAACAGATGACAGCACAGAGGCAGGGGTATAAAACAGTAGCAAGAAGCAGAGACCTAATAAAGACTAAACTTCCAATTTATTCTGACAACTGTCACAAAGAAGAAAGATAATTAAAAAAAATATTTGGTGCTAAGCTATCCAAACAGGCCATACACTATGTTGTAAAAATCTTACGAAACATGTACAAATACAATATAAGCTGTTAATAATCAGGATAAGGATTTTTACACTTAAAAATGAATTCCCCAAAGGAATCTGAAAATTTAAAGAAACTTCATTTACCACAGGAAAAACTGGGAACATCCGAAGAGAACAGATTCTGTAAACTTTATATTGGTCACATTCAACTTTCTAATAGAAGACCACAAACTTACATTAAAAAAACTACAGTAATGTTTTCTGTAAGAGCTCTAATATATTTTTTGTTCAACAACCTCCTTGGAGTAGCAAGCATCTTTACCAAGACCAGAGACAGACTGTTCTAAGCTTTCCCAACATAATAGCTGTTTTCCTGTTTTCCAAACATTCAGCTTTCCTAACATAATTGCTGGAAATTTAAGATAAGTGTCTCATAACAGCCTGATGAAAGCTGAAGCAAGTGGTATTTTCATGTCAATGCCAAATCAGTATGTTCTGTTCTGTTTGAACCACTGCATCAGAAATCAGTGTGAGACAAATGTAAACTCTCAGCGTAAGAACAAGAATTTTTGGTTTCAGATGTTTACTATTCCCACTTTTCCCCTGGCACTGCTCAAGGAGTTTTCATTGTTATGAATATGCATTCAAGAGTTCGCTCACAAAAGAAATGCCAGTTTATCATCAGATTTAAGGATCTCCATTTTCCTAGCATATTATGTACAAGAAACAGGCCAAGAACAAAATGTGAGGCAGAATCTGCTCCTACGGTATGTGAAACTATCAACTACTTGTTAACCAGCTCAGTGACATGTGCCCTTAACCATGGCACTCTCTTTTAATTGCTTTCTGGTTCTGATTGTATTACACTTTTATTTCAGTGGCAGTAAATTAAACAGATGATCATAATTTCTTCAAAGAGTTCATAGCCTTAAAAACACAATTTCATGAAGCCTAAATGACTGTCTAAAGTCCATGACTTTATAGAACAATGTCTCTGCTTTTAATAAATGATCCTCAAATGTACACTGAAAAAATACAATGCCACTTCTTTTAGAACTTAATTCTAAAAGCCATTCATTGTTAGGACTTAATTCTAACAATGAAAAAGTGATGTGATATGCAGTTAGGTGATTCTAACCTGAATCTCAGAAAAGGCAACATGGATATTTCATAATTCTTAATATTTTATTAAGAAATTTTGAAATTAAGGAAAACCATCCCATTTTCCTACCATAGACTCATTCATTCATAAATCTGCACTTTTTTCCATGATTTTGAGACGCAAGTGTCACAGAGACTCTTCAACTATAAAGGGTATCAAATGGCTCAGTTTTCATGTTCCAAGTAACTGCACTTTGCTTCCCCTTCTGTTTTCTCTTTTTATACATGTACTTCTCTTTCCTCTAATCTTCTTCAAAGCTTTCTTCTCTATTATCCCCATGTCTGTGTTCCTTTATGCCCCCTTCAAATAAAATCTTTACTTGCAGCACATGAATGATGACTATGGCACAGTCTTCCTTAAGAAGCACAGTAGTATATGAAAATCAAAATAACTAAATATATTTCTAGCAGGTACATAACATGTAAAGCATCTTATACATAACATGTATAGATGACCATATAGCTGCCAGATTCAGTTTTATTTCTTTCCTTCTCATCTACTCCTTTAAAAAGGGTATTATTGCTTTGGCTGATTTAAGGCAATCCAAATCGCAACCCACATAATTACAATATACAGCAATGTAGACTGAGCCATGAAATTAAAAAATTTCTTGTGAAATTTAATTTCATTTAAAAATGTCACAAGACACCTACAATTGTTTCTACCTGCCTGTAGACATACTAGGTTATGCTAATTGTGGAGGTATTTTGCAGTTTAATGCATCAGGGAGGGCAGAGGTATTAACACAAAACCCCCTTCGATCATAAGATCAGATCCTAGGACTCCAGGAGCTAAGAACTCATCTAGCCTAGCTCTGATCTCTTGTTAAACTCTGATCCCAGGAATGCATGACTGCTGATTTCAAAGAGGCTTCAGGAATTCACAATTATCTAACAGTTCACATGCTGTAAGCCTGCTTGTACAATTGGGACCTTTGTGCAGAGCAGAAGAGAAGACTGGTTTCATCACTGACATGCAGACAAGGACACTTCAGACACCAGTCAGCTCTTACCAAACCGACTTTAAACATTCTCAACAAAATAAAAAGATTCTTTCAAGAACATGCTCGCCGTATGTGTTTTATTTAAGGTCAGTTCCCACATGTGTACTAGAAATAGAAGATATTTCAAATTGGTAGTTTTTCTGAAGTAAATGAAGATTTATTTTCTTGGTACTCTATACTTCCTGTTAGAAGGAATATTGAAGTTATCACTGACAAAGAATAAAGTGGATATTTTTCATTCCCTTCACTTAAGCACTAGAAAAAAATCAAGCCACAAGTTGTATTAGACTGCATAAAAATAGAACATAATTTTACTTTTGTGAAACAAAAATAATTTGGTTTATGTATCATTTTTTAGTCCAACAGGTTGAAACAAATTTGGAAGTAAAAATGTACCATTAATCTTTCTAATATATCAGTGTTACTAAGCGTTAATCTAAACTCTGTACGTATGCAATATTAATCTGTGACTGCTTCTTTGACTTTATAATCTATCTTTCTCAATACAGTCCTTAGCAGCATTTTTTTCTAGTTGTCTTGAATGTGCTGAGCTCTATTTGCAATAATGGCAGTATGATGACTGTATAAAATCTGCAGACTCCTGCACAGTCCCAGCCAGCCACGTCAGCTCTGAACTAATACATCGTTGCACTTCCTAGGAAGTTTACTGAAAATATGTCAAAGAAAAAAGGGAGGATACTGAGAATCCATACCATGTTCTGGTATACAAAATTCAGAAAACAAGAAAATAAAAGAAAACAACTCTGAATTAAATAACGTTTGCAGCATTCAGTGAGTAAGGATAAGACAACTCAGACTACCATCAGTATTCTACAATTACAAATAAAATCTGTCAAGTTTAGAAATATATTTTCAAATTTTAAGATGCAGGATTAGGGCATTAAATGATATTTTCCATCTCTCTTTCTCTGCCCAAATTTTATTAAGTATCTTTGATTCTCCATGCAATAAGAGACTGTGTAATATGTCAACAACATACGAAACAACAATTTTAAAGAAGATGCCACAGTAGATGTGCACCCAAAGAAACAACCTTGATTATACAAGCTTTGTCATCTTCTACTTTCCAAATTCTTTGCAAATTTTTTACTATTTTGCATAAGGGGCTGAGAACATGACAATATCATATGTCTGCAAAGACCTTCCACTAGGTAAGCCGACTAGCTACATCTACCAGAAAAATTTTCTTTCTGGTGTAAAACCTTTTAATTTATGTTAATTTTTGCTTGAGTATGTACTTATTTGGCATAGTCATGAATCAGGTTTTGGGAAAGTTTTTGTAAAAATACAAACAGTGGTGCATAATTGTGGAATATAATCAACTCTAAAACGGTCTTATTTTTTTAACAGCAGTAAGTTATAACTACTTGAACAACAACAGTAATAAAATGCAAGCAAGTACTTGAAATTTCTGTGCCCCTACAGTTCCACAGTTCCATCTTCCACTTTTTAAAGTGGTCAACAAAAAATTAGATTTTGTTTCTCCTTTACCTAGATGAGATTTTTTTCTAGCATGTCTTCTGTCATCTCCATCACTTAAATCCTTACCAAACACCTTTAAACGTTAACTTTTGCAAAATTAATTGAATTAACTCAAAGTCAATCTAGAGGCATGAACTCTTCAAATAATTTTAGCAGAAACCAATTTTATGCATTTGTACAGTGGAGACTTTTTTCCTACTTTGAGATTATGTACTTTTACATTTCCTACTTTTAAGATTCTCTATCTCCATCAGACTCATACAACCTACTTCACATAGCTTCTATTCAGTATCAGCATTTATTGTCACAGAAGTACGCACTTTTATCCTGTATTTACAGCACTTGAATTGTCTTTAAAATTTAAATTTTAAAAGTTAAGAATACTGAGCCATTGAGACACCAACCTTGTGGGCAGGGTGCAGCAGCCATCAGCTGTCAGCCTGACTTGTGTTTCATAGCTATCCAGGGGGCAAACAACTTGCTGAACAGGAGGACACTCGACCGTGCTGCAATCCACACTGAACACTATGGAGGAAGGGAAGAAGAACATTTCTTTTATTCATGCTTTAAAAGCTTCCTGCAGATTGCTTCCTCAGAGGCAACCACTTATGCATCAGCCTTTTCAGACACAAAAATTATCCAATGAATGCGTGCTTGATAGGTAACATTAAAAAAAGCCTCCCTTTCTCTTTAAGATTCACTTTTTAAAATTATTAGGAAGCAACTGAACTGGTAGCACAGAAGTTAGACAGGTAACCTTACACAATCATTACAACTGTGAATATTAGTTAATAGAAGTACCTAGTTATGAAGAATATATGTTCCCCACAGCTTGAAAAACAGTAAACAATTCATTGTTTAATTTTTAACTAATTAAAAGTCTGTTTAAACAGCAAAATACTTGGGTTATAGGAAAAAAAGAGATACACTATAGATATATGCATGCATGTGAAAAGTACGTTTTTAAAGACTATTCTATTAGGCTGTCTTGTTTGTATATTTATATATGGTAAAAATCAAATGCAAATTAACAAATCTTTCTGCATTAGTGAGATGAACTGTACTTAACAAGAAATTCTGGCAGACAGTTTTTAGAAAGCAGCAAATGTCTAGAAATGCAAAAGAAAAAAAACCCAAACCAGGCTAAATATATATTTAATGTTTTATGTCATACTCAGGAAAGCTGAAACACATCTTTCTCTTATTTGGTACTAAATTTTCCATGCAACAAACACTACTAGCTCAGGTAGTACGTATCTGCCATGCCTTTTCATAATTACACTAAGAACGTGCAGAATAAAACACGGTTCCCTCTTTAAGAAATGAGCTACTTTCTGACTGAGCAAGCAGGATGAACAGAATGTTATCAGACTTCAAATTATGCAGTATGATATCCCTGATTACTGGTTAAACTGCACTGTTATATTGACACTATCACAGCGGCGGACTGAACTACTAAAGCAGCTTGACAATGCCTTCTTGCAAGAGCTCATAACCTTCAAAGGACCATTTTTTCTCTTTTGGTTGGTCCTACATTTTTCAAGCTTGATCCTCAGTGGTACATAGCAATAACTGACTCTCATCACGAGACTTCAGTCTCAGAATTACATCTGCTCTGCTTATCTCCATTGTGGTGGTTACAGTGTGATAGTACACGGCTCACTAATACTGAAAAACAGCCCAGTCCATCTTTTTAAATCAAGTACAAACTTAAAAAGCATTACAAACAAACCCCAAGACTACTCATGCAGAATTTTTTCTCTTTATTATTACATCATTAGATTAATGATAAAACAGCTGAGGTAGGACAGGACCTCTTAGAGGTTCCCAAGCCAGGCCACGGAGATTTGACTGCCCACGATTATGCCCAGCTGCCTTTTCAATATCTCCATGGATGGAGACTCCACTATCTCTCTGGGAAAAACTGTGTCAGTGCCCAGTCATCCTCATGGCGAAAAAGTGCTTCCTGATGTTCAGAGGGAACCTCCTGTGTTTCTATTTGTGCCTCTTGCCTCTCCAGTCCTACAACAGAGCACTACTGAAAAGAACCTGGTTCTGCTTTTAGACTCCCTTCAGGTATTCATTGCACTGACAAGATCTTCCCTGAGCCTGCTCTTCTCCAGGTGGAACAGTTCCATCTCTCTCATAGTTTCTTCATAGGAGAGAGACGAAGACAGATAAGAAAAGAAAAATATTTGGAAAAGGAAAAAAAGTTACTACTTTCGTTCAGATTTAAACAGGTATCTCAAAACAGAAAAGGTATTGACAGAAACTTCAGAAACTTATGGATAAGTTTCTGAAACTATTCTGAGGTTACAGAACAGCCTGTAATTGGATTTTTCATTTCTTTAAAACATATCTCCCAGATTAGCTGCACTAGTGTCCTGAGAAGTAAGACTGCTAACATTTGCCACTGACCATCTAGTTTTCTTTTCACATCCTACTATGACTCCAACAGTTAACACGTGCACATTCCATGAACAGTTTATTATAAGCTATTATTGCACATCTTATTCTAAACTCATTTTTTTGTCTATCATAGAAACTTTAAGCTTTAAATACAGTTTGACAAATCTGTGTCTTCAAGTACTCATAAATATGTTCCAATTTCCTATCAGTGAAGATTCACCCAATTAACCTTTGCTTACAAGTCTTCAAGAATTTTCTCATGCACTGAATTTGCATATAGAAGCATCTGAGAGTTACCACTTTTCTACAAGAATGTAGCAAAAACCCTGCCATGGTTGCAGACTCTGACATATCTGCAGTAACGTGCTACTTCCTTGGTAGACTACAAAACCAAAGGTTTTGAAACCTCTAATGAAACCAGGTGACTAAAACTTTCTAGTAGAGTAAGTTAACAAAGTATATTAAGTGTGTTAAGTTTCACCCTGACATATTTCAACTAATAAAATGGCTGGCTTTTCAATACAAGGTACCATTTAGGACATGATCTAAATAAATACCTATGCATCTAATGGTGAAGGAGCAAATCAGTATTTGCATTTCTAATGAAACAGTGGCTCAGCACAGGCTAAGGCTTCAAAAGTTGCAAATTTCCAAGGGTTCAGTACAAGGATACACAGTCTGCTTTTACAGCATGGAAACATTACATGACATCCTCTGCTTTCAGTTTAGATGCATTTCAACTGGTTCCTCGTGAACAATGCAATACAACTACACATTATAATGGTAGTCATGCTGTCTGCCATGGGAGAAGTAGAAAGGAACTCTCTCTCCATGACAAGGCATTATCCTTTTTACATTCCATGACACTTCAGAACATATTACATACAACCACTGTATTCCAGGACCTTCAATGCAGCTGTATCACTGCCTGAAACACTTTCTTAACTGCCCTATCTCAGGTATTTCCCAACACAGATCTTTGCATTTGCTGATTTTTTTCCCCTCCTTCACCTTCACTGTCAACTTAAAAGCCATTTCTCCAGCTCCATTAGAAATGTATCTGTAATTCTTCCTCACTCTTTTTGTGCAATCTTTTCCCACTGCTATATCAAACACTGTCAACATAAGCTTTTTAACAAATCATCCAATAAAACAATGTAAGTACTATTCTGTAAGTAACAGAAGACAACAGAAAAACATTACAGAATTCTTTCTCTGAGCTGTGTATAAAAACTCGATTTTGCTAACCCTTGTCCTTAGTGCAAGACTGTATAAGCTCCAGACCTGATTTTCAATGCTGAAGCTGTATCAGGGTGGGGCACAAGCTACTTCCCTGTGTGTCATTACACACTACCCACTAAATTATGCTGCTGATCTCGGACTTTCCATCAAGCCCTGACTGCACAGAATTCCCCAAAGCAGCAAGGCAAACAATAAAATTTTCTTTATAATTGTGTTTAAACCAGTATTTGGTACAGGAAAAAAGAGCAATTTTCAGGCCATGCTGGAGATGAGTGAATGAAAGCCCTGCCAAAAAGACTTCTGAGAAAATGACAAATGAGTGGTCTTTTCAACACAGGTTATGTCTACCATGACAGGCATTTCCCAATGCTTTCCCAAAGATGTCAGAAACTAAAAGATGACACTTTCCATTGCACCATATACAACAACAGAAGTTATCGAAAATGGTACAACAAACATCTGTTGGACAACTGCCAAAGTATACTCTTCAGCTTGTTTTATTCAGAAGTGACAGCTAGAGTTTCTATCAACACTTCAGCAAAACACATTTTAATCTAGATTTTAACTCAATCTTTAAATAAACAAACATGATTTTTAAAACATCCTTGTTCATAGTGATTTAGCACATACTGTCCCACAAATCTTGTTTTGGGTTTTTTTTTATTTCTGCTGTTAACGTATTATGCAGTTCCATTTGAGATTGTTCATTCAAACTATCATTAAGAATTTTTTTTTTTTAAATACATTTTGAGAAATGTAATCTCCATCTTAAAACTAAATTCAATGCACACAGATGAAATTCCCTACTCGTGAATGGACAGTTACACATACCTAGGAATAAAAAAGGTTGCTTATGGAACCAAACCAGGATTATCTCATCTCTGAGCTTTGCAATCACAGTAAAACAATGAACATGACACACTTGTTCTCAGTAGGTGCCACAACTGCGATGAGATGCTTGGTGGAGCAACAGGTAAGAACATTTAAAGCAAATTAATCTGGAGGTTAACAGATGTGTATGACTAAGCTACTAAGTTTCTTCAGTTTTCATTTTAACTGAATACCAATGCCTTCAATTGTATTCCTAAAAGGGGCAGAAAAGCAAGTGGATCTCCAAATGAAATATTTTATTTTTATTCTAGCATTTAGTGTGGAGGAAACACTTTCTATTTTCCTTTCACTAACTCCATTGACAATCACAGCACTTGAACATACGCAGTTCTCAGCAGAAGGCTCCCAACTCAAATGCCAGAGTAAACTAGAGAGCAGTGATATCTTTTTTAAGGAATAGAAATAAACACAATTTATGCTTTAATTGCACAAGAACTTTATCTTGGCATAAAGCAGCACTGCTGTCATAGGAAGTAGTCCTCCCAGCTTTCTTTCCACCAGAAAGCCCTTGCTGGTGCAAAACCCCTACTGAGACTGGTTAAGCAGACATGGAGGTGCAGGAAGAGTATTCTGGAAGCACTACTCACAGAACTAAAGTTTTTAGGTCTGTGGCAAATAATGCAAACATTTTCTTCTCTCTTCAACATGTTAACTCCATAGACTTTCTGACACATTCAGTAAAACTGTTGACATCAGCTCCACAAGAGTCTCTGCATGAACATCAACCTCCCACACCTTACTCTGTCCATTACCCATACTTTTCTAGCAACATGGCATTTCAGTAATAATTCATATAGTTCAGTTCCTCTCTAACTCTTCTTGCCTACAATTCTTCAGGATAGCAAGTCAGACTCTGAAGATGCAGGGTTTATTACCAGGTCTCTCAGTTTCTAGCCCCCACTTGCAAAGCTCTATGCTTCCCTTAAATCCTGTTAGTTTCTTTCCTTTCCCAATCTCTTCAAAGCCCCTGCTCTTTTACCCTCCTAACACACTCATTTTTCCAGTCCCACAACCCGTCACTTCTTAAAACTCCCTACAGCAAAAAAATAAAAACAATATAGACAGAGTTACATAAATTCACTAACGTGACAGAGAATCATATTCAATTCGAAGATTCTGTAAAACAAACAACTTGAAAACAGCTTTCAAGAAGGAATTTCCATGGGGAAGTCTGGACGGACTTATTTGCCAATACAAGATGGGAATTCAAATAATATTTGGGAGGACAAGATCAAAGCCAAAATTTCTTCTGAAAATGATAAATAATCCAAAGTCAGCAAGACAAAATTCAGTAAAGGCATAATTGAAGTATATAGGAAGAATTAAAATGTACAAATATAATGGTTCAGTAGCAGTCATACTAAAGAAAGACCCTGGCATCACAGCACTTCACCAACTAGAAATACCTCTTGCAAAACAGTTAAAATCTTATTTAAAATTTTGCATGAGAAACAGAGGCAATTACTCTAAAGTATTTAGTGCTGATGAAGACTCTCCCAAAATATTAGTCTGCTTTTGGGTGCCACATATTAAAGTGTGGATTAACTGAAAAAAACTTACAGAAGGGAAACATAACTAGGGAGGAGTCCAAAAAGACCATGTCACAAGGAATTACAGCTAATTCTAGATGAAAGAAGCCAATGGTTAACAAAACATTCCAGAGCAAAAAATTATAGTAAAGACTTGCTCACCAACTACTCAGGACAGGGTACAAAAGAGTTTGCTTAAATTTCCACACAAATTTGCACTGAGTATTAGGAAAAAACACAAAGAGAAGCACTAGAAGATACAAAGCCTGCACAATCTTCTTCTGTGGAAGATTTAAGAAAGTATTAAACAAGTATAGGAAAGTCACAGTTTAAGCACACTTGAAACTGTTTGCATATAATGTTTTGGATTATACCACTTTATATGCTTGCTTTCAGTCCTCTGTTTTGACTATCTATCTTACCAAAGCCTGGATCAAAGAGTGAATTACATCTTCCACTTCACTCGGAATAATAAATCACAAGAAAGGGTGATTTGTGTTCTCATGAAATGGAAGACGAGTAAATACTGAAAAAGTTGTACAGTTTTTTAGTATACCCCTCCATGATCCTTTTTCTCTGCAGGTTTTAAGGGTCAACACTTGATAATGTAGAGACATCTTAAAACAGAAATCCTAATTCACTGTCTATGCACAATGTAGTCCTACTATGAAAAATCCCTGTATAATCTAATCAATACATAAAGTATGTCACTTGCACTAGCAGCATTCACAGAAATGCAATATTCTCACTAGGCTACTTTTCCCTTGCTGCTCAGTTTAATTTAAAGTCTAAAGAAAAAAGAAAGTAAAATTTACCATAATATTTCACCCTTTTTTTAAAATGATACCACATACACATAACAATTAACTTTCAAGAATAATCAGAAGAATTTAGAGGCTCTATAGGATTTATTGGATGCAATTATATAGATTATTTTGCTTGTCAGGTAGAAAAAACTGAAAAATGAGAAAAGAAGTTGTATCTACTTTTACCTGGCTTGCACTCATAGAGATCACAGCATTCCCCTGGCTTTCCTGACGCCTTAGAAACCAATATATTCAAATAGCCAGGCTGGCAAACCTTCCTCAAGCAGCCTGCAGGATTACACACACAACGGCTTGGGAGTGGACAGCATTCACCAGGAGGTGCATAGCCTTCAATCAAGATGGAATCTTCTGGACATCGAGGAGAAAACTGCACCTCACAGCGGGCCTTGGAGCAATCAGGTTTCTCTTCTGAAAGGGAGAGAAAAATCATCATGCCACATGTGTCAGTAAATCACTGAAGTTGTAAAGAAACTCAGGCAAAGCTCTCCCTTGCCTCCCTCCCCTCAAAACAACAAAAAAGAAAAGGGAACAGCTGCTGCTGAACTGATTAGCAAAAATTACCAAACATCCTTTAAAAACTATAGGTATTTGCAAGATGCTAGGTGTCTTATGAAATATTTTACAAAATTTCTAATTTCTTCAATGTGCATGACGGCTGAACCCACACAGCCTCAAGTAGAGCTGTGAACGTACATTTGGCCAGGATGTTAAACAACTTGTCATATCACGTCAGCCCTGATGTTCACACCTACTCCTTCAGTTTCCTAAGACCTTCCATTATGGACTGATTTAAATAGATTGATTGATTTATTAACCTGAACTGAGCTCTCACATATTCAAAAAACAGTTAAAAGTTCAGCAGCTAACATATTTGAATACATCAGCAGAAGAGGATTTTTCCTGTACACACTTCCAATGTTCACATTAGAAGTGTTGTCCCTATATACTTCAGCAGTTTGAACACTAAAAGATAAGAGGTTTGACTATGGTGATGATGAGGTTTGTTGATGACCCTCATGCATCCCTTCTAGCTCAGGATATTCTATGATTCCTTCATGTACAAGTACGTTATGTTTTTTCTTACAACCATCAAAGATTAGTAATCAAAACGTGCTACTAGATAGCATTACAGCCCTTTTCTTACAGTTAAAAATCCTACTAATTCCATCTATCTTTAACAAAGCCTTAACTAGATATGTATTTTGCCTAGAACTTAAATAACATTTTTAAGACCAATGTTTTTTTTCAAACCTGCCCTTATGTTTAGATTCTTATCTGCTTTATTAAACACATTGTTCAGACAGAACATTACTGGTTACAGAGGTTCACTGCAGAGAGCTGTATAAATAATAGATAACATACTAATTTCAGTATTTTATTGATAGCCTTTAGTTTATGGATATAATAAAAGGCTTGATGTTGTAGCTTTTAAAATTATTTTCATTTTCTGCTGCATGTTTGCTCAACATGCAGAGAAGCAACAGAACTGTTGCAGTAGCAGCCCTTAAAGTACATACTCATTATAGGCTCTTGATAGACCACTTGTACTCATGGTGACCCTTTAATTCCCACTGTTCATTACTTTATGTGCCCTAGCATTATGCATCCAGTGATCTTCCAATTTCTATGACTAATAGATAATCTCTCTCTATAAAATGCTTTGGATTATAACTATTTTAAAAACTTGACCTGCTCTTTTTTACTTGACTGCATTTACACACATACATGTACCCATATGAAGATAAGCATTTCCTTAAGGATTGCTTAGATAATTCAATACAAATAAAATTTGAGCAATGCAATTGGTGAAATACAATGAAAACTATTTTTGGCCAATTTGGCTAACTTTCCAAAAGGCAAGGTTTGTCAGAAATGCACATCAAAGCGTTTGAATTCACACTATTCAGGACACTAGGTGCATAATTTTTAAAGACCAATGCAAAATCTACTGCTAGAGCTGGTAAGATCACCTAGCAATGATATGAAAACAGGGACATGTCACTATCAACACGTAAGAAGCATTACAAGCAATAGAAAAGAGAACTTTTAAAATAGAGAACTACGACAAGTATTTTTGTGTGAAATATTCACTCAGTGTTTTGCAGTTATTTTTGATAGTTTTTCCATGTTAGAGTATCGTGCTCACTATAGTTAAAGGTTACACACTGTGACAAGACTCTTGCATAAAGCCAGCACTATTTTCAGAGGAAATGATTTAAACATAAACACTTCTTTTGCGAGGTGGTGGTTATGTTTTAATACCAGGTAATATAACACCAGTAGGTATTTATAAACCAAGTGTTTTCTTCTTAATCCAGTGTCACTACTACTTTTGTACTTCATAGTCCCGAAAAATAAACAAACAAAACCCTACTAGCAACTCCCTATTAATACTCATGTAAATATTGTGCTCCCAAATTACATCTCAAACTACGTACGTGTTGAAACATTCCCTTCCCAATACACAAATGCAACTGAGCAAAGTCAAATATATTCACCCAAACTGGATCAACCAACAGACAATTACCATTCAGCTTCCCAAACTCCAGCCCACAGCAGAGTCAAAAGCAGGTTAAGAAACTTTTTGCAGACTAAGTCACCATTTATTCCTTGATTTAGATGTCGTTTTCCTTTATGGAAAGCAACTACTGACTAAAACAGCATGTGGCCAGCAGTACATAAAGTGTTTCCTTGAACATAAGCTTTATCTAAAACATGAAAATCCAGCAGCCCCAGGCGTAGCATTACTATGTGCTAGTTAAAGCTTGAATCAGCTAGCATCACACTAGTGTTCTGTCTTCCAAGTCCAGAATTCACTGCAGTGTAAGAAAATAGGAGCTCAGTTTTACTGCATTTCAGTAAAAGCTGATGCAGACTCCTCATTTTGACACCAAGTTTGGATAAAATACATTACTTCTAACCAACCATTCAGAAAAGTTTGAAGGTTTTTCTTCTTGTTAACTCAGCAAATGAGAAAATCTTCTCTATCCACAGGGATTCATTACACTAAACCAGTTCTACCTTTTCATTACTTCTTCAAAGAAGGCATCAAAATTTAATCTGCTCTCGAAATAAACTACAAACATTAATACAGCCATAAATGTCACTGCTTTAGCAGAATTCCTGATTTAATTCCAATACATATAGCTACTTAAGATTTCATCAAACAAGAGCTGTTTAATAGCTCTTTTTTTCCTTTATTAACAAACACTTCTACCACTTACAAAAGGAACATCAAAAAAAAAAAAACATGTAAGAACGAAATAATTAAAAATACACCAACAGCCTCAAAATACCAAAAGCAGGGTAATGCCAATATGTATCCCACAAAAAAAAAAATCACTCACCAGTGATACTTCTGCTACTTTGCCCCTTTTACACACCAGACAGACTGTTTCAAAGCAGTCTCTCAACAGACCAAAGTCACAAGAGCCTACTGCCTCTGTCAAACAGACACATACACTACAAAGCACCAAACTGTCCCCTGATGTTTTAAGCTACTGCCTATTACACAAATCAGGTTCTTCCTGACCAGTGTCTTCATAGTCAAACAATGCATCAGGACTTACACTCCATTTTGATAATAAATAGAATAGAAACAAATATTATGTGTGTCTAGAAACAGGAGAACTTAATTTTTCAAAGCACTGTGGTGAACCAAAAGAATTAGGCTTCTGAGGACAGGGAGAACTATACGTGGGACTACATATATGACTTCCTATGAAACAAATTAGTATAGCAAATATATACATTTTCCTGAATAATAGGGCATCTTAAACAGATTACACAGCAATATACATGTGTCACCTTGTTCTCACCCATAGTGAAAATTCCTTCACAAGAAGAATTTCATACAGCCCTAACTGCATGTATAAACAGTAAAACTGCTATAGTATAAAACTCAATCTCATTTCAGTATGTCCTCTAAAAAAATACCCCGACCATTAATAAGGAGAAAATTACTTTTCAGGGATGCATCCATCAAGCTTCCCATAAAAGTTTGAACTGATAACTCACTAAGAAAAACACAGTTGGCTGCAAGTGCTGCCTTTATGTTCAAAAAAGCAGCATTTCATATAGCTACACAAAGAACAGAAAATACTGGTTGGTTTTCTGATGAGGTTTCTCTGTTGGACACATTCTCTTTATAGCCTTTCATCAAACACCACTGAAGCTGGAAGCATTCTGGTATCCCTGACATCTCAGCAGCCCCAGCCAACAAAGAATCTCTACAGAGATAAAGAAGAATCTGGATCAATCAAGCTTTTGCAAATTATCTATTCTGAGACAGACAATTTTCTTAAGAAATTCAGAAATCTTGCTAGAAATATAACATTCTTAATAGACTTAATAAACACAACCCAGACAGGAAAACTAACATTTTGATGAATTCCAAACAATACTTCTATCCTTGCAAACAAATTTAATCCCTACTCTAAAAGGCAGCTCTAGAGATAATTTCAAATAAAGTTCCTCATTTTATCAGTGACAGTGTTATTTTTAGATATAAATTACTACTGGCAGAAGTTTTTAATTTCAAGACAAACTTTACTTTCTGTAGGTCTGAAGGTTCAGGCTTACTTGTACTTTGCTAAGAGCCTGCAAGAAGAACTTGCTGTTATTGAGCACATGAGAGAGTACACCCTACAATTATTAAAAATAACCTAAGTTACAATGTATAATTGAAATATAATAGCTGAATAAGGTACAATGCACTGTGTGCTTTATTATTAAAAACAGGGATCATTCACTTAAAGAGTTAGGGTGTCCCAAAAAAATTTCTCACTTTCATCTCAGAAGTGCACAGGGAAGTTGAGGCATAACAACATTCCAACTGGCCTTTCACTGTAACCACAGCATATTTATTATAAAGTGCATGAGAGGGAGGAGAACAACCTTCAAAGGACATAATAATAATAAGAAATCAAGATATGGATTTGTTTGTTTTTTTTTCTGTTAACTTTCGAAAGTATCTGTCATAAAGCAAGAACCATAAACCCAGAACTTTGTCACAAAGTTTCTCCATGTCAAAACCTACAATGTATTTTTAAAATTATACTTCCCATGACCGTACAAAGGTTTGAGGAAGTGGAGGTATTATAGCAAGTTACTGAAGCACTTATGCTGCAACCAATGCTTTCTTTGAGAGAAGGCAGCTTCTTTACCTTCCTGAAAGGTTTATGCAACACTCAAACTGGGTACTAGTTAGATATGCTTTTATTAAGACAGTCACTCAATATAGGAAGTCTAGATCTCAGGCATTTTCCATTTCTTTTGTTAAAGTAGAGCAGTTGTAGCAAAAACCAACCAAGCCAAACCACCCCCCAACCCTCTCCATCTCTGTTAATACCAAAGCAGCACAGAAATAAAAATAGCTCCTTAAGAAAAATTAAACACTTTGCTTTCACCTCTGTATCAAATTCTTTTCCTTCATTATGTTTGCATGCTCTGCTTTGACACG
Source organism: Rhabdornis inornatus (assembly GCA_013397075.1). Classification (NCBI taxonomy): domain Eukaryota; kingdom Metazoa; phylum Chordata; class Aves; order Passeriformes; family Rhabdornithidae; genus Rhabdornis; species Rhabdornis inornatus. Next base: position 1,432,220 of record VWZS01005847.1, on the reverse strand, counting down.
CAGAGAAAGTACATGCCAAGTTTATTTAATGAGAAAAGCAGAACAGTTAAAACATTGGTTAGTACAGTGAAAGGATCTTAGGGAATAATCTGGTGTGGGAGAAACAGAGAAGAAAAGCCCTGATGGGGATGGGAGGATCTTCCCATTCTGCAGGTGAAACAGAACAGATCCATGCTTCTCAGGAAACCATTTCAGGGAGGAATTTTTATCATTTTGTCAGAACTTCATGTGATGCTGTTACTCAGTCACCATAGAAACGAGGGCACAATGTTTTATTGGAGGAGACGGCTGAAGAGAAATTGGTATTTCTCAGGTCCAAATGTCTCCATTGAGATATTTAAGCAGTTCTAGAGTTGATTCTTTAAAATCAAATTTTTAATATATATGCATATACACAGATGTGTATATACACAGAGATGGAAAGAATACATTGTTTTTTCTTTTAAGTCCATACAAAGAACACAGAATAAGAAGCACTTCGAAATAGCAAGCTTCATATTTCATTTTTCTGAGCAGTTCAGAATAGGATATGGTTTATAAAGATGAACATTTTGCCTGACTAAACTAAGCAATGCACTACAGTTGGCACACATGCTTTGAAGGCATGTGTTCAGCTTTGCATTTTTGTTTCACTGTAAACCATTTTTGTGAAATCTAGGCTAAAACAAAGTCACTTTTATTGTACAATCTTACAGTCATCATTGAGATACATTCTAAACAATAGGGATACTGTACTGTTATACAGTGGCAGGAAGGAAATATTAAAAGGATTAGGGATAAACAAGAAAAATGATTACCCAGCCGAAGCAGTCAGACAGACAGGGATCGATATGGGAATGCAAAATACCCAAAAGGATTTTCAAGAATCAAAAGGGCAGTTATAGTAGATTAAAAAATGAGATTAACTTACATATACAATATGCACAGTACTGTATACGGATGAACTGCTACAAATAAAAAAGGGAACTAGAGCCTGACCTTTTACCTAAAACTGAACTTTATTTAAAATCCATTCTATTTTCTAAATGAGTCTTGCTATACTTCCCAGCATTCTGGTGCTCCACATTTTATGTACTACACAGGGAGGCAACCTGTCTCACCCCCATTATAGCCTAATCTTCTTGTAGTATAACAGCCAGGAACTAACCTGGGTTAAAAAGTCACACACAAAAACACAGGTACAGATACTAGTTTTAAGAAACATGCATTCATTGATACGCATCTTTGCAACACAGTATTCACTACAGATTTGGCAAAGATTTTCCATTTTGAGGACCAAATAACCAGAAAAAGGGTTATATCACTCAAGACAGCTATAGTGAAGAAGACAATAATCCCTTTTGAGTAGATAGCAAAGCCACTACAATTTTGCAATTCCATTTCCTGGACTAGTTTCTGTTCCTGTACTGGAAATATTAAAAATAAAGATGGTAATTCAAAACAAACAAACAGACCCCCAAAAACACCACATCAGAATCACAAACAATCCTGCCTCCAAACTGATGTCTTCCAAAGAAAGAGTTAACAGACTCAATGAGGATCTACACCTGCACCTAAATGGAAATGCAAGTTCTGTAAAAGCAATAGTGTTTGTGGCAGTAGCTGCATTTGGGTTCAGACCTCCCAGCTCACAGCATTTCTCTGTTATGCTTAGAAAAAAATCAGGTCATGAAAACTCAAAAGAAATTTTACTTTTCCTCCATTTAATTTAAAACCTGCTTTCAACAAGTACGTATTAGCTAGACACCAACAAGTTAATCCAAATCAATAATGGGTAGCATTAGCTGACAGAACTGTACATGAAGGACTGAGCCCAGCCCACTGCACAGAACACAGGAAGCTGTACCATCCCTGGGACAGGATCCATTTCTGCTGCTAACTGCACTGCTTTCAATAGAAATAAAGCACCTTTAAACTTCAGTAGTGAAAATCCTTCAGAAGTTAGCTGGAGAAATGAGCAGCTAGCTGTAGTCAGATTTACAGCTGTGTTGCCTCTATTGTAAAATAACATTTAAAAGTATTTTCAGTATTGTCACGGCTGGAACAACACTGTACATTGTAATTTCTTTATATAAGAGAGCCTATTATGCTGGATGAATAGTACTACTCCTACTATTGCTCAATCTTTATATTAGTAAATCCACTGAAATTTTCAAAGAAAGAGCATGTAAACAGTAATGAGATGGTCTCACCTACAGAGTCAGTACTTTGAAGAATGCCAAATCATTCTGTGAATAAACCAAAAATGGAAATACTAGATTTATAATCAGTATAAACTGCATATACTTTGATGACTTAGAAAAATGTACACTAGTAGTAGATTTACTTAAAGCAGAAAGTATTATTTATTGCAACAGTATATTCAGATGCAAAACCAAAGGTAATGTTGAATGAGTACCAAAATAATGATAAAGCACAACTATCTGGAACAATTCTGCTTAACACAGCTTAAGAAAACAATATGAGCCTAGATGATATCTGGAGAAATAATCACAAATATTCACTGAAGGAGAAGCACTGTAAGGCACAGTTTGATGTGACGAGGAGAAAGGGATTTGAATTTGAGGGCACACCGTATATCTCCCAATGGAAAAACCTCTGGAGGCAGCTCACAATGTAAGGAGCACCAAACAACTTTACCACATAATCACACCCAGACTAATGTCCCCTAATGTCCCAAATTACTCTTTGCTTCTTACCCAAAGTCTAAAAACATAAGTAGAACAAGGACTTGGGAAACACTTGCATTTGCAATAAATGCAAATTGTAATGAAAAGACATACATGAGTTTACAAGGAATAAGAATTCACATATGTATGAAGCTAGCAACTGAGACTGAACAGCAGGAAGGGCAATCAGTTTTCAAGAGCTGATTAACAAAAGCAACAGAGTTGTAAACATTAACTTAGAAATTAGCGGTTTGATATTCAAACAGATGTTATTTTTGTTGTTAGCGAAATTGAATCAACTCCTATCTGCCTTTCAGTGCTTCGCTTTGTTAATACAAATAAATTTAAGGTATGTGATTTCTTTTAGTTCTCTCTGATAACTGCTAATGTTAAGAAGCCCCACCAAAACCCACAACCCCAAGTCCACGCACAGTAAAAGAAGGACCTAAATGCTTTAAGACATTTCTGGTAAGTAAACTCCAGTATGCAAACTAGTTTTCCCAGTTATTATGTTCAGAGAACCTCTGTCTCTTACTGGCTTAACCTCTATGTTTATTAGAGGCTTAACCATGTGTTTCTAAAATTCTTTCACAAAAACACTCAAGATGCATGATACTAAGAAAATCAAACCCGTTCAACATTTTGGTCTTCTCTTTACTAACCTAAGACACCATAGTAGTCACAAACCACAAAGAGAGGCACACTTTTCTTTTAGGCAAACAGGAAATGACTGCTTTCAATGGAGAAGGCCAATGCTGCCATGTTTCAAGACATTTTCATACTCCACCTGCTATGGTTCATCTCTCTTGACTTCTCTGGGTTAGCTTCTTCCTAAGCCCTTCAAAATAACCTCTCTAATGTAGAATTTAAACACATTTTTATTGCACAAGATTTTCCATACAACCAGAGATTTTCCCAAATTCCTGCTTTTCTCCTTTATTTCTTCTTTAACATTAACATTTCTGTTAAGCTTGTCTCCCCAGAATGAGTTTTAATGCCAACTAACTGTTCCTTTGTTACTCATCAGTTACCAAACCTGCATCATTATTGAACAACATTTCCATGCATTACTTAGGACAACAGAAAACAACTCTACCTATAATAAGAAATACGACAGCAAAGCAAAAAGAGGCTATTATAATTTCAGGGGAAGTCTATACTGACAGAGAGAATTCTGATGTAGAAATTCTTGGTGTCTTGCAGTGAAGAGATTCTACAAACTTTTTACAACATTTCCAAATAGAAGTGAAATTGTCAACCGGAATGAATTTAAACAGCCCAGTCCTCCAGAAAAAGTAGATATTGGTTCTTACCAGATTTATTTTTGCTGAGAAACAACACTTAACAAAACTCTACTTAGGACCATTTCACTGAACACAGAAGTGGTGAGATATTCCACATAAAACATTATCTTTTCTCTAAAGGCAGTCTTCTAATAAACTGCCATATTTTGACACTTAAAATGCAAAATGCAAAAATAAGCAGCTTATCAGAAGACTCCAACGTAAAAGAAGCTAAAGTACTCCGTTCTTGGGTTCTTATACTGAAAGCAAGTTCTAATATTCCATGTAAAAATATTGAATAAATAAATAATAGTCAATAAATAAGTAATAGAAGCTATGCTTTCTTGACTCCAGAGAACATTTGCACTAGGCAAAATAAAATCAAATAAAGCATCTAAAAATCACACAAGGAATTCTGCTGAATTCCAAGCTCCTGCTTGCAATACCTGTTTTAACTATTAGTTTGAATGTATTTCTGCATTTTTATAACTGTCATTCACAAAAATAAAAAAGGAAAACCAAAATACCTATTGGGAAAAAAGGTAACAAGACAAAAGAAGCACAAGAAATTTTAACTTTATTCTAAGATCCAGACACCTTAAGCTTGAGAAGACAGCTACCCAACTACTTAACCAAAGGTTTTTGAGAACTGATTGGAAAAATAGACACCTGGAAAGCTGAGAATTATCTTACCCATCCTGCTTTCAAACTGCAGCAGTACCCTAACCAGAAATACCTACACATTTCAGGGGTGGTGGGGGTGGCATGTGTGCAATACGTGCACACATGGATTCATAACCAGCCCTCACACACAGTAAGAACACAGGGAATCACAGTGTGAGAAGTTTATTCTGCTCTGCAGTACTGCTTCACAAAATGTAAGAAGCCAGATTACTTTTAAGACAAATTGAGAATCATGCAATATCCACAGTCTTTGTTCCTCAGATTGTCACTAAACAGGTGCCTGCACAGGACTATGCAGGTACATAAATAAAATATTTGACAATACAAATTAAACATAGCTTCAAGTCCACCATTAAAAGCGATTAGATATCACCACCCTCTTGCAGCATCCCTTATTCTACCTTAAAGCAGCAACATCCCACAGAGAGAATTAAATGTCAAAACTAGGAAAAAGCAGAAAGTCAGAGTTTACACAGTACTGAGCTTCTGTTAACACTAGTACAAGTATTTTGCTGACTTGAACAGCCATTAAACTTGGACCCCTCTGTTTCAAACTGGATGAAAGCCAACACCTTGTATTACAAACAAAAGACAGCAAGTCTGGAAAAAGACCAACAATCCTATGCCAAAGATATAAAAATAATCTCTCAATTTCAGAATGCTGTTGGCTGCAATGTTCTTTAATTAGATTCACTTTCTGATCTCATTTGATGCATACAGTTGTGAATTAACTACCTGGAAAGTTTGTTTCCAAGAGCAGCTTAAAGGAGAATGATCTAGAGGATTGCAAGCACATTAATCTGTTTTTTCCCCAAGTGTATTGTTTAATTTTTTTTTCCAATCATAACTGCCAAAATGCAATACATATCCTGGCTCAGGTGTTTTTTTCTGATTCTTCACCCTCTGCTTTTCTTACTTTTTCTTCTTCATTGACGTTTCCTCTTAAGTTATCCACTTATTGTTTATGTACTCTTTAAAGCAAACCTCAAATACTATTTACTTCACAAGTTTTCTAACTCGTCTTTCCTATTATACATCTCCATCAGTACAATACACAACAACGTACCTGCTTTGTGTAAAAATCTACCCTAATACATAATATTACTTTCTCTTAAACACTAAAGAAAAGCACATTTGTGGCATTTTGCATAGCAACTTCCACAACACAACTGAAAAAAGAACAAACTACGAAATTCAGATGTAGAAGCTTTAGATAAGCATAATCTCTTAGGGCAGTTTGGCTAAGCCTTGAATGCAGATTAAATTTACAAGCACTACAATGCAAGTTACATACCATTGTGGAACATTATGCATCATGGAAGAAGCTACTGCCAGGAGACTGCATATACAGTTGCACTTCCCAAGTGAAGCAAATTAGTATAATTTCCAGCAAGATTCCCATGATGGCACCCCTTGCACAAGTTTGGGATCCAGTCACTTCCAAAGCCATTCCATTTTTAGTACAAACTCAGTACAGTGCACGGCACAGGAGACAATCAGTGTACATTAATCCGACGTACAAAGGGTTGCAGGGTATGTGGTTTCATGACCAGAGATAAGGCATATGGGCTTATTAATAAATTGGTCAAGTATGAAGATGGCACATTATCCACAAAAGTTATTAGCATCTTTAAAACAGCTGAGACACCAATGCTGTATCTGGTGTCAAACCTCGAAAAACTCTAGGAGTAGGAAGATGGCAAATGGAATTTTGAACAGTATCTACTGAGTGCCCCAATGAAGGAATTGGCTCTGTACACTCTCATGCTACAATGACAGTGGATTCTACCTCACAAACACACCCTGGGAGGCAATGTGAGCAGCAAGACCAGAATTTTAATTGAGAGCTATTGTGAACAAAATGAAAGTTCTGTGTGCTTGAAACAGATTAATGAAAATAGGAGCTGAGGTTACTAGCAAACACTAAGAAATTTTTTTCTCAAAAGATGCGATGATCCTTACAACCATGATACTGCACTGATGCTAGAAACTCACATAATACATTCAAGAAATCCCAAGGCTCAGAATTTATTCCTTCATATAGGCCAAACATTGCAGAAGTGAGCAAAGCCTAAGCACTGCTAACCAGGAAAGCCTGTTGAAATTCAACAAGATAACAGCAGTAAGCAAAAGCCACCAAAAAGCCTCATTAAATACCACAACCACTGATGCTTACACATCTCAAAGCAGAGATTTCATAGTTTTCCCCTATTTGGCTGGAAAAAAGACAGCAGAGAGAATAAAATTTAGTATTACATGATGAGGTATCTCACATGTCACTTAAGATATCTCCTCCACAGTACACCTCAGCGAACAGCAGTTCTCACAGTAAAGTAGCAGCAACAGCAGTAAATAAGAAAAACTGAAAAAATCAGGTCTTTAGTTAAAGCAGTTGTAGGTTCTAATTGCTAACAAAGGCAATATTAATGAGGTGAGTTTTAAAGGAGACTTTTCATTAGCACAACTCAAAATTCACTTTTTTCAGTAATAAGAATAAGGTGCAAAACATGCCACTGAGTATTGCTGCTGTAAATCAAACAATTCTGCTCTAATCTTTCATCCAATCTATGCAATGAATGCACTTTCTCAACACAGAATAAGTACTTGCTTTCATGGAAATCTGGATCAAGACCTGCTAACATTTATCCAAAGTCTCTGCAATGTAACCAAGCAGGAAACACAAGGTTAAGTAATACTGATACACCAATAACAGCAAAATAGGATGCAACAATGTCAATTCTGTCACCTGCATGCCTTCTGAAACATGCCTTCAGAATCTCACCAGCATAAAAAAAATAAAGATTAATTGGAATAAAATTTCTAACTTTCTTCTATTGTATTTGAAATTACTTAATACGTGCATACCCTCCCCATGCACCATGACCTATAAAAGCCTTAGGTGAATGCTTAAAAGGAAGCAGAGCAAAGTTGAATAAATCTTTTGTATTTAACCTTGCACTTAACCTAGTAATGTCCTATAAAGCAGGATTTTAATTATCACCTTTAATAAACTGGTCTTCTCCCATTTCACATTATTTTCTTGAATTATGCTGTAGATTTTAAGACATTTTAAAATATATTTTAGCACTGACTATTTCAGAAAAAAAAAGATAAAAAATAAAAATTAAGCTGAGTAAATGCCAAGTTCAGCTACAATTTCTATTATGCCACAAAAAGAAGCAACACTTAGATCACATAAGAGGTTAAATAACCTGTAAATGCACCATTTAAGCGATGTGGAAAGACTGTCTTACAAAATTAATTATTTATGCAGCAAGACTTAAGAACAAATATTCAATTAACATAAAATACTTTAGCTGCTTGACTTAGAAAGGACTTATAAATACTTGTGTGGATTCACACCATCTCTTGTTCTGTGCATTACAATGTAGTAACTAAGAGCACAGACTTTAAAAAACCTCAAACAACAAAACCCCACAAAACCATTCCCTGAACCCCAACAAAACAACAAACAAACAAAAACCAAATTTAAAAAAAAATGCATCACAAAAAGAGAAGAAAATCAACAAAAACATGACCAAAGGAATAGAGATGCTTATATAACAATGAAGTATGCAAACCAAGAGACACCTAACATACATAGAAAGGGAACTCCACTGGACAGAAATTTCAGAAGACTTAGGACCAAATTTCAGGACCACATTTAACAGGACAAGGTTTCTACTCCTGGTTTCAGTTAATTCAGACACGTTATTTTGATTGTTTCACTTCCCAATTTACCATCCTTTTCTGCAACACAATTTCTTCACAAGCACAGGGGAACTTTGTTCTGCATGTGATATCATGCTTTGTGCAACACACGATTCTTTTTACAGTTCAAATTCTTAGGTGCTACAAAAAAACCACTCCACTCTACCCAAACAAAATCCCAACTTTTTAGTATGTATGTGAAAATGCTTTGCAGCTGCAAAAATTCTGAGTATTCAAGAAAAAATGGACAAGTTTTTCTTCAATAGAAGAATTGCATCCAAGGAGTCATCCTTGACTAGATTCAGTTGAAAAAGAAGGTAATAAAAATACATACTCACTAGTCAGTCACTGGCAAGTAGTTGTGAACTGGTGTTTTGCAAAGAAAGTTCAGTTCACCCAGTTCTCAGTAGGCAAAATTCAGTCTAAACCAAAGCATGATGTATCCATTTCTCTTCTTTAAATTAACCATTACACCCTAGCCTATAGACCCACATACAGTTAAAGAGTTTGCTAGAATCATGCTATTCTGATCAGAACAGAACACATTTTGGTTAATGGCCCCCAAACAATTTTTTGAAACGGCAGCTGCTTCTAGGAAAAGGTAGAAGAGCCAACCACTGTCCCAGCAGGATGAGCTCTATGGAGTAAATTTGCAAGTATCTCAAATGCATCCTAAGAATAAGGATATAGTAGATATAGACAGCAGCTAAACCAATCAGGTTAGGTATATTAACGTCTCATAGGCGTCACCTTGTGATGTATTCATGTCTCACAGAAATTATCTGTTCTAACTGACATCATATAGAGAAAGAGAAAAACAAACCCTTTCAGGTAATAAGTAGTCCAGAGCTGCTCCCAAGAATAGTGCCACTAAGTCAAATTTCGGAGCATTTTCCCCATGGCAAGTACTTTCAGAACTTTCAAGGCAAGTCTGAGACCTACCACTTTTGGTGAGGACCTACCATTTTCAAGTCTGCCAACTGCAGAGTAATTCCAGTCCAACTGGACATCGTAAGGTCATGTGGTACCCTCCCCTCCTCTGAGCAAAGCTTATGCTAGTCAGCTGCTCAGATCCAGGTGAGTTCAGACAGGCCTGAGGCTGGCAGTTCCTCAGGGGAAGTTTACCCCTCCCACATCCCACCATGTACTCGGCATGTTTTTGTTGCAGCTGATGTCTGCTCCTCCTCATCCTTCCACTGTGCACCTCCCACCTGCATCTTCTCTGTGGCCAAACACGAGGCCACTGAAGAGAGCATCAAAGTCTCTTCTTCTTCCTTTTCTTCAGGCAGAACAAAATATCTCCGGGCTGAAGACGGTGTTCCCCAGCTTCTGCCGAGGCAGGAGGGATGCCGAGGTTGTGCAGCAGTGCGGCGGGGAAGGTGAGCGGGCTGGCAGCGCTGCTCCCGCAGCCCGGGCTGCAGTTGGCTGCTGCCGCCGGCAGGGCACACTGCCGGCTCGCCATCCTGCCTACATAGCCAGGGCACACTGCCGGCTCGCCATCCTGCCGGCACGGCACAGCCAGGGCACACTGCCGGCTCGCCATCCTGCCTACATAGCCAGGGCACACTGCCGGCTCGCCATCCTCCCCGCACCACTAGCCCCAGGCACCACACACCGCCGCTGCTGCCCCGCTCAGCTTCCCAGGAAGGCAAAACTCCCTCTACGACTAGTAACATAGTGCCCCAGTGGGGCATTTCAGTAAAGTAAAATAGTATACTATTTAGCATAGTAAAGCGTTTTAGCGTAGGTTTTCCTATCCCATCATTGGCAACAGTCAAAAAAACTTCAAAATCTCTAATTATTTTACTTTGGAGCTAGATGTTTATGACCAACAGATGTAATAAAAGAAAGTTCAAAGATGTATTTTCAACCTTGGATTCAGTTTTTATCCTCCATCTATCTCAGTTATGTATCCTGAAGCTGTTTAAACATTCAGGAGTAGCACAGGCTTAGGCACTGCAAAAAATAGAAATTAATTTTGGCCACAAATTGCTACTTCAGTGGGGAGTTTATGCACTCCTCATCTCAAACTGTGACCTGAATTCAACTTTACCTGTAGTAGACAAATCCTGAGTAAAGAAGAGGAAATTTTCAGAGTACTTCACTATGTTTACTGTTCTGTTTGTAGAGAAGTATTTATTATTTTTATTAGGACCTTCAGCTTGTTTGGGCTATGAAGGAAACAATCCTGCCTAGTATTTTGTCATCTACCCTTCACAGTTTTGGTATGCAACATAATCTCCACAGAGTCAGATCAGATACTCTTTTCTGACCTTGATCTAAATATTAACCCTGAACTTAGCTCAATTCATTAGTTGAGAGAGCCATATAGACACTAATGTGCCAATAAGCTTCCTCCTACAGTTAACATATGTTCTTCAACAATTTACTGACTTGATTTGACATAAGGGGACAGTGCCAGAATCATTAGGGTGAGATATGACAACCTTCCCACTCATCTCAGCATTGCTATTTCTAGTACTTGAGGATGGCGTGCAGGGGGTGTGCTGCATGGAATAACAGCTGAGGAGAAACAATAGTACTCTTCCCCTCAACTCCAAGACAAATTTGTCCCTAAATATTTAATATAAACTGAAGTTATCCTAGAGGCTCATTTGTTTGCATGGAAAAACACCCAAGAGGGTGGCACAGTCTAGGAGTTATCACGTCCTGCATCTTGACTCACTGCAGCCCCTCTTCAGACACCCACTCCTGTCCGGACGAGTCTGAAAAGACCACAGCTACCTTTATACAAGTCGAGCAGGAGGCCACATTCCACACTTTTATACAACAGGCTACATTCTTCCATCTAAACACACCCACCTTCACTAACAACCACAGTTCAGTTATCACAAACTTTTGATTACATTGAGGTTTACCACGCATGTTGTGGTAAGTCAAAAATGACCACACGGAATAACTAGACAGATGTGTTATTATTTACACCTACACTGTGTTTAACTACAGAAATGACTAGCCTGCAGTAATATTTTCTCTTCTTCTAAGAATTGAACATTAAGAGTGCAAGATTTTCAGTAAGAAAAAATTTTCATTTCCACTACAAAGCCTTTGGCTCCGAAAAAAGACCTGGTTGTGACAAACACTGGAATAAAACACTTGCATTTGTGCCCATAGCCACAGCTCTGTATTTGCCCTGCAATACCAGTCACAGACGCTCCAATTGTGGATGCAGTTATTATTACAAAGCATAGCAATAGTAATCATCTGAAAATAAAGTTGTACAGTGGCCAACAGTAAGTGGGTGACATTTGTTATGCTAACAAGGCTCAGACGCTATAGCTACATAACTTCTGTGCTTCAATAACACTATCATGTTACAGTTAGGTAAAAATAATGTTCTATTTTACAGAGGTGCAAATTATTTTGATAAATTTTTATTACCTCTGTATCTTTCAAGCACTGTTTTTCTTCATATATAATATTTAAACATTATTAGAGTATTTAATACAACTTAACTAGTGTATTATTATATTTGTATTTTTATGCATAGACTAAATTCAGATCTGTATACTAAGCAGGACTAAATGGAAAATGCACCACTGAGGAACAAGAATATTGGAACTTTTTCTCTCTCCTTTTAAAGTAAAAATGTATTTTTTTTAATTTTACTTTTAAACAGAAAATAAATACTGCTTGGACTTTAAAAGAAAACGTACTGACGACATAGTGACAGGACACTAGAATATTGTATATTAAAACCAAACAAGATGCATATTAAACAACACGCAAATGTCATCTTACAATATATATGCGTGGAGTAGAAAAATTTCAACTGTAGCAGGTTCACTGCAGTCTCAACTTCACTACAGTGATTCAACTTCACGAGCAGTAGTATCAAACAAATAGTTTCTGTAATACTTTAAATTCCAGAATACGAAGTCAAAGTGAAATAGAGAAGCAAAATGTCAAACCTAACATAAATATGGTGAAGTCTCCAAATAAGCAAGCAAACCCTTAAGGCACATATAGAGGAATCTATATAACATGCCACTGGCAGATCTTGAAAGTATGAGAGTGCCCAGATTAGTACTTCATATCAACTCAAAACATTCAGCAGACAATCAGCCAAACTTTCAAGACTTCATTCTGATAACTTCAGTTCATTCATGAAGGTTTATGTCATGGTTTAATCCCAGTAGGCAGTTCAAGTACCACACAGTCACTGGCTCACTGCCCACCCACCACTGGGATGGGGAGAGAATTGGAAGGGCAAAAGTGCAAAAACTCATGGGTTGAGATAAAGGCAGCTTAATAAGGAAAAAGGAGCAGAATAAAAAGAAAAACAAAACTCCTCGAAGAAAATCAAAACAAAACCACTGAAAATAATACAAAAATCCTACAACTGCTCATCAACAGCCAACCTACTGAACTCCAGCCAGTCCCAGAGAAGAGGCAGTGCTGGCAAACCTCTCCCCTTCTTCCCATGCTTTGTTACTGAGCATGATGTGGTATGGTGTGGACTATCTCTTTGGGCAGCTGGGGTCAGCTGTGAGAGCTGTGTCCCCTCCCATCTCCTTGTGCACCCCCAGACAACTCACTGCTGGGACAGCATGAGAAGCAGGAAAGGCCCCAACTCCATGTTAACACTAGTTAGCAATTCCTAAACACCAGTATGTCATCAAAACTATTTCATCACAACTCCAAACACAGTCTCATACAAACTCCTGTAGAGAAAAGCAATTATTTCCCATTCTAAACTAGCATAAGGTAACATCAGAAGACAACTTGCAAGATAGTATTCGAGTGAATGCACACAGCTTCACCCACCCTTAAGTATAGCTCTTCAAGTAACCCTTTCTGATTCTTCTGAGATACTCAACAAGGATTAGAATTTAGTTAAACACTGTATTTTCTTTCAGCAGAATGTTTTCCCTAACAACTCAGTTTCCAGACCAACTGTATCCACATTAGTTTATGCATTTCCAAGCCCCACTACCGTTGCCTAGTAAATAATTAAATGCAGAAACATTTTACTCCATGACAGCAACTGGATGAGTATTAAAAACATATAAAATACAAGATGCATTTACAGATCCTTTTAAATGTAACTCTGCATGTACCACGTGAATTCAAGGATTTGTGAGAGAACACTTCCTCTAGAAAGATGCATTTATTTTTAGAATAGACTATGAATTTGCATCATTTGGAGTTGTATTAATTCACCAATAAGAACGATACTTATTAGATTCACCATAGATTTACAACGCTTGCAAATATTTTCTAATGATAATACCTTGTAAGGCAGGAGAAATCATGAATTTCTATCTGGACCAACGTTACAGCGATTCAAGACCTAACTAACTCGGTAAGTAAATGGTAAATACATGAAATCTGTCAATTATTCCAAGCTTGAATTGCAGAGAGTGACAGTACAAAAACACAAACCTTTGCATATTTTCCTCCCCCAACTCCTCTTCAAATATCAGCCCTTATCACTCCCCCAACTGTTCTATTTCTTCCTTTTTAAATTCCTTCCTGTTTCCCTCACCATCCATTCAGCTCATGTTTAATTGCCTAGCCCTCTCCCTCTTCCATACTCCTCCCTCTCCTTCTTCAGATCCCATCCCTATTCCATTTAACTCAAACAACCTTCTTCCAATGCACTAAGTTCGAGGGGAGAAGAAAGAGCCCAAAAATCTGTCCTTTCTTTCAATCCTTACACCTGACAACACAGAGTTACAAGACTGCATGAAATCCTTCCTTGCCTTCTCATGCCCAAAAGCCCACTGATGGAAAGATTTTTTTCCTAAATCTCTACTGAACTTTCGCAAACATTTCTTGAATTGTTTATATCCTGGCCAACTACAAGCAATGCCTATTTTGACAGATAATATCATATCAAAATCTAAAGAGACAGCTGGTGAAAGAAAGGGTATAATGAACACAGATTGCTTACTGGTTATCTCCAAGTACAAAAATCATCAATGTCAAGGTTAAATCTGAGGTTCAGAGTTTTAGGTGTGTTTTTGGTTTTGTTTCCTTTTTTTGCTTGTTGTTTTTCTTTTGGGGGGGGGGGTGGGTTGTTTTTTTTTTTTTTTTTTTTGTTTTTTTTTTTTTTGTTTTTTTTTTTTTTTTTTTTTTTTTTT